>JAMZAV010000781.1:0-453399 GCA_024449915.1 Sweltsa coloradensis | reverse complement strand
AAACCTTATACAAATAAAAACCCCGAGAAAGTACTAGATATAAAGATTAAAAATTTATATTCCGACCGCACATTTTAAACAGCCCAAACGATACATCACAACAGACCGGTTTTAAATAAAAATTTGACAAGAAGAAACAAGAAACTCCCCTTTATCGACTTTTGCACCCAAGGGTGCCATAACGTCGAGACCAGTGGAAAAAAAAAAATTAAACAAGTATATGAACTTGCAATTGAGATAAAGAAGATGGGGAAAACCAGAAAAAGGTAAATCAATCCCATTCTTTTTATCAGCCAACGGCATCTACCAAAGAAGCTACATAAAAAGCATTAAAAAAACTAGTCTTCAAAAAATGAAACATCGAATTTAAAAAGGCAGTAATACTCAACACGTTTTTAAAATATTTTCGTAAATTTCTAAACTAAGAATGATACTTCGAGATTTCGAGACAGCTTCCATTCCTGACAGGGGTTTTCGTGGTTTCCCATAGTCCGAAGAAAAATTTGCTAGGATGGCGACGAAAAAATGGGCCCACGCCCATACACAGAGAAAGAAAACACATCCCCCCAACCCAATATTCCCAATTTATAAAATAAATTATTTTAGTAGGGGTTAAAAACAAAAGTAATAATGATGTAATGGGGTAACAGGGAAGTATTTGACGTAAGCCCCGTACAACATTTAGCCCCGGGTTTTAAAACCGGGGGAATTTTTGTATAAAAATACACCCAATAAAAAAATAATAATAATAAAAATAATAATAATAATATAAAATAATTGGATGAGCAAAAGCGGAAAATTTAAAATTTCACTAAAACCCACCCCCACACACAAAAAAAATAGCTCGGGTGTTTTATTTTTTTACTTTTTTCTCTGTTTGTTTGCACTCTACCGGGAAAACGGCATGCTGAAAATTTTAGGGGGACCTTCGAAATCTCTGAACTTAAGACTCGCCATTAGATATGCCATTAGATATTTTCGTGATATTTGGCCCGCAGGGGCCCCAAAAACGGCTTCTTGATCTTGATAAAACTTTCCCCCGGAACTTTTAAATCCCCGGGAAATTATTATATATATTATTTTTTAGAGGATTTAAAGGGAAAATCGGAAATCGTATTTTTACGATTTTTAATACGATTTTTTTCTTTATATTTGGGCCAAAAAAACCAATCAAAAAATGCTCACCATAAAACGGGGACTGGAAAAACCCTTTAGCAAAAGCGGCCTAGTATAAATTTTAAAATAGCTAACGGAAAGGGCCTCTGTGCATTTGTCACCTCTCACGTTTTAAACTGAAAAAAATTTAGAAATCCCCATATCCTTCATCCCCCCCAAAAAAGATTTATCCATGGCTGCTATATTTTTTCGAATCCGCTACTTTCTGTGCGCTTCTTTTTTTCCCCTTGAAATTTCCCCAATCACCACCCTCTATTTACTTTGGCTTGAAAAAGGATTATTAAAAGGGTTGGGTGACTTCCCAAAGTTCCAATGGATGAAAAAATTTTCCTTTCCCCCTTCGTTTGGGCCATAATGAGGCGAGGTAAAGATACTGTAAAAGAACCCAAAGGAAAAGAATCAAAAGGGGTTGGCAGCAAAAGTTTTAAATTACCAAATTCGCCTAGACCAAACCCGCCCCGGGGTCAGAGCTTTTTCAAAGGACTGCTATAAATAAATTTTTACGAAAGAGAAATAAATTGGTGTGGGCCTAAAAAACCAAAACCCTTTATGTTTTTCTCCCAAATATTATTTGCTTTGTTTTTGGGCAACATTTTTATATTTTTGAAAACCCGCAACTTTCCCCTGAGTTTAGAGCGCTCCCCCCCAAAATCTTTTCCCTTTTTAAAACGGCATACCTAAAGGGGTATGCAGAATTCCCACCCCACCTTTACACCGCCATTTAAACAAAAATTCCCAGGGGGCGTGGGTTTTTGGTTCCCTTTTGCCTCGCTGATTTTAAAAAACCCCTTCATAAAAATAAACTAGGCTTGCACGTAAACCCCCTATGGCAAGTACAAAATTCGTCTATTTCCAATACAACCTTTCTTTGGGGATCAAAGCTCCCCCTGTCCGTCTGGCGTGTGTCACGTCTCTCGATAAAAAACCAAACACGACCTCCGTTTGACACGCGGTTTTTTTTTTTAACATTGCCATCAACAAGGTTTGTAAAAAAGGGTTTTTTTGGGGGACCATTAAGGCAGGGGGTTTCGAAGCCTAGCCCTTTTTTTAAATGATCTTTTCCCCAAAAACCCCGGACCCCCCCAAAATTGATAAAAGTTTTTTCTACTTTTACTAGGTCTACTTCGATCGATTTTCTGATATTAATTTTTTTTTCCCAAAACATGTAAATCTGGGAAATCATACACACGTCACGCGTTTTAGCCCCTTTGAATTCTGGTGAGTACCCTTAGAAAATAAATATAAAGAAAAACCATTAAAGATTTTTTTAAATTTGAAGCTTTAAGAAAGCCCCAAGCTGAAAATTCGTGCTTTGAATGAGAATCGATGGGGGTTTGAGAAGGAAAATATTATTGCGAGTACGTATTGACAAAGGGGCCGAGGGCTCGGTTTAAAATCTAAGCGCTTTTCCTCGCCAATCGAGGGGGCCCCAAACCCCAAAACATACTTTAATCGATAAAACTTTTGACCGCTTTCCTTATTGAAAACCCTTCGATGGGCGCCCCCCCCCGTCCCCCAAAGCATCTAAAAACCGACCGACGTGGTGTACGCCACACCGGCTACAATAAGTAAAGTCTGACTTCTTCTCAACAAACTCTAAGAAAAATTTTTCGCCTAAAAAATTTTGATGGGAAAAACTCCCCCTTCTAAAAGAAATTTTACCCCAAACCCCCAAATACCTCACAGATTACCAAACGACAACGATGACAACTCAACAAAAAAAAAAGAAACAAGGGCAATGAATAGTTCTAAAATAAAGTTGTGACGACTTTAAAAGTGGGACCCAAAAACCCCTAAAAACGTTTGGGGTAATATAAGCAGCGGGTTTTTAAAAGGGACGAAAAAGGGAGTTTTAAAAAAACTTTGAAAGAAATATCCCAAAGATCTTCCAAGGATAGTAAAATATCAAAAAAACCGAACCGAAAAATTTAAGAAAGGCGCAAAAAAAAACAAGAATTTTCTTTTCCCACGTTACTCTATATATTGCAAACTGCAAACCCTTACCCATTTTGTCTACGTTTAGAAATAATGAATGCAGTCTATTGCATCTGGTATCAAAGAGATCTTACAGAAAGAAAAAAAAGCGATGGGTTAAATTTCCCCGATCAAAAGTTGATACAGAATTTTTCCCCGATAATTTTATATGCCCAAACGGAACTTTATGTCAAATAAAACAAATAATTTTTGAAAAAGAGGGGTACGGCTGTAAAAAATTTTTCATGGTTAACAAAAAGCACATTTGAATGTATTTTTTTTTATTTTTTAAATTCAAAAATTTAAATATTGCCAAAACCCTTGGGTTTGTTAACATTATTCCCCAAAAGGGGCGGCTAGGGGACATTTAAAAAACAGGATCTTTTTGCTGAGGGGACACATTCGGCGATCAGTATCCCCGGAAAAACCCAACTAGTCCCGAATGGGGCCCCTTTTTTTTAAATAATACAAATATAAAAAAACCCACAAAAATTTAAATTAACCCATCCCACATATTCCCAAAAAACCCACTCACTAAAATTTTAACCCTGGGTTTTATTTAAAAATTTTTGAGATATTTCTTTAACTCCGTCCCTTCTTAAAAGGCTTTCGTCCATGCGAAATATCTTAAATGTTAAGTAATTTAAACCAGGTTAAAGTTGGTGAAGGGTTTTTTTTGTAACTACAAATATATTATATAAATCCCATTCATAATTAAAATTTTTATACAAAAAGGGCCCGTGTATTCATAAAAAAAAAATTAAATTTTAGGCCTACAAAATTATTTTTTTTATAAAACCAAAAGAGTGATTATGAAAAACTGTGCAAGCGTTATTTAAGGGCTTAAAAAGGGCTTAATCCCTTTGCATATCAAGCCATTTAGACCGTTAGCAGTGGTACAATGCAAAACCCAAAAAATATTAGTCCCATGTCTAAATTTTACCCCTGATTTTTAGTAAAAAAAAAAACTGCTGTCCCGCCATCAAACAGTAAAGGGCCCCAACCGAGAACACGTCAGTTTGCGATTTTTTTCCCTAGCAAAAAAAAACCACAAAAAAAAAAACCCCCCCCCACTTTACTTTGGGGGGCCCCCAGGCCGGAAATTTAACCAGTTCTTGCGCGTTTTCTCGGCGTTTTAACCCCAAAAAAAGCAAAAAACCCCAACAGTTTTAAAATTTTTTTCCCACCCCTTTTTTTGGGCCCCTTTTGAAAAGTCCCGGTTAATTTTTCGTGTTCGTTGGTTTAAAAAGGTTTCCTTTTTTTAAAGGAAAAAAATGGAAAAATTTTGTAATGAAAAGATTTTCCCAAGGGAAACCTCATGAATTTTAAAAAGGGAAAAAGGGGTTGAAATTGATTTAAAAAATTTTTTTAAAAACCCTTTGTTTATTGGTTTAAAAAACAGGTTTTCCCAAAGGGGGAATTTTTTTATAATTTTTTTTAAAAATTTTTTTACCTTTTTTTGAAATTTTTTTTTTTTAAAAATTTTGGTCTTTTAAAAATTTTTAACCAAAATTTTTTTTGGTTTTTAAAAAAAATTTTTTTTTTTATTCCCTTTATTTTTTAATTTTTTTTTTTTTTATAAAATTTAAAAAAAAAATTTTTTATTTATTTAATTGTTTTTTTTTTTTAATTTTTTAAAAATTTTTACTAAAAAACTGAAAGCCTTTCATTTTAAAAAGAAAAACTTAAAGTTGACTCTTTTTTTCCTTTTGCGGCGTTGCCCTCAATAACAGAAAAGCTATGTTGCCCGTTACCCCCCCCCCCCCCCCTCCCCTTTAAAAAACTCTATCAAAAGGTCCAAAAACATCTTCGTGCCCCGCGGCTGCCCTTTGTGTTTTTTTCCTTAGGGCCCAATCTTGGACCGCAATTTCTTCTCCCCCTTTCCCCTTTTTATACACAACGATTTTTATCATACCTGGACAAAAAACCTAAGAGAAGGTCCCGGCTATTATCTAGAATAGTCATTCAAATTTTTCCCCGAGGGTATTTGGGGGTGCTAGCTGATAAATTTGTATGCGGCAAGTTGGGGGGGAGCTCAAGGGGGTTTAAAGGGGGGGGGGGGATAGTTGGAATAAAGGAAGGGAAACGGTAATAGGAAAACCCCTTAGTAACCCTAATTGGGGGGAAAAAACAAGACTAACAATAATTAAACTGCAATGACAAATTTTATTATTGTTTGAAATAGAGATGGAAGTGTGTCAGTTGCAAAATTTTTATACATTATTATAAATTAAAGCAGCAACACAAAAAACAGTAGTAACGATGTGTTAAAACACTCAACTTAGGAGTCGTAATGTTTTATTCCCTTCAGATCTGTAGTTGTTCTAAAAGGGGGCCTCTTTACCCCACGGTGGAAAACTCAAATCAGTGGGGGTGTTTTTTCACGTATTTTTTGCAAAATTTTTAGTTCATTTGTAGAGCAGGGTCTTTGGGCCCTGAAAACCCCCCAATCACAATGTGTTAACAGATTGTTTATTTTTCTTTTTTGTGTAAAAGTAAAAAACAGCATTTCGGGGGGGGGCATGTTTTATATTTGTAAAACGAAACAAAGGGAAAGTTTTTTTTTGAGGGGAGTGTCAAATTTTTTAGTAAATGCAACTAGTCCCAATTTTTAAATTTTCAGGTATGGCCCCAAACAAATATAAATTTAGTAATTTATTTTTTTAATTTTTGCGTTTTTTAGATTTGGGTTGCATAAACTTCCCCATTCAAACATATTTAAATTTGAACTAGAAAGACTTGAGTTAAAAAAAAAAAAATCTGAATTCATTGTTTATATTTTGAGGTTTTGCTCGGCCCAAAAAATTTTAAAAACAAATCTGGGTCTTTTACTTTTTTAAAATCTTTTCCCTTTTTCTACTTCTCTGACATCTTTTCTTAAATTTTTTTGAAATTATATTTAGGTCTAGGGGTTCCCATAATTACTTTTTAAAAAGTAAAATGATAATGCAGTTGACAGAAAAATTTTTGGGTTTGGGGTATAAAACACTTTTTTGTTTTCACCGTCACATTTTTTATTTTGAATTACAATGTGAATACAAAAATAATAGAAATTTTCTGTGACCTAACCTAATACAATTTTTTTCTTTACCAGATAAGCAGACCTTCGTCCTTTAAAAAATACAGAAAAAAGCAGGGATTGAGGAAAAAGTGTCCTCCTTTTACTACCCGAGCCTTTAAATTTTGCTAACCCCAGTGGTTTTTTTTAACAATATATTAATACATAAAAACCCCTTTAAAAAAATCTGTTCGTAGAAAACACTGGGGAGTTTTAAAAATCCCTTAACATTTATTGCTATAAAAGTTATTTTTTTTCACATTTTTCGTTTTTACCTGTTTAACTTTTTTTCTCTCCCCAAGGGCCAAGCGGGGGCGTTTTCAGCTGGGGGCGAGTCATATTTGCGCGAATAAAGGCCTCAGGGAAACGGAAAATGGGGTCGATCCAGGCCCATAGCTTTCAGCGATACGGGATCCGCTCTACAAGGCCCAAAAGCAAAAAATTTTTTCACGTCCTATCATAATAAATAAGATAGCAGTTCTACTTAATAATAATGTTTCTTTTAAGATAAACGTCTCCCAAAAATTTGGGTTTAAAAAAAGATCAAATTTAAAAGAAGATGTTGTTTCCTTGTTTTCAATTTGGGCCCTATCAGCATTATATAATAAAAAATTAAAAATTTTTCCCGTTTGAGGGAGGCCCAAGCTTCCGGGCAATTACAAAAAATTAACTTGATTTCCCAAAAAAGTGTAAAGCCCTAACCCTTTAAAATCTTACCTAATTATTGCCCCCTTTTCTTCCAAAAAATAATAAAAATATCAATACCCAAAACGACATTAGTGTGATTTACAAACAGTAAATGCAAAAGGGTGAAAAAAAAAAACAGAGTAATCAATTTTTAAAAAATTTTTCAAACGATATCAGAAAAAATCATAAAGATGATGTCGTGTGGTTCGGATAAAAAGAACTACGTCTTAAAGATAAACTAATAATATATGAAATAGCTTAATAAAAAACCCAAAGGGGCCCCGTGCATTTTATGATAATGTTGAGTAAAAATTAAAGGGCGTTGAGATAAATGTTAACAATACTCATCCTTTTTTTTTTTTATTTTCTTACCGGGCTCAAAGTTATTTATACCAATCTAGGAGGAAAATTTATTAAAAATTCATCATCACCGGTTTTAAGGGGTATTACCGACCGGGGGGGGGGTTCTCTTGTTTTCCCTAAAAAAAATGTGTATTTCCGAGTGTAGTTAGATTAAAAGATTTTAAAAAATCCCAACTTTTGGAATTTAAAACTTGTACGTTGTATTTTCGAAAATGACGGAACAACCCAAAAAGGTAGTTTGAAAGTTATTTAAAAATAATTCTGTATAAAAAATTCACCAATTGTTTCATTAGCCCCGTGGGTACTCCCTAAAAGTTTAACAGCGATTCCGCAGCCCAATTTTTGATTGATTGTGGTAGTATTTTTTTAAAGTTTTAGTTTTTACGTAAATCGTATGTATTAAAAGAAAAAAAGCCCGTGGGTACGGGAAAAAAAATTGCCCTTATTAAAAACCGGGGGGCGGAGCGGGCCGAGTTTCCATTTTAACTCGAACGGTTCTCATTTTGTGATTCTGTCTGTCCCATCTGTCTGTCCCGACGTCGAAAATCAGCCAAACCCCCCTGAAAAAGATTGGGCTTTAAATTTTTAAAAAAACATCCGGGAGAAAATTTAAATTTAGAACTGCTAACAAAATCAATAGATCCATTGGATTTAATCCTACAATTTAAAAAAAAATGTGATTTTTAAAAAAACGATAGCATTTTTTTTTTGTACAGCTATCGGGCCCCCATCTCGGGCGGGGATGGCCCATTGGGGAAGCATTTAGGGCCTTTCCACACGGAGGGTTTTAGGGGTTTGATACCGTTTTTTCTCGGGAAATCGAAAACGCCAAAATCGTTGTTAAACAGTGGTGAAACCCCTGTGTTTTAGTACCCGGGATCATTCCTCATATGGGGGTAGATCCTTAGGTATAGGGGGGGAAAAGGGGATTTCCCCCGGGGACTCAACATCTTTGGGTCACTCACCACTCGTTTAACAAAGACTTTTTGGGGTTTTCCCAGGGAAAAAAAATTCAGTTTCAGGGATCCATTATTCTTGTGGAGGGGAAACCGGTTTTTTTTAAATACCCTAGGCCCCCCTCCTTGACGCACAGGGGCCCCCAAAAAATTTTTTGGGGTAACGAAGGGCAATAAACACAGGCACAGGGCGGGCAGGCGGGCATAAAAATGTTTCTAATATTGGGGTGTGCTCCCCCAAAAATTTTTAATTAACACAGTTACTGTTAAAACCTAACAATTTTTTAATTAAATCAGTTTTAAACCCCCCCTAAAAAAAAAACATAAATTTAATGATTTCGTATTTTTTTGAAGAGCCCAAAAACTAAAACTTTATTTGAGCAAAATTTTAAAAATGGGGTGATAAAAGTTATTTTCGAGCTTTGAAATTTAAATTTTTTTCAGAATACGTTTAATTTAAACAAATAATAAACAATTAAAAAAACACAACCCCTTGGGTTTTACAGCCATGCAAAATTTAATATTAATCAAAACACAAACTAGCTACGGAGGGTTTCGTTAAAAAAATAGTTAAAGGGTTTAAAATTTTTATCGTTCCCCCCGAATTCGTGCTTAGCGAATCAGAAAGATAAACTCTTAGGGGTTTTTGAGTAATTGACAGTCATTAGATATCCACCAACCCAAATAAATTACTACAACCAAATATAATAGAGGACACTATTACACCCATTGTCGCTACCACCACCCATTAATACGGGAACACTTTACTTACCCAGGGCGTGAATTCTAAGGCCACAAACTTTTTTAAAAGGTTTTGATGTCCTTTTTACTTTGTATAAATTCAATTTTGTATCTCCTTAAAAAAAACAAGAAAAACATTTGCTCCCATTTTAAGGTGTTTTTCTGGTATTTTGGGGTTTTTGGGTGTTTAAAAAAGATGCCAATTTTTTGTTACTCCCCCAAAAAACCCCTCACTCACTCATTCACTTACTCACCCCACAAAACCAAAAACTCACTCCCCCTTTAACCACTCCTTACTCACTTACTCACTCATCACTCACTCCCCCTCACTCCCCCCCCCTTCACTCATCACCCCTCACTCGCCCCTCACCCACCTCATTCCAAACTCCTCCTCACTCACTCACTCACTCCTCACTCCTCACTCGCTCACTCATCACCCTCACTCCTCACTCCTCCCCCTCACTCCTACTCACTCATTTCACTCCCTCACTCCCAATCACTCCTCACTCACTCGTGTTCGCATAATAACGGAAGGAAACATTTCAAACAATCTTTCAATCAAAATTTCCAGCGGCGGGTATTCCACCCGCGACCTCCCGCATCGAACTTTACATTAAACTAGGAAAACGCTCAGTTGGACGCGTTGTTAGCGACCCGTACTTTGCAACACGACCCGATACACATTCCCATAATGTTACATACAATAAGTCTTAGTTCCTTGACCGATTAGCTGAAATTTTGAAAAATAAAAGAGGATAAATCCACCGCCATCTAGAGGCTTACCATCATCCTTGTTAAACTCTTTGGTTAAAATTACCTGCTTCCTCAGAGTGGATTCTCTAGGTGGCATGCATAAGTGACCTGAACCACGTGACGCTTGCACATGGTACCGTGACTTTGTTATAATGTAATTTCCGACTACCTCTATCGGATAAAAAAAATAACATATTCGTGATCGGACGACTTCTAAAGTGATTTGGCCACCTCAGATTTTGTCTCCTTGTTTTGAAAAAAATTTCATACTTTAATGTACTGTTTTAACTTTTTGAACGTTTTGCCACAAAACTATACAGCAACCCGCCTAGGTGGTATGTACATTGTGCAAAATTCACGGTCGATCAGAGAAACGGTGCGACCTGTATCGAAGCAGTAACGAAAAAAAAAAAAACAACATTCGAGCCATAGATTCAAGTGGGACGCTGACCTTCGCTCGACTATAAACAACATATGTTGGTTATTAATAACTATTATTAACAAAACTTTTAGTTTTCTGCTAGATGATTGATATTCTCGAGCTCAGCACTTCGACTATAGCCAAGACTATGCGGCGCACTCGTAGCGTGCTCCCATGCAAACTGAAACACTGCTAATGACGTCACGCAACAAAAGCTTAAATATAAAGCTTTGTAGAACCAGATTCAAATTAATTAAAATGCGCCATCAATCCGCATTTTGCTTGCTCACTTTGTGAATGTTCTGAACGGTATCAAGGCAGACCGGATCCCTTCCTAGCAGTTTGATCCCGTTTGTTTACACGTCCTTAATCGGCAGCGTTCATTAAAATAAATAGCTGGATAAAAATACATCCCATAAAATTGGCAATTATTGGGGAAACGAATCTATACCATCTGCCTTATAAATACAAGGGACGAGAAAAGCAAGGTAGAGTTAACAGGGAAGGAGGGAAAATGCTAATCCGCTGCTTTGTAAACACGTCCTAACTGGGTGGCAATAAAACCAAACAAAATCAATTTAATCAACATGCTAATTCTTCAAAGGAATACCATGAGCGTTATTACTACAACATCTGAGAAATCTGCATCATTATTCATCATGTTTCATGTTCTTGAAACGAATAGTCCTCCATGCTGAATGTTATAGCGGCGAAGGTCGCTCATATGAACCGAAGAGTCACCGAAAACATTCTGTACCATCCATGTTAATATATTATTTGTTTTTATTTATTAATATTTACATTCTAATTAACGACATTTGAATAAGAAATGTCAACAAAAACGCATGTCAATCGGAGATCAGATCATGTTCGGTTTTATGCATAGGGGAGTGCTGCTCCCTGGAAAACAAAATTGAAAAAAATTGATCGCTGACAAAAGATATATCCCTCATTTTCGAATGTGAAATTGTGTGTTACTCGGGTATTGTGATTTGTGACAATGCAAAATGTTATTTTTAATGAAAAACTAGTCGCCAAGAGTTTAATATCGACTTCGTCGTCGAAAGTATCAGCTGAAACTTTGATTAGCTAGGACCGAACCCTAGGAGAGTAGTTCGGTACATCATCAGCCCAGCATCTCACACCCACTAAGGACGCGTCACCAATATAGCAAATCCCTTAGCTCATTTTCTCTTTCAGAAGAGGAAGAAGAAGAAGACGAAGACGACAGAGAAATGTGATCAGATCAATAGACGCATCGCGAACAGAACAGAACAACAGCGTCGCAAATCAGTTACGGGGATGAGTGTTGGGGGGATGTGGGGGGTGTGTGGGGGGGGGGTGCGTGATTGCGAGCAGCATAAGCTAGGTGTTATTCCGGTCAGCGGAACAAAAGTGTATTCTGCTAGTGTCTCACGAGTACAATGCCGTTCTGCATGGGTGGACTTCCGACGACGAGAGAGAAACTGTCTCCGCGATACATACAGACGCAGGCGATTGAGGTACGGGGAAGCGGAAATTCGACAGTTTGCGTAGCGCTGAGGAAATGCCGGTGAAATAGCTTGCCCGGAATAAGTAGTCGAAGCGCAAAGAGCATTTATTATCACTGCTCACAGAATACCACTGGTCGGAATTCGGGTGGAGCGAGGTTGGTGAAAACATTCATTACGAGTAGATATTTAAACTATCTACAGAATCCGTTACTGTGATGAAGATCTGGTAAAATGTTCTCGGTATCGCATACGGTGCTGGGATAGTTACCTCAAAATGTAACAGATTAAAACTTATAATTAAGTTTGCTCGTAAGTAATAAAAAGGCAAGAGTATAAAAAGTAACAAAAAATTAATCATTTTTCTACAAAGTTGGTTGAAAAGTTATTTTGATCGCTTTTTTCACGTGTTGTACAATCTAAAGAAGTCGAGACGACGGTTACGGTAGATAAATCAGATTATTGGTTAGTCGTGCACTAAATTGACAGATATGTTGAAATATCACGAAGCTCAGTCAGATTTCACAGTATATATTCTTATTATTCTTATTATTTTTTTTTCAATTCTCTTTTGTAAATACGGAATCACTTTTCAATATAGGCTATATATTTTGTTAATATCCGTTAACCCGTAAAAAACTAACACATTCATTTTTTTTATATATATAATACTATTTTCGATGAGTTACCATTAATTGATACAATTAGGAAATATTGTACAACAAACTGAGACGACGATTGTAATAATGGAACAATATTATTGTCTAATCAGAAACGTTATTTCCTATTGTTTGTCATGTCCAAATCTAAGACAGTTGAGTTGACAGGAACTGCGTCGTAGCTTATGAGAACGGCCGTGGGGGTGATAGGATCGTACACGTGTCTTCCATCCATCTGTTGCCAGGTTGTGAGCGCCGCAGGAACAAGAACACGGCCGAGAACATCAACCACAAGCTATGTGGCAACGCTGTCTCGCGGTCTTGTAATTCCGTAGACATCCGCCAGGCGCGTCACACGTGTCTGTTGCCATGTGAGACCAAATAAGATATTAGCGAGGCACTTGCAGACCGAACTTAGTGTTTCTAAAGACATCGATAGGGAAGGTAACAAGTCACAGTCGCCAACGGTCAATCGATCAGCTAGACTGGAGTCAAAATCGAACAAGAAACTTGCTTTTAAAAAAATGGAAACTGGCAAGAATTTGCACGCTCACATTGTAGAGCATTACTTCTGAGGACATCCGCTAGGGGCGTAATCATCGCACACGTGACTGAAATCTCTGAACGATTCCGTCTGCGTGGTGCGCGTAACGAAATGACTACCAATGCGTCCCCCCCCCACCCCACCCCCACCCCCTCTCGCCAACACCATTTGCTCCGTGCTAGATGTGTACCCGATACAGGATATTGTTGATTTTACTTTCGCATATCTTTATGAACCCTGACTTTAAAGGTAGAGTAAAGCTTTAGTGCGGACTTAAGTGTGGTAGAGAATATTTTCTTGAATATTTCAAGATAAACAAAACGTGATAGAAAAACCGATTTTAGAAAACGGTCATGTGTAACTTTGTCCGAGAGCTGGCGAGCATGGTAGGTGCACTAAATGTCCAAGTACGGTCACATTATTTGGTAACTGCTAAGCTAGTGGGTGTATGGGTGGTATGAGAAACACAAAAAGCCCAATTTGATAATTATGATTATTTATTTATGAAGTTGTACATAACGTAGCACGAAATTAAGATTCACAATTGCATAGAAAGTTAGAAAATAGCCATGATGACAGCAATACGAAAATGGAAATCAGAAACCATTGCCCACTTGATAATGCCTAATTAACCAAGGTCACTACACACGCAATTGGTTATGTTCAGTATTCAAAAGTAGATTTTTATATTTTATCATAGCCTATTTCAGATCGTATGACATAGGTTCTTCATGTTGGCCAATGTGAAATAAAATTGACGTAATCATAAGAGTATCATGCTGTCAAAAAATGCTTTGAACAAGAGCTGACTAAATGTGGGCTAAACATCACAGTAGAATTTTATTTATAATTCTCAAATACTGTGCAGTGTCAGCAGAGACAGTTCAGTGTCAAGACGTCGGCCATTATTTTGCGAAACCAACTGTAACAACATTAAATACTTAGAAGGGTTTGATGAAAAATGTTTTAATTCCATTGAATAGGTAAGAACAAAAAATGTTCAGTGATTTTAAAAACAATTTGGTATTAAACATTTTGCACGATAATGATGCAGTGCGTTTTTTTGCTGACACGAGATGCAAGTTCGATTAGGAAACAAGATTAATTCTTAAGTCGACTTGAAAACCGCAACGATCTCGTCTCGTGCCAGAAGTTCTTTCTATTGATTGATACTAATTCTTTCTGCTGATATTTACGAAAATCTTAATTTAAGCTCCCCATGACGAGGGATTTATAAATAGAGATGTGCAAAAATTTTTTTTTTGTTTGAAAATTCGATCAAGCACATGACAGTGAGAATCAGTTTTAATTTTAAGCTCAATTTCAGCTTTCGGTTTTCAAAGTTTCTGACAGTTTTTACTCCCCGATTAATTTCGACTACCCGGCACCTCCACCAAAATTACGAAATTATGCATTTTTTGAAAATGAATATGAAGTATTTTGAGCTTACTCGCGTACAAACGATAATTACGATTTCACAACCGCGTTTTATGACCCGGCATCTCCACCATATGTACCAGCCAGGATTAATTTAATTTCGACTACCTACCCGGCACCTCCACCAAAACTTTGAAAAAAACTTTGTTTGAAATTTCGTGACCTAATTCGCGTTCGCCACTAGTTCGCGGTATCAACTAAAATATCGCGAAAATTCGCGAATTGGAAATTGGTATTATTCAATCACAATTCAGGTGATTCATGTGCAAACTGAATTTGAAGGGATTATTGCAACTTTTAGAAAATCGCGAATTTCGTTCTCACCATTTTTGCACATCTCTATTTATAAATTGATCATCCACCAAGAGCAATAGAAAAGTCCTCACACTGCCCTTGAAAGTGCGGAAACAATAAATGTCGTAATTTTTTTGCATTTAAACCCCCGTGTAATTAACGCACTAACTTTCCCACCCCGAAAACTACCAGCGAATGAAAACAAATTATTATGAAAATTGTTGTAGCATTTATATCATTTTGACATGACAGATGTATTACTTGAGAACTATATGCGCCAAAATGCAATCACAACGAGTGCAACGAGTGACAATATAACGGATTTATTCAGAAAAAGTAAAACAAGTACAATGGCATGTATGATTGATTAGAAAGCTTACGAAAACAAAAGCATTTTTAGTAAGCTCATCTAATGCACACTGACACTTGAATCTCGGAATGCAGAAACGACAAACATACGAATAATTTACAAACTTTGTAACTTTTAACGAAATTTGTAATGATGTTTTTGAATGATCACTCCTGCAATTATTTTGCAAGATCTCTACCCACAAAACATCAGGGAGAAATAAAGTCACCACTTTACATACTTTATCATTAGTGATTATCGCCTCAAATCAATTCCGGCTTTGGATAAACAAAAAACAACGTGCTTTATTTACGCATGTCCCTGCTAACACTGTAGGCTACATAACATCGTAATGAACACCAGAACTGATCTTAAAATGTTCTGCAACTTGTTCGCTAATATTCCTATAGCGACATTCACTCGAATAAGTTTGTCACGGAAGTCGGTGATTAATTTCATCTAGAAGATCGCGCCTCCTTACCGCTCGCCTCGACAAACCTCCCTCGGTGAGGGTGCTCAAAAGGATGCATATCTCCCTCAGGGTAATGCCCATTGAATAGTTTTAATTTGAAAACTTTGCTGAGAAGGCCGATCTGCAGTACAGAGGGAGAGAGAGAAGGGGGGGGGGGGGCGAGAAAGGATAATGAAAACCGTAGCTTGCGGTAGACGCGCGGTGCTATTTCAAGTTTCTCACTCAACTTTAATATTAAAGACAAACACTTCCTAATCTGGAAAAGTGACTGTCTTATCTAATTATCTACGCATACATCTAAAAGAACCAGTATTATACTACTCTCATTTTTATTTATTATTTTTATTTAATATGCACACCAAGTTGGTAATCTCTTAAAACGAAGTACCTTGCAGAGCCGTTTTCAATTAACAAAACTAAACTAAATGGACTACTTGACTAAACATTGTAGAAACGAAACTCACAAACAAAAAATGTACATTACCCAAGGAGTGGAAGAAATTTGTATGGTGTACGCCGGACAAATTTCCGACAGCTGAAAATTTTGCACACATGTTTAGTTGTCATTCTTAACATGTTGAAAATCCCCTAAGCTCCGCCGCGTGTCGTCTTGAGATATAGTACACAAAGGGTTCAAAGTGGCCAAATTTTATTTTCATTCAACATAATTTTTTTGCACTAATATCTAAAAATTATTAATATTTTACGAAAGTAAGTTAAAATCGGTCTAAGCTTCGGCTAAAATGCGTTGGCAAAAGGCAAGTAACCAAATATGATTTTTCAAATTTCAACATTTTTGACAGATGGTATGTGCACTGCAATAATTATGTATTCTCACGGAAACGTGAAATTGTTCTCTTTTCTTCGACCATGTGTCTTGACACATGGTGGCATAAGGCGTAATGTCCAAGTATGTTACTTTCGTTCAACCAACTTATTGACATTCAATATATGCAATATTTTAGTATCGTGGACACGACGAGACAGTAACATCTTCCCCAATCGCTGTCTGGCGTCTGATAAATTGGTGGCAAAGGGCGTACTGCATCATAATCATATTTAATATAAAAAGGGCTTTTGACATTCACTCGTTTATGTAACATTGATCCATACAACTCAATGTAAATCCAGGCATCTGACTGACTTGCTATGATTATGTAATGTTATGTAAAGAACCATTACAAAATCGTTGTAAGTAGCAGATTGGACTAACCAATTTATAAAAATATTTACCCCACATTCTCAACGCATGCATAGACAGTTAGGCGAAGATCTGGTGTGTTTGACCTGGAAAGTTTTAACTATTCCAAAGCTTGAAAAACTCATCTCATTTAAAAATAAGCAAACTGATTTTGAAGGGATTCGAGCAGGAGCTGTGACAACCTAGCTTGGGCTTGCTGTCTGTAGTGTCACATCACTACAGATCAGAGCTTGACTCTTGATGTAATTTGCAAAATGGCGTAAGTCACAAACCTAATTCAGTCCATATGGATTAAAATATTTGCTGTACGTTTCCAGATTATCAGCGCAACACTATTGAGCTTAAGTCATCATCCTCAGATAAATCCAAACATGCACTTAACTGACATTATTGGTGTCCAGTTTACCTGTCGTAAAAAAAAAAAAACAAAAAAAAACAAAGTACTAAAAAAGTAATACTATGAACCGATAGTGAAGCGTAAGAGTCTGAGACATGTCCCTATTTCTTCATTGACCAAAAGCTAACTGATGCGCCATCAACTCACATTGAAGTTTACCCAACAATCAACACTATTTAATAGCATTATTGATAATGATGATCTGAAGACGCTTTGGCACAAAGACGAATTTCACTGTCGACCAGTCTTCTTTTGACTTTCCTCTTCTTTCCTTTTAAACCTACGCAAATAACTTTATTAATTGTCACAGATTGCGGGCTCAATTCCCCACATACAACCATGCCGAACATGATTTTCCTGTATAGTGGTCAACTTGCATGTAGTGTAGTGATGCCGCCACCTCGTCCTGTTTCCATCTAAGAAGTCTATACTAAATACATGTTCATGTTGTGATTGTGAATAAATCGGCTCATGTGTTCATTTGTGTTTGGCGACCAAGAGACCGTCGTGTCCCAACTGGTCGGAATTACTAAGCTGCAGTTACCAAAGTAAATTAGTAATGGACATATATGCCTTTTTTAAGATATAAAACGTTAGGTACTTATGTTTTTCTACCGTTTTATACAAATAATTTTGCTGTGGTACATTCCAGTTAACTTAAATTTAGCAGTTGCGCTTCATTTGCAACTAGTAACTTGAGCTCTAGATTGATATGCTGCCATCCAGCACAAAATTAATAATCTACCCTCCATCTCCCTCTAAGCTTGATGCAAACATAGGGATGTATCATAGTTTGTACGTTCAAAGCCACCGGTCACATGCATTCAGTCCGCTATTAGGTCATTCCTACTCGGACTTGAATATGTTTTCTTTCTTACTCATGCTCTCATCTATCGGATGTGATACTTAGTCAAGCCCATATAGGTTTGTCCACACTCTTGCTCAAATCCCTTGATTAAAGATCGGCATCTATGCAAGCCGCTTGAGATGCGAGAAGATATTATTTTAAAGGTTTTGTATTGTCCAGTCTGCTACTTACAAAATTTTGTAATGGTTCTTTACATACAACTGGCCATAACAAGTCCATAGCATGCAGGATTTTCATTGAGTTTATGTAATTCATAATGTTACAATAACCAAGTTGAATTCAAAAGCTCTTTTTATATTAATACTAATTATGATGTCAGTTACGCCCTTTGCACAATTATCAAACGCCAGCAACGACTCGGGGAAGATGTTTTACTTTTCTCGTAACAATACTAAAATAATTTGCATATATATGAATGTCAATAATGTTGAAACTAAAAATAACATATCTTGTCACTTACCCCTTAATGCACATGTGTCAGACACACTGGTCGAAGAAAAGAATTTTCACGTTCCGTCGTATAAATCATAATAACTTTGGGCACATTGTCAAATGTATTGAATTGAAAATATCATACTTTTGGCACTTACGCCCTTTTGCACTCACGGGGCGAATCTATGACTGATTTTTACTTGTACGTGGACGTAGAATTTAATAATTTGTACATTTAGGTGTAAAAAATGGTTGAATTGAAAATAAAACTTTTGGCACTCACGCCTTTGCCACATATCTCAAGACGCACGCGGCGGCTTAGAGGGACTTTTAGCTATTGCTCGTAGGCTAATCTGAGCCTTGTGCAAATTTTCAGCTTGTTCGATGTTTGTCCTGGTTAAAGTCTTCCACTCCTGGCTACATCACACACTGGAAATAATTAATAAAATCTTAGGGGATGTGGGGAGAACGACCCTGCTGGAAATATCCAGTACTCAGCCAAGAGCGAGAGAGATATCTAATGCCGTAGTAGTTCGTATCGCTGTGTCGTCGAGGTGGTGGCGAGGATTCCGACGGCGACAATACTAGTGATCAACTGTGAGTGAGTGAAAAACACTGACCACGTCGGTTTAGCCGGATGGACTGAGGAATGCGAGACTTCTTGTATTTACATGATGTTGCATTGGATAAATAATCCATAGGACATAAAGATCACAAAAATGACACGGGAGACATTGTTTTTGTTTTGTTTTCTTAGTTTGTAGTTTGCGAGTCTGCTCCGACGTCGTGGTGATTTGTTGAAAATGAAAGACATAAAACACAACTGTTTTGATAACTTTTAATTATTTGACTAAAGTCATAAAAGCTTTTACGTCGAGAGATTGAGAAACAGAGAAAGAGAGATTTCTTTATTCTCGGAAATTCAAGAATCGGAGTTTAAAGTTGAAACTGTATTAAAAGAGCTTCGAAAGTATCTCCCGGCAAACTATTGCATTATATAGAATATAGAGTTTCCTCCAAGTGTATCTGAGCGAAAAGCCAACTTCGTTTCATTGGTTCTGGGCTTGTTTCGCTGAATACGTTGCTATTTTTAACATTCACTTCCACTGTGCGATCTCAAGTTGTTGATTATTTCTACCGTTCTCAAGTGGAGTTTCGAGCATTTTACAAAACTTCGTAATCGGTATAAGGGTTCCTTTCAGCAAATAATGTTTTTGGTATTTGCTTCATTTTAACACGGGTATGTGTTAATCTTAGTAAACAAATTTATCGTTTTCTTTTAAACTGAGGACGCGATTGCATACCCCACCTCCTCAGCATGTGTCTAGCTAGTAATTTGGGAGTTAGAGAATGTTTTAAGGTTTTTTAAGACGACTCAATCCATTGGATTCGCATGAACGGCTAAAAAAAATCACTTCCAGCTTGGAGTGCTGGTGGCGGGTATTGAACCGGGGACCCTCCCAGGCTCCCAACCATATTATCTCGCGTTTTTAATGTCATATTTCACGAGTATCACTTCCAATCCCAAATTATTGCATTGTATATGAAAATGTTAAGAAATCTTGTGAATACTGAACGTTGTATACTCCTAATCTCTACCGGTTATTTGTGTAGTGTTGACGGATGAGGTTGGGTGGTGCATGGGGTGTCACGTGTCAGGTCACTTGAGCCGCTTGTAATTAAGTCCACCCCCCTCCCCCTCAGTGTGACGTGTCCAGCACGTTCTGCCCTGTCCGCCTCGCACCCTTGTCACTCAGGCGATAGATTAGTCGTGCGAAATATATCACGAGGAGAAGTAAAACAATATGATGAAGTGTAAAGTAAATATGTTATAATCGGGACCCACATGGTTATATCAATTCACTTGAGTATGTGTAAGAAGTGAGATGTACAGATATGGAATAAACTTGAACTCTATTATTGCGTACCCTAAAACAACACTAACTAACTAAACAACTAATTATAACTAACTAACTTATATTCGATAGAGCGCACACGAGCATACTTGTACAGATAAAGACAATTAATCCTCACCTGTCTAATTGCCCTGGAATTGTAATCCCAATGTTCATATGTTAACTAATCCTCTACTATGGATTTATTGGTTTACTTATTGTTTTGTATTACTAGTGTATTACTTGTTAATTGAAGAGATATAACCGTGTAATTAATTTATAAAACTTCTATTGTATTCAGTTATTGGATGAGCGTAGCGAGCGAAGCGAAGATTCCATTTCACTACACTGGAGAAAAAAATCCGGAATGTTTTTTTTCTTTTTTTTTGTATTTTTGTGTGTTTGTCCACACGATTCCGGCTAAACCGATACTCCAATTGCGATGAAATTTAATGGAGGCCTTCGAAATCTCTAAACTTAGAACTGCCACGTTTTTGAGCGCAATCGAAAAATTATTTCTAATTAAAATCGCAATTTTACGATTTTTTTCGATTTTTAAAAACTCGACTTATAACACCTACATGCTTTATTCGATTGTTATGATTTTTTTACAACACCTTAATTTTATGAATTTATATATTCCTGTGAAATTTTAGCGCATTCGAAAAATTATTTCTTATGAAAATCGCAATTTTACGTTTTTTTAAATTTTTAAAACATTCTTCGACTTATAATACCTACATGCTTTATCCGATTGTAATGATTTTTTCACAGAACCTTATTTTATAAATTGATATAT
This sequence comes from Sweltsa coloradensis, assembly GCA_024449915.1. Taxonomy (NCBI): domain Eukaryota; kingdom Metazoa; phylum Arthropoda; class Insecta; order Plecoptera; family Chloroperlidae; genus Sweltsa; species Sweltsa coloradensis. Next base: position 432,433 of record JAMZAV010000781.1, on the reverse strand, counting down.
TGGTGTGAAATTTGAGCGCTATCAAAAAATAATTTCTTATGAAAATCGCAATTTTACGCATTTTTCGATTTTAAAAAAATCGACTTATAACATCTACATGCTTTATCCGATTGTAATGATATTTTCACAGAACCTCAATTTTATATAAATTTATATACTATTTGTTTAAATTTGAGCACAATCGAAAAATAATTTCTCATGAAAATCGCAATTTCTACACTTTTTTCGTTTAAAAAACATACGCTCATCCAACAACGCGCCTGAAAAAGCGTTTGCGCAGCTTCCTAGTTAAATTTGAATGTTAAGGATGCAAAAATACATTGTAAAGGTCTGTAAATAGTCAAATGTTCCGGCATGTAAATTAAGTTTTGAAATATTTGTCAATTAAACATTCTAACACATAACAAAATATATTGAGTTCGAAGAAACATTTAATCTAAAACAATTTTTAGACAAATAAATAGTAAGTATTGGAAATTTAGAAAACATTCTCTAATTTTATTCATCTAAACAATGTTCTGCTAAATACAAGCTTTTGCGGTTAACTTTACAACAGTACAGAATTCGAGATTTAAAGAAGAGTGTTGAATTCTTATCTGTTTGACATTTGTCTATAAAAAGTTATAACTTACTTTGACAAATGCGGTATTAAAATGCAATTTTACAGTTTGAAGCCTGTCAAGTAAATGAATAGAGATCGAGTACGGCAACCGGCCTTTTCGATTATCAAACCCTCATTTTCAATGAAGGGTCGAAAATTATTTTTTCAAAAGATTTCGAAAGATGATTAACGAGTTTCATTGACCGAATGGTTTCTGTGAATTAAAATCATCCAATGACCTAAGCCTTGAGCAATAAATCAACCGGTGGCTAACCCGCTTAGCCGGATGCATTGAACGTCCATACGTCCCACAGGAGCTGGGCGAGGACTAATGATTTATTTCTGCTTTACAGGACCCGTGGGCGTCCCGACGGCGACGCCCGTTCCATGTAAGTAACAGTGTACTATTTATTTAAGGAGGGTAGGCTTATCGCGGCGGTTAATCACGTCACCGCTCTACGTGTTATCTGAGCGTCGTGAAATACTAGACACACACCACAGTCCATCACTGATTGGACAATAATCAACTAATGAACGGCTACTTTGAACAATTTCGTCTTAGACCTTCAGCAAAAACTATAAATTTGTGATAAAAATAATGAATGTTAAGAAGAATAAATTTTAAAATACAGGCAATCATGGCTCAAACAGTTAACTACAAGTTCATCGTAGTATAGAACTATACTAAACAGCCAAATTAAAATAGTTTACAATATATGCCCCACTTTCAAAAATATATTATATTGATTGACTTATATTTGTTGCCATCCATGCTCTATGTATGCCCAATGTGTTACTTCAAGACCCATGTGTGATGCAATAATCAATAGCCCACCACCTCCCAAGATAATATTAAGATTGTGGGTCTAATTAGAAACATATTCATCAGTTTTACACTCAATCAATTTCACAATATCTATAACATCTTTCTTAGTGCTGCTAGTTTCAACATTTTCGAACACAATGTGATAAAATCACCTCCCATCTAGTTGGGTATACCCACACAAAGAAATACATAATTATCCGAAGTATCTCAGTTAATAATTCACAACTTTATATGCGACAGATATCACGTTTCATGGTAGTTAACTAAATTCGCGTTACTTGGCACTCATCCATGAATGCTTTTTAATTGCGTATTTTGTTATGCTTGACTTTTACACTTCATGATGTGAAAAAGCTTGTCGTTGTTTGAACTCTCAATATAAATAGCAACGCAACAACATCCACGTGACTTAACATTAATCTCTTTCTCGTTAGGGGTGGGTGGGGGTAGTCGGATCGTGTCCAGGCGACAGCGCGGGCGAAGTTCACTTTCACCTTGCTATTAGTACAAGACAATCTCATCAGCGGGAAAGTCGTCTACCGTGTTCGTGTTATAAGTTATTGTTTATCATACATAAGTGTAATTAATCACTGTCGCAGTACGCGCGTCAATACGCTGGTAGCATAGGTGGAGAGAGAAAGAGAGAGAGAGAGAGAGAGAGAGAGAGATGCGTGGTTCCATAACAAACGCGAGAGCAGCATTCTCAATAAAGTGAATATTTGTATCAATATTTGAAAAGTAGGACCTCAAAATAAAATAGTATAATCATCAATAAAAAACACAAACACACGAACAATAACCACGGTCAGAAATATATAACACTTACTAAAAGTGCGTAAATTTTCGAAAGCTCCGCTTCCTTCCTCAGACGCGAGGACATCATGCCATGGTTTTATTTAGCAAGCTGATGCAACATGTTTCAATGATAAAAAATAAATTTTCACAACAGCGTTTAGAAGTTACAATGCCAAAAAGCTAACAGAATAATGATGAAACTGAAATCTTTAAAAAGTCACATTTACACCGTCGAAATACAAAACTTCTGGTAAAAATTTAATTATTTTTAACAAATTGATACAGATACCTTATTATAGTGTCATATATATCAACAACAAAAATCGTTGCAACACATTGTACTGACAGTATTATGTAGATGTAGAGAATGTCAGTATTGGTATTTATGTATAGTTTTCAGAGTAATCTCATTTCTTGGACATCATTTTGTTAGGTTGGTACTATAGTACACCCAGTACGGTTGGCAATTCTGAAATTATACCAACTACAAGCGAACCATAAGAACATGAAAAGCTGTTTGGAGCTGAGAAATGTCGCTCTTTGATGTATTCATTACCTGTATTTGTAGGCCGTCTCGGTCGCCGTGAGGAGCCGCGCGTACATCACCCTGGACAATGTTCCAGTTTAATTAACTTCATCTAATGAAATACAACCCTAGAAATCACGAGCCGAACTTAACATTCGCAAGCTTTATTACTTTTCATAGCCAGCAAAAAGGAATCAGCCAATTTTGTTTCGACGATATAACCTATAAGCTAATTCAAACAGGGTATTTATTGTTGATTGTATTGTCTCATTTTAAACCAGTATGAAAGATAGATGTTACAATTTGGGGAAAGGAAAATAAAATAAAAATTATCTTTACATGAATTTAAATGCCAGTAATATAAAAACGTTTTAATTTATAAAATCAACTTACGATTATTCGGTGTCGTACAGCAACCGCTTTGGCTTCATAAACCACAATAATACTGTCGAATGTATAATTGTATTTATTCATAAAATGTATCGATAATCGAACTCATTTAATACTTAATGGAAGCAAAACCAACGGCATGGTATTCTTCTCAGAGGTATACGATATTTATTGCATAGATTGCAAATAAACTGAACGATTCTATTAGTAAATCCAAGGCAGAAATACCTAAGAGTGAATTTAGACCCCCCCCCCCCCAACCCCCTAAAAACACCTAATATAATGCCACTGCATGGCTTTATCGCCCTAACGCTCAGCAAATTGCATTGATACAAAGTAAAGTATCTTTGTTAGCTTAATCTAGACTAACTTGGCTAAGCTTCGAGAAGAATTTCCCCGCGCTAATGAGGCACATACACGTAGCACGTACGCGAGCTATTTCAGATAGTAAGTGTACCCCGTGGATGGTTCGGCTAATTTAAGCCAATGTTCCAACTGCATTCATTTAATTCAAGCTACGTGTTGCCTTTAAAACGCTCTCTGTTATTTCTTAAAAGCGGAACCACACGACTTCTGCTCTATAGGGAAAATATACATAATCGATGAATTTCACCCGAGAAAAGAAATAACTGTTAAAGTAAATGTGCCCGCTTCCAGATAGCGAGGGAAATCAGCACACTATTTTTACAGCCAATGCAAATCGATGTTCTCGGTTTCGTCCACGGAATAAAAAACCATAAGAATAACTCTTAAAAAATCGCTCTTATTTTTCCATTGGATACCAAGTTCTTGTTCGTTTTATGAGAAAGGTAGCGAGTGTGTGTGTGAGAGAGTGAGAGAGGGTGAAAGAGAGAGAAAATCCCGAGTTTTGTGCGGAAGTGGCACTTTCATAAGAGAATTGATTTTATTCGGTTTCGATACGGTTAGCAATGAAGTATTAAGGGGCGATAGATAATGCATTCGATACGATGTGAGATAGAGATTACGCCCTGCAGTATTCAGCGCAGCGAAGAGAGAAGTCATTATAGATGTCTGCTCCATCGAGGTACTCTAGATCAAAACTATCTATAGAACATGAATTGCTTATTTGAGTGCCAGACTATTCAAGCAAGAGTCTAGCTGCGATATGGCCAAACTTTGATCACAGCCAGAACTCGACCTACAAGACGAGCGTAAGGAACGATAAAAGTTATAAGGTCACATCTTACTCATCAGCTCCTCCATCATTATCCCTCTTTGTAAATCAGTTTTTATAACTGAATAGTTAAATAAATCCAATCACATAACTAAGTATTTACGGTTTATACAGATAGTTGGAAAGGAATATTTAGTAACAGTTGTAGGACTCAATGTCAGCGATGCATCGATGAAATGAGGAAAACCTTGAAAACAAATTTAATAACATAATTATTTAGGTCACTGGGATCGAGGCGATGGTCCTCCTGATCAAAAGTGTGTCTCGTGTAAATTTGGTACATATACTATTTTTACCCGAATGTGAATTTTCGCGGATTGATTACATGTAAGTTTGATCGGTCAATTCGAAGCCATATCCACAGACGATTACGTTAATAACAGTTCAGTGAGTTGTAAACTACAGTGAGCTGTAACCTCACTTAACCGTAATCATTAATAATTTAATAATAATTAATATATAATATATAATTAATCATACGCTCTAAACAAAGACAATCCTAACGTAATGATTGTATTCGGAGTTATTCCCATGTTTGTTGTAAGCTCAGATGTAGCATTCAAACATTACAACCGAGACTCAGCGGATTGCGTCTACCACACGTACAATATCTATGTACACTCAGGCAGCACAGAGTGAAGTATTATCCTCGCCATGTTGGATTTGTCGGCCACACGCTGGACAAGTCTGTCGACAACCGTGTGGTAAAGAACCCCCCCCCCCCCCCCCTTTGTCGCAGCTACGCCGTGATTTCGTAATTCGTTTAGCTGCGATGATGTTTGTTCTCGTTCTCAAACTGGGTGTGAGAGAGAGAGAGAGAGAGAGAGAGAGAGAGAGAGAGAGAAGGGGGGGGGGGATAGTAAACAGAAGAAAGTAGACGCCGGTTAAAGGCGACAGAAGCATTCATTCATTGGCGTGAATACTAATTTAATAGTAATTCAAATCACAATTACAGGAACAATTCTCTACTATATCTCGCTGAGAGGTTTTAATTTTTTTTTTCCAAATCTTAGTCGATTCTAGTTTGGTGACTTAGTGGATTGATAGAAAAAGAGACGATGAGTGATGATAGATGAGGATGCAGGGTGAATAGAAGGGAGGAGGGGAAACCCCGTACCGCCATGTAGCCTACTCCTTTCGAAAAGTACCAAGGGGACCAACGGCTTTACGTCCCATCCTAAAGGACGGTGTAACCTTGACAGTCATACAGGTTCCTCCATTAACCCAGACTGCCGAGCAGACGTCGAGGAAAAAGAAGCCGTTACACCAGCTCTCGAACCCTCCATCAGCTCTAACCAGCGGTATACGTGTGTTTTAGGGCAAAGCGATCACCCACTCGACCACGGTCTCGAATAGCCTTAGTGCATTAATATGAGACGTTAAGCAACACAAATTCATCAATCGATCGATAGGAAAAAGTAACTGCCACAATGTTCAAGTAAAGCTAATTATTCTAGTGTCTAGCCCTAGACGTTGCTAGACTTAAGTAATGACTGTGCGATGGGCGTGAATATTAAATAATTATAATTCGACGGAACATGAACATTCATCTATCCTGTATAGTAAAGGATTGTTTTTTTTTTTATCTATAAACATAATTCAAGACGATTAAAGCTGTGTGTGTGTTCGTGTGCATACACATTATTCTAGACCTCTACCGCTTTGTGTTGCTCTTGTAATAACACTAAGTTCCCTGCCAAATGTCGAAGTTAAGTGCCCATACACACTTGTGTTTCTTTGGTGGTGCTTCAGAAGCCTTCCGAGTTAACAGCTCTTTACGCTTCGCTATTGCAAAAGAGCACGTGTGACTAGAATCAATGTTCCTCTACCAGTAGCGCCACCGAAGAGGCGCACGTGTAAAGCGGCACTAAGCTAGGTGCGTTGCTAGGCGAATGTAGACTTTATGTACCTGGTACAATGTTTCGGACAAGTGAGTTAAGCACCATTAAGTACGCGACTTTTACAGCTCGTTTTTGATAGTGTCTAGACGATAAGAGCGTTGAATCACACCCAGACTAGCCTCTCTCTGGTCGGCCTATTTCCTTTTCCGAACTCTCCTCGAAACTCTCACCAGGGGGCTCACTGTATCGCTTTTCTTCTGTCTTTAGCTCTGACTCGATTGTGTGTGATTGCCGTTTTAACGGATTGCCGGCTCCGCTTCGGGCGATTCATCATCGTACAATCTTTATCGTCGTCAATTCCAACGTTTTCATCATTTTTATTCCTTTCATCAAAGTTATTTAATAGTTTATTTTCAAACGTGAAACGACCAGAATAGTTGTTATAACTGTCATAAGCAATACCATAACTTACCATGTCTTTATAATAAGGAAGTAATTTATATGTTGATGGTCAATCAGATTTCAATTCCAGAGTTGAATTCAAACCCAACCAAATAACCGAACAGAAGGAAATAAAAAACCAGAGCCCGTATATTTTCTTTCGGACAGAAAAACTTGAAGTTATTCCTGTTCATCTTTTGTTTTCATATGAAAAGAAAATATCAGTTCCCTGTTTTTATTTCCACACACAACCTCGCAATCAATCTCACTGCCGCCCTACCCTGCCGCCCATCCGCCCCCCAGCCAACTAGCTACCCTATATTCCAACGGTCGAAAGTAGTACAGAATACTGTCCGCACAGCGAAACCAGCCACTGGATGTTTTGATTCTAATCAAATTTCTACCTTTGTTTTATAAAATACGCCTGCTGTAGCTCGGTCGTTGTTATATCTCAAAACAAAGAGTGTAATCAAGTCTTGGACTTCCACAAACCCCAGAATACACAGAACCGCCTTCACTCGATTAATAAACTACTAGATGACGTAAGTATACCAGACGACACTCGCCCTGAAATTCTGAATTTTATTTTAACTATTATTATATAATATATAAAATGTATATCATAACTAATATATATTCCATATTCTCCAAACACCTTCTAAACCATTTTACCGAGGATTCCTCAACAGCTGCAGATGGCAATTGATTCCATTACAAAATTGCTCTATTTAATGCCGTTCACTTCAACAAAAGTATAAAAAGTTATAATTCATCATCAATAACCTCTATCATCTCTAAATGATTATATCCCAAACTTCTGAGCTATTGCTTTCACCGCTCCAGCAATAGTTCAAACTCATGCGCGTGTGGGCTTCACCGTTGTTAATAATTAATTGCATATACATTTTACCCATTAGAATCCAAGTACCCTGTGAACTTTAATTATAATCGTCAATTCGCTCTGACTGGATCGTAATTGTTTTGGAGTTTTTGGGAGATCTTCAGTGAAAGCAGGACGTCGCATAAAACCACTAATTAATAGGCCAGGCATTCCGGCTGATGGAGCCGCCTGGGGTGGAAATACCTCGTATTTGCTCTCGCACTCCCTCGACAGACAAATACAGGTAATTAATTAACTGCCTTTGTCCTTTGCAGGGGATGAAACACCCTTAAACACCCACTACATCTAAGGCGAGATAAAAAATATTGCGTTAAACATTATCAAAACCGTTGACGAAGCGAAGAAGAAAATTGATAATCTTGCATACAAAAAAAAAAGAGATCCGGAAGATTATTTGTCGCAGATCAACTGTGTTAAGGAAAATTAAATTATAGGTTAAAATGTCAGAAATTACAAAATACAATAACGGGACTATATACATAGGAATATACACATTAAGAATGAATCCTCATAGTACAATCCTATTTCTATTTTGTTTTGTAAACAAGTTAAAATAACAAAATATTATTTATAAATCTATGGAAATACAATACTTCGTATTCAATATATTATTTAATAAGCAAAGTCACTATCATTAAAAAATTCAGATTTTGACCCTCGTTTTCCCTTGTAACTCGTACTTTTCAACAATTTTTTCGCGTTTTTAAGAATTTATTAGACTTGATGGACCCATTTGTTTTAAAGGAGCGTTTTTTAGAGTTATGGAAATAATATATCACCGGATTATATGTGTTCATATCGTATCTAACTGAAGACGAGCGCATTGCCATTGTCTTGGAATCGCCTACTCTTCTCTCCACATCCCCACATAAGAAACATAACAAATAAATAGTCCTTAATGTCAACTCCTTCAATAACAAGGAGTGGTTACGTGAAATTCATTATTCCTGTTATATTGTACTCCTGGAAGCTGGGATAGCTCCAAATCCAGAGTTTATCGTATTGATGCCGTTCAGTAATTTCAGGCACCGAATCGTTCCAAAACGAGATTGGTCTGTATCGAGGGAAGAATATTTACACAATGCAAAGGCAACACATGGATCATACTTAACAGTGATGTCGTGGGAAATTTGATTTATTTCATAGCACATGTTTTTTTCTGCCCCTGTTAAAAAAACCGTATATATATTAATTTATATTTCACCAAATTCGTAAATTCACTGTTTGCATACGCTGAATTAATATGAATGGGAAACATGACTTCAAAATCGGCAACACTGTGTAACTTGGTTATCTAGCCGAAACTGGTTTTACGAGATCTATCTCTATTCCAGCGTTCCAGCCTACGTATCTACATTTACCATGTATTTCATATGATCTCAATTGACTAAAAACACTCGTACCTAAGCTTTTAACGAATAAGTATTTAAACGAACAAATTTCAGTTTACATAATTATTTATGTTGATTATAAAAACGCTGTTAACTAGTAGGGAAAGGATAATTAAAAATATAAGATGGCCATAGAATATGCATAAAAGAAGATAAATTAAAAAATGTTTATACAATAAACTATCTTTGACAAAGCGAGATAAAGGCATAAGTAATTGTCCAAAAGGACGACGATAGCTATTCCTGAGAGTAGGAATGACCTCATTTCTAATAATACTGCAAGGTTTATCTATATATAAATGTAAAAATAATATAGAGAAAAGTAAGAAATATTTTGTCGTCAAAGGAAACTCGATTGTCTCTGGAATTCATTGTGTTCATTGTTCGCGAAGAGGTACAGACGTGGGTGACTTGACGACCACATCGTGTGCTGTGTTTCCATGTAAAGGGAATGACGATACGACTTTCTTTGTGAGGCGATTTACGAAGAATTCTTTGCTCTTCAAGTAAGATAAATAATTCGAAAATAAATCCGCGATTACATTCCTGGTTGTTTCTTTGCGTCACAACATCCGGTTATCATGTCGATCTAAAGTCAACAACAAAGAAACTTGTTAAGGTATATTTCCTTTGTCGGATTGGTTCTTAGGAGACATCACAGGAATATTGCCGAGGATAACAATGCGCGCGTATGGGTGAGTGGTTTGACTTTATGTGTAAGATGTTTACGACACGTTGCTTATACATAAAGCTACCTCAAGTATACTAATTTAATTGTTGTATACTAGTGAGTGAGTTTATTTACAATGAATCTGAATCTGTTTTTAGATAGCCTACGAAAGAAACACTTTGAAACATTATGTTAATAACCGTAGAAATTGATAATTGTTTCGAGCATTGCAAATGACAAATTTTCATATATTTTAACGATTTGTGAGGAAAAGTATCGGAGACTATATATTTAAATGTTTTGCACGAACTCCTCCTGCAACATTAAACTGTCAACAATGGTTTCTTAAATACCTGTTTAGAAATAATATCATATAAGAACAATGATTGCACTTATGAAATGACTTCTCGATTATGTTTTTAAAATGAGAAAATTAATTTATTTGGTTAAAACTTGATTTTTCAGAATTTTGGTGGAGGTGCCGGGTCGCAAAATTATATTTGTTTGCGAGAGGTGTGAGTAATTAAAATCCCAGACAATTGTTGCAAGAGATGATAAATAATATTTTCGAACAATCTTATCTCATCATTAAAACCAAATACTGTTATATGAGTTTACTTTCCGACACTCAAGGCCCGTCATAGTGATTCAAAGTGACCGTCAAAGTGTGTACATTTTAAAGGTACATTCCTTTTGTCGGATTGATTCGTAGAAGATATCACAGGAATATTGTCGCGCACATGAGTGACCGGTTTGACTTTATGTGTAAGATGTTTACGACACGTTGCTTATACATAAAGCTACCTCAAGTATACTAATTTAATTGTTGTATACTAGTGAGTGAGTTTATTTACAATGAATCTGAATCTGTTTTTAGATAGCCTACGAAAGAAACACTTTGAAACATTATGCAAATAACCGTAGAAAATGATAATTGTTTCGAGCATTGCAAATGACAAATTTTCATATATTTTAACGATTTGTGAGGAAAAGTATTAGAGTAAAATATATTTAAATGTTTTGCACGAACTCCTCCTGCAACATTAAACTGCCAACAATTATTTGTTAAATACCTGTTTAGAAATAATATCATATAAGAACAATGATTGCACTTATGAAATGGCTAATTGATGATGTTTTCATAATGAGAAAAATAATTTATTTTGTTTATCTTGATTTTTCAGACTTTTGGTGGAGGTGCCGGGTCGCAAAATTGTATTTGTGAGCGATTGAGTAATTAAAATCATAGTCAACTGTCGCTAGAGATTATAATAATAATTTTAAATATCTTATCTCGTTAATATAGCCAAATATTGTTAGATAAAGTTTATCTTTCGACACTCAAGGCCCCGTCATAATGATTCAAAGCGGCCGTCAGTGTATATTTCAAATGTGCATTTCTTTTGTCGGATTGGTTCTTAGAAGACATCAGAAGAATATTGTCGTGGGTAACAGTGCGCGCGTATGTCTGAGAAGTTTGACTTTATGTATAGAAAGCTTACGATACGTTGCTTATACATAACGCTACCTGACGTATACTGATTTAATTGTTACTACTGAGTCCAATTGCAAAATTGGCAGCTCAACGTATATTTACAACGAATCTGAACCTGTTTTAAGGAAGTCTACGTAAGAAGATACATTTGAAACATTATGTAAATAATGGTAGAAATTGATAATATAACGAGCATTTAAAGTAATCATTTTTTTACATTTTAGCGATTTGTGAGGCAAAGTATAAGAGTAAAATATCTATTTATGTTCTGTATGAACTCCTACCGCTCATTTAACTGCAAAAAGGTTCTTAAAATATCCGTAAACAAATAATATTACGAAAAATAATCATAACATTCAACAATCAGAAAAAACAATTAATTTTGTTTAACTTAATTTTTTAGACTTTTGGTGGAGGTGCCGGGTCGCAAAATTCTTATTTTTTTTGTGGGCGGCGCGAGTAATCAAAATCTCGGCCAACTGTCCGAAGAGATATTAAATATTATTTTTAACGATCTTATCTCATCATTATAGACAAATAAGATAAAGTTTACCTTTTGACGATCAAGGTCCCGGAAGTAGCAGCGGCCATCAAGAGTGTGCGATCTAGAACAAGAAAATTAAAATTATTAATTAAACTTGTATTAATTGTTAGTTTTAAAGCAAACGTTTAATTAGACTTTGCGACTTGACAAAAAAAACATATTTACTTCAGTGCTGACAACATGTACCAACATGCCATCTTGTTTCTAGACAACATGTACCAGCTGTTGAAAAGAACCAAGATGGCAGCAAACTCCCCCCCCTCTCTCTCGCCAATATGGACGACAGCTTGACGTCCGAGCATTCATCCGCGCAATACAGAGTAAAAACTCCCATCAACTGTAGGCGATCTTTTTGTGGCGTCCAGATAATGTATCAGTTCTAATCACCAATCAATCACGGGCCTGCGCATCTGCGGCCTCCGGTTCGATCCCGTGGCGGGATGGGCTGCGGTGACAATGCATGTTACAAATGGTCACCTCGGGTATCGCAATTCCCAGCATCGGTCATCAATCATTCATCGGGTGAAATGGATCTTCGTTCTTTTATCAATCGATCCGATGAGAGAAATGGACTTGATGAAATAGAGTAAGAGGTTTTTTCTTTGCTGCAGTCATATCTGCGACTGGCATATAATTTACAAGGAGACGAATATCGTAAATCAGTAACAAAATAATAGACTAGAAGCAAAAAATAATACGTACGAAATATTAGTATAACCAGTACACGCACATAATTGAAAAAATATACAAATATTTCTTACCGCTGTGGTAATGTAAAAAACATATTTTTGTATACTCATTTCTAATCACTTTAATACATGTTGTTAGTAGGGTAATAAAAAATATACATATACCAAACGCCAATTTCGAATTTTAACTGAGATTCAGCTAGGCGAAGTAGGATCCTAACTTCAGGACTCATTCTGAGTATGTGTCTTTAATTTGATTATATTAGTGTGAACATTACTGGCTCCCTTGAACGTGGCAATTACCCCCCGGCAATCCAGCACTAACTAATGTATGATACCTTCATTAGAGGGCGCGTATAAACCCCACCCTCACGCAGTCAAGACACACGACGTACAAATTATACCTCACAGTATTATATCATTCACCGCTGTGTATGTTAATGTATTTCCCGTATAAATACAGGGGATAAAATTGTAGTTTTTTCAACGTTCAGTCACAAAAACGCATTATGACTAAGAGAAATCAATAATTTGGTAAATGACGTCTCTCTTATTAAAACTTACGGGTAAAGTGATTTTGGTACTACTAAAGTTTACGTGAGTTTACTACTAAAGTTTACTAGCGTTTACGCAGAATAAATCAGTGCTTATGTTTTAGTAGGTATTCATCTTTCAACAACAGACGCGATTTTATTTACTCAATGTCAGTTTTGTTTCACGTTTTCTGTATTTATTCTCTCAAAATAAATATATTGAAGTTTTCATTACACTACGGTTTCGCAGTCTTTCGATTTGTTCAGCGTTTGATTTGCTTTTTCTCTGAGTAAATTTGCATTCGCATGCAAGTAGTTCTAAAAGTTTCATCTCAAAAGCTAACAATTGAAACTTTTTATCAATACTAGACTAAACATACGATAACAGTTATTATATGTTTTCTATAGTATGCAAACATTGTGAATCGATGTTTTCAGAGAAAATGCTGCAAAATAAAGTGGGTGAATATTGAATATAAAAATTTCTCTTCGTGAGTGTTTTTTACACGTCTTTATTAAAGATTCTTTTCATATTTCCAACGAAAATACAAAGAGGATGGTATTTGTTTTCAGCCTTCAGATTTCGAGCGAATCTGGAACAATGATATTCTATTTCCTACCCCGAAACAAAATAAAAAACAATGTATATTTTCCAGCATGCTTATAAAACAAAGACGTGTTGTTGAGCTCTCTAAACCATCTTAAGGTCTCATGATGCAGAGTGTATCTGAGATGAAGTACAAAGCGACAATGTAACCGCGTAACTAACACCAAATGCTAATAGTATTCATGGAAATTCATTAAGGTTAAGGTGACCTTTTGTTACATTTCACAAGCTTTAATTTATTTGTAAATTTAGTGTAAACCATAATTTATATATGCAATTAAAATATATGCATCATCAAATAAAATATGTACATGATAATTCATCAATATACACTGAAACAGTGATATAATTACTTAATACGCACCATTCCACTAAGATGGATTTTATAATGATAAGAACAATACAATTTTGTAAATTCCACTGCACGGCAGACGGGCCAATATAAAGTGAGCCTTCTATTAAACTAGTTAATAATCCCAAGGAGCTAATCAAGACGGACATGAGGGAGCTATTGAATACAGATGAAGAGCTTGACCAATGAATGGCTTAAAGTATTTTATTATATGCTCTTTTGAAATAGTGTAGGAAGGACTTGTAGCCTGGGTGCCTATAGTGAGCTAAGTGGTGCAGTGAGAATTTACCAGTGGTTTAGAGGGAAGAGGCACTAACATTGACAAAACAGCGACACACTATATAGGGCAGTGTTACTAAGGGTGCTAGAAGAGTGAACATGCTAGAAGCGTTCGATATTATTCAATAAGCCAGTGCTATTTGTTCTGCCCTGACACTCGGCATAAATAATTTATAAGACATAAACCTTTAAGTTATGAAATAATTCTTTTGAGGTGATATTTTCTTAGTTTTTATGTTGTGTTTCGTAGAACTTCTGGTTAAACATAAACCATTCTATTCTAATATAGCATGCTTTTTCGGGAGCCCGTCTACTTGCTACAAAATACCAAGTAAACCGTAATCTCGTATAACTTGCAAGAAACTAAAACTATATTAATAATAAATTTAAATATTCAATACAATAAATACACATCTATTAGGCCAATCGATGGGCTCTTACGGATAGCGAGGAAGTATTAAATATAAACCCAGACTACAAAGCAGAGTACACGTGAGAGCATGGATTGTAGATATACTTCGTGCTTCCTGTAATTAATCACTGCTAACCACGAATGACAAAATTATATGATAAGTATAAAAACCACAAACACCAATAGACACAAAATTAAATAACCAGAAAGTGTATGTTTTCGTGCTGAAATTTTAAGTAAGCAAGTACATTAAGCAAAACAGCGGAGTTTTTTGTCCCTGGAACTTCTCAATTTGATCTCTCGAACTTCCCGTGCAGACTTGAGCAGTAACGTCACAGCAGTATTTGATATCATCAGCAGCCGCCCCCGCCCCCGCATTATCTCGTCGAGACGAGACTCGCGGTGACGTCGTATCGCCAATTGATTTAATGTTAGGGCTGCATAATATATAACCCGCGCTAAAGTGACACACTGCCGTTATAAGTTATCACATCAGTGTTGATAAATGTGGTCACGAGGCAGATTGAGCCTCACAACACTCCCATGCCCCGCGAGGCACGTACCGCCGGTGCATTAGAAAACTCCCTTGCAAATTGCAAGTTTTAAATTAAATCTCTACATCGTTTGTAATATGACACGTGAAATAAAAAGTATAATTTGTCTTCTCCAAAAAGTTTAATGAATTTGGTTTGAAATGCGAGGCAACGGAGCGCGGCACGTTTCTTTGGGTCGTTTGTAACGTGCCACGGAATTCCTAGTTCGAAACGATCAGATAGAACATTTTCCTTTTGAAAGGAAAACATACCAACAAACTTGAAGATTTATAACGTACTGTTGAATTTGTTTTGAACAGCGCAAACTCTCCTTCAAGGGTCTCAAGATCATTAAGTTCGCTTTCTTCTTTGTGGACCAAAACACAAAAGGGATCCGACGGGGACGTCGACGTCGACGGGGACCGAGAAACGAGTAAGAACAGATGACAGCGGAACGATTTTAATAAAACACGATGTCTTCTTTGATTTAAGAGAGTCGGGGTTTGATTAATTTAGTTTAATTCGTGAGAAGTTTAAGGCGCGTGAGATATATGATAGCCGAGAGTGAGAAGTGAGTTCTGGGAATGATGAAAGTATGGTTCAAAAGTACTGTTGGCAAGAACAACAAAAAAACAAATTTGTTCTTATGTTGGTGTTTTTGTGTTGTTTCTTGTTCATATGCTATTGGTATGGTGCAAAAGATGTCAACCCCTCCCCCTCCTCACACGCCTACATACCAACCCTCCCCAGACACCCAAAGGCAGCGTATACAGTTTATCAGTCTGCTCTTGGTCCAACTCTGGTTCACAATGCGCTTGTAAAAATGCATTCTTTTAAAGAGATTGCAAACAAATATCCCAAACAAACTCGCGACACCAATGCTACAAAAAACATAGTTTCTTTCTATTAAAAGCCTGTCTAGTATTTGTATTTACATAATACTGCACGACATATTTTTATAGTTTAATTCTTCGATATAACTTACGTCTTAAATAACCTTCGAACACACATGCCCACTTGTTATATCGTTGAGGATGCTTATCTTGCGACAATGATTAATTGATGAATCATCACACGGTACAAATGCCGGGGTTTTCCTCGTGGCCATTTATTTATTTATTGGATGAGCGTAGCGAGCGTAGCGAGCGAAGCGAAGATTCCATTTCACTACACTGGAGAAAAAAATCCGGAATGTTTTTTTTTTTTCTTTTCTTTTTTTTTTTGTATTTTGTGTGTCTGTGAACACGATTCCGGCTAAACCAATACTCCAATTGCGATGAAATTTTATGGAGGTCTATGAAATCTCTGAAACGAAGAACTGCACGGGGGGAAAAATCAATCGAAAATATTTCTTATGAAAATCGCAATTTTACGATTTTTTTCGATTTTTAACAAAATTCTTCGATTTATAACACCTGCATGCTTTGTCCGATTGTAATAATTTTTTCACACAACCTTTATTTTATGAATTGATATATTCGTGTGAATTTTGAGCGTTATCGAAAGATAAATTTCTTTAAAAAATCGCAATTTTTGGAATTTTTTTTATTTTCAAATTTCTTTGGCTTATAGCACCTACATGCTTTATCCGATCGTAATGATTTTTTCACAGAACCTTAATTTCATGAATTTATATATTCGTGTGAAATCTGAGCGCAATCGAAAAATTATTTGTTATGAAAATCGAAATTTTACGATTTTTTCTTTTTAAAAATTATTAATTTAAAAAAAATTAAGTTTATTTTTTATTTAATTTAAATTAATTTAAAAAAAATCAACTAAGTAATGATTTTTTCACAGTACAACAGAAAATCCGCATAACACTTAACAACTCAATGCACCAATTACGCTCATCCAACAACGCGGCGGGACTTAAGCGTTTTCCTAGTTTATTATTTATTTAACGTCTATCCTATTCAGTTATAAAAACTGATTTACAAAGGAGGACAACTAAATAAATCTAATTACATAGATGCAGAAACAACAATAAATTACATTTTCGTAAATATTTGAAATAGTAGCATTACAACAACAATGCATTTAACACAAGAATTTTGGTAACAAATTGAATGATATTATATGCATTTAATGAATGAATCAAATATAAACATCTTCGTAGTTATATTAGCTGTTGCATCTCAAGTCCCATGTGAAATTATTTACTATCACAATTTGGAAGTCGTACTTTCCTGTCCCGCTACCAACACAAAGTACGGTGATATTTGCTCCTACGATCTAGCTAGAGTGTGCTTTTCAAGCAATTCGGTTTTATAGTTACTTCTAAAACTTGAAAGCGACTATACCAAAGGCATATACATCTCTACGTTACGATTTATTACATTAGTGATCTGCCAACGGCACCTCTTTAATAACGTGATAATTTAAGGCAATTACAGATACTGTAGTATAATATATAGGCCCTACGTTCGGAATCAGATGCAACAAATATCACTACTCGGTGTTGCGTTGTGTATTATTGTTAATCAAATGGCATGATTGAATAGATTCTGTGGGCTCGCTTGGGTAATAACTCAACTCGTAAACCATGTTACATGATATCAGTGTTTATGGCCGAGGTTATGATGAAGAATGAACTGGCTCTGATGAAATTGCCGTAGTTTTAAAGTCAGAAAAATGTTTTTGAACACCAAACATACTTGTGTGGATGACCTGGTTGTTGCAGATCGATGAAAATGATGACAAATGGAAATGAATCGTTATGTTAAAATCACCAAGCTTAGGTAAAGGGTAGTTTAGGTATATCTTCATTCACTGTTAGTGAAGATGAAGGCACAGGGTAAAACTGATGTGGATTCAACAGCGGTCATCCTTACGGGAAAAAGTCTTATTCAATTTGACTTGGGCATGTTGAGAATATTTTTAAAAAGGCTATGCTACATAGATTATTAAAAACTGGTGACTTGTCATTGAGAACTTGTGATCTAGGAAGGCAGTCCACACAAAGCACGAAGAAGATGCCAAATTTCTAGATCATTCCAGATTATTCTTCGGCGGTTTACGTAGCGCAGTGGACATGAAGCAAACCTAGCATCGACTAAAATTATTTTAGTAATTTCGTTGTTATTAAACTAACTTTTATTCATAAATATATCGCATAAGGGACTGCTAGTTCGCTGGACTCCTTGATCATTGCATGGGTCATCCATCATAAATAAATAAAATTAATTTATTCGTATTTGAAGTCTACCCACTCAGTCATATAACTGATTTCCAGTGGGGAACATTAAACCAAAACGATTAAGCCAACCTTGTAGGCCCCGACGCAATCGACGAGTGAGCGATAACCAACCAAAGATCGATATATATACATATAATTTTTTTATTGTTTTTAAATAGGAAATATAGCAATTAGTGGTATGGACAGTGCGAACACCCGCGGATCAAGGCCAGAACCAACAAGGCCGATTCAGTACAACTTTGAATTTATTATGTGCCTCGTTGCTATAGGGCGGCTCCAAGGTCACCGTTTACAAATTCCTTATCCAAGAACTTATGGAATACTGGACTTGGTCCAAATCAGAAGTTTAAAAACTTCAGTCTTTAGCGGGAACCGAACCCTATGGGAAGCAGAGACGCTTACCAGAAGACCAACGAACCACACAACATTATAAGTGTTGAAAATGAGAAAGGCAGTATGTGATGGCAGGAATTTTGTTTATTTATAATTTTAACTGGAATTTCAAGACAACTTGCTAGTGGTGGACTGCACTAACCGTCATCGACCCACTATGTGTTAATACGAGGAGACAAATCAAACTGATGCGAGTCGCAAGTATTTTACGGCCCTAAATCTTATCTACAGCTTCGTGCCGCGCGATCATCGTATGGGGAGAGATAAATTTACTTCATGGCTATATGACTCGGAAAATTTATGTGAAATGCACTAAAAATACCCACCCGTTTAATATCGACTATACACCTAGGGCATAAACTTACTTTTACTGCGATGCTCACAGATACTATACAGGAGATAACCAGACACTATACGCTGCGTCTGCAAAGAAGTCGCTAGGGCGCGGCCATCTTGGCTTTAAACAAACCGTTGCCTTGCAGTTGCTAGGGACTGTGCTTAAGTCTACCCAGGAGCGGCCATCTTGGCTTTAAACAAACCGTTGCCATGCCGTTGCTATAGGGACTGTGCTTAAGTCTACCCAGGAGCGGCCATCTTGGCTTTAAACAAACCGTTGCCAGGGAATATAGCATGATAAATAATTTCAGCATAGTATTATTCCGATACAGAATCCTCTAGAGAACGGCCATTTTGGCATTAATGAAACAGTTACCATGCCATTGCTAGGGAATGACTTAACATTATTTAAGCGTACCAACCACAATTGTGTTGCTCCTTGGCCAATTTTTAGTAGTATACCTTTCGAAACAGTTTAGTACATTTTGTATATTTTTTATGTATAATAATATAAGGGATTTTAATTCAATTTATCACCTTACTATAATATCAATTACGATAATTGAACGCATTTATTACGACAATAAGACGCTATATTTAAAGTAAAAAAGAAAAACTAAGTTGTTGGTCCAATAAAGAAATTTAGAATGAAATTCGAATAATACTTGAGTAAGGGTGGAATAACGTTTCTATTGCCGTTAGAAGTGTGTCCCCCTCCGTGGAGGTCAATATGCGTCTATCGGAAGCAGGCTCCATGTGTGTGTGTGTGTGTGTGTGTGTGTGTAATAGATGACGAGTTTAATCCTACGGGATCTCGCGCGGTTGCTGATGTATAGACAGCAGGGTACGAGTATGGAATGAGATTCTGCCCACCATTCATCAAAAGCCTCAGTAAACTATGCATCACAGGCAGCGCTCGATACGTGTGTGTGGACGTGTAGTGTATATGCGTGTATGGGGCTGACATAATATCAAGTGTCGCAACAATACGATGATGAATGGTTACCATGGAAACAGCTTGTATATTACATAACACTACGCAAACATACGCGCGCACACACGGACTCACGTGTACACACGTTTACGTACTAAGCCTATCAATAATTATTGGATTATGCCGGCTGGCGAGGTGGTCGTGGTCAATTAGTCGTTGATGTGGTTGCGATCGTGATTCCTGTTTTCGAGATTTGAATGCAAGTTTGGTTTAGGTAGATGCTATGCCGCGGTTTTCAATTTGATATCACAACTCATCGTATAGTATACATAAATACATTACGTCACAAAAATAAATAATTTCATCGCTCGTATGTAAATATCATATTGTGTGTAAAGAAAATGAACTAATGTTGGTTGTATCTGTAGCAAATATGAGATAATATATTATATATCAGTAATAAAACAACATGACTGACTATATTGACACTGATATTATCTATGTACGTGTGTGTGTGTCACTTCTCACGATAAAAACCGATCATGAGCCCACATTGAGAAACGTTTTCTGCATTTGACATTGTTTTTCAATTACGAAGATTTAGAATGTGTTTTGAAATATTGATGGTCTAAAGAATGACAAGCCTCATAAAAGAGGCACACATTCGAAACCGGTACTACCACCTAAATAAAGAGATCAGCGATTGGACGAAATGTTATTTGTGTATTGTTCACTCCTATTTTAGATACTCCCGTACCCATACATGTTTATTTATGTATTTACTTGGCAATAAATCGTCAACAGCGCAGAGCCAACCAGTAACGTATAATAAAACAAGCCTAATTCAGTCTTCAAATGGCATTATCTGAGATAGGGGTTGGTTTTAAGAACGTGTTTGATACACGTGCATAACAATTAATGTGTTCTGGCTGTTATGAAAATTCGTTCCCACAGTAATGGTGTTTGTAAAGCCTCCATGCAAATAAAATCGTTTTCCGCTCATGTATCTGTGCCGTGCACTATTGGATTCTAGGGATACACGATCTCCGTGTCATGTCGATATTACACAACACCTCTAGTTAACAGGTTTGCATAAATGTGAGGTTGAATTTAAAACTCCTTCGTGTTATGGAATATCGCCTTTTTTTAAAAACCCCTTTGTGCAAGTTCACACATACAGGTAATCCAATGTAACACTTCCACCAAGTGTTATATTTGCAAGTCAATACACAAACGTTGTACTCATTTCTCGGCCAATTACACGCCAATAGCAAATAACGCGGATGCTACAGCGATGTTGAATCCCCATTTTAATTTCGGTTCACTGCTTGCTAACAAAACTGTTTGGAAATTGAGTTTTAAAAAGTTTCACATCCAATATCAAAACGCTTGGGTGTGAACTCTGTTAAAAGTGACAAATGAGGTGTGTATGTCATTTCACAAATCCAACTGATACAAATAGGAATTATACATAACAAAAAAATACATTTTAAATTGGTTGGGAAAAATACGTTAAGTTTTTTTTTTTTAATACTAACTTACCTATTTGAAGTGATTGACATGACTGTGTTTCCCACACTCAATTACTAGAGGAGTAGATTGTTGAATGAGTGACATCGTACTTTCTTATGCGCGACGCCGGCGGTGGGGGCGGCTGAAAGCTCATCGTCTAAATCCTCTCAAATATATCGATGGAAGATGGAGACAGACTGGGGTAAAATGTGTCAAAATAATCGAAAATCGAACATTTTACTATTCGAGTTTGGAAGAGGAATGGCGTCGATCAGAATATCAGAATGTGTTTTCTACCCTACTCACTACTCTCTACGAAAGAATGGGGTACCTTTCGATAACTGTAGAGTGTAGAGTTATACGAATTGTAAACCAATAATTCTTGATTACTTTATGTTAGTGATCAATTTCATGTTTTTTTATTTTGGTCAATTAGAACATTGCTTAGAAAGTGTAATTACGATGTCGATAAGTCAGAATTAAGATTGTACCTAGTTCCAAAACTCTAAAAGTCACAAATTAACAAGAGTAGGAACACATAAAACAATTCTATGATTAAAACTCACACCGGCCCTACTACATTATTATTATGGCTAGGATATAATGATTTAGTCAGATACAGAATATACTGGACAAAATGTGCTGATGACGAAATGGCTTAATGCATGCCTTTCCATGAGCTAAGTGGACCAGTTGAAAACCATTAAAACTCGCGTATTACTGTAACATTGTCAAACTATTATCTTATTTTCTTGTTTTAAGGTTTCGTAGATATTATTATTGTTTTATGTTATATTTTGTGTTTTGTATTCAGGTCTAGACTGGCCGAAATGTTTCAACATCAACTTTTGAGGGTTATTTCTAATATCCAGATTTACTTAGTAAATAAGATATCATCGTTTGATCAACTTAAGATACATGATATTAATGCAAATTTAAAAAATCCCTTTCATTCGCATTAGCGACTGAAAAAAACTTAGGAAAACTTTTCAGTCAGGATTGCCTTCCGAATCAGAGTGTCACACACTACATATGAGCTACCTCTGTCGGGCATAACTGCACGGATAATAATGAAAGAAGTGCGATAATCTGTATAGTATTGAAATGTAGCTATTTAAACCTTAGTAACGCACTCTCATCCGCGTCATCCGTGTGGAAGACGAGTCAACGGCTCTCAAAGGTTTGCGCACTGATCTCCACAGGATGTATGAACGAACCGCGTCACAAAGTAGCAAATACGTACGAGAGATGAAAGAGGTGATTCATAAGTGAAGCAGAAGAGATACTTGAGAATGTGCTTGCTCAGTCGCCACTACCGCAGTACGAAGTCAGGGATGCGGCTGTAACGGTGGAGTAGTGTGGCACAGCGAGTGCGGCTTCACACTAGCTTTACGAGTTGCAGCATTGAGTATGGTTGTAGTGGCAAGGAGAACTTCACACAACAGCAACCGTACTAGAGTGGAGTGAATAGTGTATATTATGTAATTAACACTTTGTACAGTTTAAGTTGGGGGAATATACACTTATTTTTTGCTATTTACAGTAAATTTCAATATTTCGAATCTAAAAAAAAGCAAAATATTTGATTTGATTGGATATTGCTTAACGTCTCATATTAATGCACTTTGGCTATTCGAGACGATGAGTGATGATAGATTAAAATGAAGTGTGAATAGAAGGGAGGAGGGGAAACCCCGTACCGGCACGTAGCCTACTCCTTTCGAAAAGTACCAAGGGGACCAACGGCTTAACGTCCCATCCGAAAGGTTGGTGTAACCTTGATAGTCATATAGGTTCCTCCACTAACCCAGACTGCCGAGCAGACGTCGAGGAGACCAAAGCCGTTACACTAGCTCTCGAACCCTCCATCTGCTCTAACCAGCGGTAGTGAGTTTCAGGGCAGAGCGTTCACCCACTCTACCCCTGACCACGCCCAAGTTTGCTTAACTTCGGTGTTCAAGAGGAAACCAGTTAAATTAACTCGGCTAAACATTGTAAATATTGAAAATTACAAAGATAGACAGATAGACAGATAGATAATACAGATATCAATTTCACTAGTCTTCAGTCCCTCATGCATGCACAAACAAGTCATATTTACACTTTTCACTCACTCACACAATCATACACTTGATTTACATAAATATAACACCACAATACATACTTAAATTTTCATATAACTTTAAAAGTATTCTTGATGTTTTAGTTTTATATTGTATTTAATTGGGTGTTATTTTATGTAATAGTTTTGTGTAATATGGTGTATTTCACTTGTGGGACATATGTCCTGTTGTTATGTGGCCACAACATACTAATAAAAATAATATAGAAATTTTTTGCCAAAACCATCTCGAGGTTCATATTTTAAATAGTCCAAACAACAGTTTGTGAGGGACCCTTCTACAATTCGACAGTCACCTTCGAACACGTTTTATCTGTAGGTCTATGCTTTGTCATTACATCAAAAAGTACGTTAACATTTCATTAAATGGGCAATTAACAGATCATCATAGTTGACAAACAATTTGGAGCTCTTTTGTAGTTTTAAGATCGCAATTAATTGATGTAAAAATAATGTCATTTCTAGAGTCTAAGTGCAGAAAGTTTTGTTTTATTTCCTTACTTCTAACGGTACACTTTAAAATGATGTCATTAAGCGTCTAAGCGACAACGAAGCCTCCTCAGGAGAATAAACTCTTGTATCAAGTTTGCAACTAGCAACTCGCAGGCGTGAACAGTAAGGCTTATAAAGCACAGCTTAAGACTTATTAATTTACCCGCTCTACTGTTAGCAACGCAATGTAAACACGTGGCTTGTACACACTTACTTGTGCAAACATTCACACGTCCGTGCAGATTTACTAACAACGTATTTACTCGCGCACTCAGATAAATAACTATATCAATTATTGGAGTGTGCACAATGTGCAATAGCTAATGCTCGGTTCGAATCATTAGCCAATGTGTTTATGGCTGATAGAACAACAACATCATCAACAACAACAACAATATTAGGTTTTACCGTTTAAGGAAGTACAATAACTGCGAATGTATTGTTCAACTATGTAAATATTGATGTATTAGTAAATACAAATTATTTATTATTATTTATTAACAGAAACAACGTTTTGGAACCTGACATCCATTTCCGTCATCAGTCTATTAAAATGTTTACAAGTGTCACATTTGATTCTTATTCTTGACTCATTCACTAATCTTCTTTTAGTCGCGTTGATCGATGAGCGTATTTGACCTATCAAACTGCATTTCGTGTAAATATATTTAAAATCGTATACAAAAAGTGGAAATTTTCCATTAAGAGATTTTGAAGATTCTGAAAAGGTTATCAAGATCGGACGGAGTAGCCATTAGTAAGGTAGATAGCGAGAAAACAAGACAGTAATTTGCAAAGAAAAAGCGACCAAAGTGCCACGCACGCGCATACTATCAAGTAAGCAGTTCGAGTAGCAAATCAGTTTCCTTCCAATAACGTGAAAACATAGATATCGAATTAGTATTACCTCAAAAGTTGACTTTTAGTTTAAGTGTGATTTAAGAAAATTTTAATAAAGGACATAGCCGCATAGAATACGGATTGTTGATGTATTATATAAGAAAAGAAGATTGGCATTGATAGCCTCATAGTGGAGGCGCTGAGTTTATTTAAAGAGTTAAAGTTTCCTTTATAGTATTTCTCTTTTAGAGTGACAATCCGTAATCCCACAACTCCATTTCCTATTCTGAATACGCCTCGCAGTGAAGAATAAAATACACACATCTTTTCCAGAATATTATATTATTGAGTTGTCCACTTTGTGCGCGTGTGTATTTTATCAGTCTCTCTGGATCGACACGTCCGAATATTGCTTTGAAATATGCTCTCCCCAATAGGATCGCGTTGACTGTCCATCAGTTTCCATTATTTATATCCATCATTTAATAACGCGGCGCGAAAACAGCTCGGCCCTTATGGATGACTAAGCGACGAAGATGCCCCATTGTCTGACAAAAACTAGATAGAATCCCAAGAATGCAAGTTCCAAGGGGACGGAGAGCGAGGCCCTATTCATAAACACCCTGACAAAGGTTGATAAAAACAAATATTTTCGGTGCATTAAGTTCTAACGGTCCTGAATTGTGGGGATCTTCTTTTGTCCAGAGAACATTTTAATTAAGCTTGTACGCATGGAGATACCAGGAATACCTTCGAAATTAAAAAAAATTAAAAACTGTATAGAGGAAAGTTCTTAACTGAGGATAAAATCGAATACGATGGGAATTGAAGTCAGGAGAAAAACCAACATGAAACACGGTCTTATTATGTTTCAAGTTTGTATTAATATACTTAATGCATATTAAGAATAGTAAACATGTATGTTCTTAAACAATTTTCTAGCGACTTATTTAGTTACTTTTTGTGATTTCTTGTATGAGAAACTGTTGCTTTAACGTTGGCTGCAACAGTAAAAAGTGAACTACAATACAGTTGGAGTTTTATTTTTGCCACATCATAATAACGAAAACTTTTCCGTATCCCTCCCTCCCGCCCCTACTTACTAAATAACAGTAAAGCTCCTTTAAAACTCGAGTTTTTATTTCGTTAAGTAGCACTTTTGATGAATCTCTCTCCTTCAAACCTTAGTTCAGATCCTGAAGTTTTCCCTCTTAATTTTCACCGGGGCTAGTACGATCAACAGCCAGTTTTTTTTTTAATGAGTTAAACATTCTTTGTATTTACATGTTTTCATCAAAGGTAAAGCTTTTCTAAACTTTTTAATTATCGTTTTATCTACAATGAGCAGCTGTATTATGTGTCATGCTTAAATTATCGTTTTCATCTACAATGAGCAGCTGTAATTTGTGCCATGCTTTAAACATCAGGTATTTAACTGTACTGAGAATCTATGTAATAAAGGAAGTAATAACACACTATAGAGAGACCAACTAATACGCCCTCGGACTTTATGAACCAAATAATTGAGTACATATTTCACCACGTCCAGGCTTCATTGTTCTATGTATGGGAGTCAAGTTTAGTAATGTCAGACAAAAACAATAACTTCAATCGGTGTATAGAACGGCAATTAATAAAGTTGAGTAAAAAACGTTAAACATGATTTTGTCAGCAAAAAATAGACAGGGAGAGAAATTGCTTTTATATGTCTCTTCAAATTTCACTTTACATTTCCAATCAAATATTTGTAATTTAATCTCGTCGAGGTCCGCTGTCAGATAGGGGTTCAAAATTTCTGGTGGGAAACCTGCCCGAGTTCAATGCATGAATAGGATAATTGACGGGAATTAAGAATTTTTTAAAGGAAAATGAGAAAAAATGTATCATATTTATTAGAGTTTATTCACGGGTCTTCAGAGGAAAATAGCAAAAAGTAATAATATTGAGCGGGTGGCATAATCAATGTATAATATAAAACATCGCCCCTAGATTTTTTTCTTTCTTTAATAAGTGTTATTTAAATTAAACCCAATGTGAAATGCAGAGGTCGTTCTCGTGTGGCTCAATTCTTTTGTGTGGCTCGTTGGTCTTGTGGTTAGCGTATCTGCTTCCAATGCAGAAGGTCCAGGGTTCGATTCCCGCTAAAGTCAAAAGTTTTTTAACTTCTGATTTGGACTTCAGTCCATCAGTTCTTGTCATGTAAACGGTGACTTTGGAGCCGTCCTAGCAACGAAGCACATAATAAATTTCAGAGTTGTTCTGAATCGGCCTTGTTGATTCTGGCGTTGATTCGCGGGTGTTCGCACTGTCCATACCACTGATTACTATATTTCCTATTAAAAATATCGATCTTTGGTTGGTTATCGCTCACTCGTCGATTGCGTCGGGGCCTGCAGGGTTGGCTTGGTCGCTTTGATTTAAAGTCCCCCACTGAAAATCAGTTATATAACTGAGTGGGTAGACTCTAAATAAAATGTATTTATTTTATTTACACGTAAAACATAACAATCAATAACATGCAAGTGAATAAAATACAACTTTCCAACCCGGCACCTCCACCATTTCCAAAATATCTTGCATGCAGAGCCACATACCAGGATAATAACTCTAGAATAACGTATCTTTTATCTCAATTCTCCGCTAGCTATGCATTGTAAATTTATTTTAAAACCGTGCTCAACAAAGGAATTACAATGCATTTCAAGAATAAAATAAATGGTGATAACGATGCAAAAAATCGCATTAACATTAAAATACGAGCCTTGTGTGACTTAGCAACACCGTATTATGTTTTATAACTCGCATTTGTTTGGAATTTAATGCAATCACAAACGAAATTATAGTTCAAAATGAGATAAAAAGGTAGTATAGCAACGTTGGTCTATATGAATAATGTTGTATGGGAGACGGACGAGATAATGTCACGTAAAATTAAGGTAATAATACAAAGTAAATGGAGAGGATTTTCAATTTAAAGTCAATAATCTAAATGTATGAAATTAATGTGTTAGTGCGAATTATGGTTTTCAAATTAATAGCATATTATATATGAATCATCCTTAGTCACCCCAAAAGTTATTTTTTTTCCACAATCTAAAGCATAATACCACACTCAAATGACAGTTTAAAAAATTATATTTTGTAACTTTGTATTTTTTTTAATTTTTTGCTCATGAAATTTGGGGAAAATGGCGTTTTGAAACATTTCTTTCATCGGCTTTAACTTGCTTCTTTTTTGTTCCACATAGATACTAGAGCATCATACCAATCTAAAATGTCCCTTTATTACATCGTGCTTTGAAACTGTGCACAAATATCCACTCAAACACGCAAAAATATGCATTCCAAAATCACACCCCTTATTGGTAATCAGGATATTTTGACCGAACCACTTGCCCAAATTACAAAACAAAATACAGAAGATTTACAAAAAAGGCTGTCGAGTACGTCAATAATGGCCAGTATTTTTTCGGATCAAAATACTCCAAGGTCACGGAGCATAAAGATCGTCCCTATGTTAAATTTTATGGGTAGAGATGGTCAAAAATGGTGAGAACGATATTTGCGATTTTTTTTAAAGTTGCAATAGGCCTTCAAATTCAGTGTGCACAGAATTGTTGTGCACAAGAATTGTGATTGAATTGTACCGATTTTTAATTCGCGAACGCGAACTAGTAGCGAAATTAGCAATTATGTCTTTAAACGCGAATTAGGTCACGAAATTTCAAAGTTTTTTTCATAGTTTTGGTGGAGGTGCCGGGTAGGTAGTCGAAATTAAATTAATCCTGGCTGGAACATAATAATATGAATAATGGAAGTGCTGGGTCATAAAACGCGATTGTGAGATCGTAATAATCGTTTGTACGCGAGTAAGCTCAAAATACTTCATATCAAAATACTAGGAAAACGCTTTAGTCCCGCCGCGTTGATGGATGAGCTTTTTTCCTAAGATTTTAGTTTGCGTATGACTACATCTCATTTGCAAGTGCTTTGTGAATGCATTGTAGGTGATTGTTGTGAAGTTTCTATTGTTACTTGTTAATTGTTATTATAAATCTAAAAAACTCATATTAAAACCTTTATTCTATGGATTCTGGCTAACTTTTTCAACTTTGTCTTTCAAAAAGCAATACATAACCATTACATTAATGTACATGTAAAATATGAACGTTGTAGCCTAACCCGTTTGGTCAGAATCGGCCCAAATGTCACGAAAATATCCCACTAAAAATTGAAAAAAATCGTAAAAGTACGATATTCATGAGAAATATTTCTTCGATTGTACCCAAAAACGTAGCAAGTCTAAGTTCAGAGATTTCGAAGGTGCCCTCCAATTTTCATCAAGATCGCATATGCCGTTTGCCCGGTAGAGAGCGAACAAACAGCCAAAAATACAAACAAAAAAAAGAAACAAAAAAAACACCCGAGCTAATTTTTTCGGGGGGTCAGTGAAATTGAAGTCTTCGCTTCTCTCATCCAATTAACAGAACACAAAAATGCATAATTTCATAATTTTGGTGGATTTGAAATTAATCAGGTGGTAAAAACTGACAGAAACTTTGAAAACTGAAGGCTGAAATTGAGCTTAAAATTTAAGCTGATTTCAATCTCATGTGCTTGTTTTTCTTTTAAATTAATTATAAATTGTCCTGAAATTTGTGATACTGATAATTAAAAACTATGCATTTTTTTTAAGTTTGCATTATCAAATTGTTTTTTTAGTTAATAACGAAAAATCGCAAATTTTTATTTTTAAGACGCGAATTTTCAAACTTAAGAATGCACATCTCTACTTATGGGAGATTTTTGCCGATGGGACCTAGCTCGAAAAATTCCAAGTTCAACATTTTTTATGTCGGGTCAAGGTGCACCTAATAAATTTTTTGTTGATTTCTAAATTCATAACTAAGCCTGAATGAAATATATTTTTTTAAGTTTAGCGGGTGAATACCCCTTTAAGACCGATCTTAATAAATTATTAACATCTTGCGATTTGTGATAAGGTTCTATTTCGGTAGCTGGCTCACACAGTGACGATAATTAAACAGTTTAATTAAGGAGGAGTCAATTCGCAGCGTTCTTTACTAGATCCACTTTGATGTCATACTTTATAAGAAGATCGATAATATTTTCTGGGTTTACATTAACAGCAAAAATGTTGTTGGTTTTATTTTAAGTCGTCTACAATGGGCGTCCACATGAACTCTTATTTTCACTTATGAACTGATTTATTACTTGTGCTGAGTATTGGTCAACTCCGTCGATGAAAGGTAACGAGTCAGAAGACCCTTTGTGTGTATACCCGTCAATGGATTTCAGGCTATTCAAATTCATAATTACAAATCATAAGTTCTTAATGTTTTTGAGCAGTCTTAACTGTATAATCCACTAAATCTACTCAATGATGTACATACTGATTTCAGTGAGACACAAAGTGGCAAAATGATACAAAGTAAACACTTTCACTAATTTTGTTCAAGGTAGCAAATAAACGGTGTGAATGTTTTACTTTTATACTTATGACATTCTGTAAACAAAACGTTTTGAGCTTTACTTAAAGTAGAATGAACGATGAAGTCTTTGTTTGCGCACGAAGTGTTTTATTTGTCTCTCCCAAGTGAGTTTGTGTGCGGATAGTGAGAACGTTATACAGATAGGGTTGCTG
This sequence comes from Sweltsa coloradensis, assembly GCA_024449915.1. Taxonomy (NCBI): domain Eukaryota; kingdom Metazoa; phylum Arthropoda; class Insecta; order Plecoptera; family Chloroperlidae; genus Sweltsa; species Sweltsa coloradensis. Next base: position 401,919 of record JAMZAV010000781.1, on the reverse strand, counting down.
CCACTTCCGCCTAACTAAGCAGCACTGAGTCGATGGTAGCAAAGTATGCGTTAGACTTTCAACACTTGACTTTAATTGTTTGTTTCTCGAAAAGTAATAAGAGTCGAAGTTTATGCGGATCAATCTCAATAAAATAAATTTCCGCGAGCGGCGAAGGAAAATTCCACCCGAGCGACTCTGAGAGGAGAAGGGGGTGGTGGTGGGGAGGGTGGTTGTGTTTTGTCGAAACAACTGGGGAAATTCCTGAACCAACACAGCAATAAAAGCCACGTGAAAAAGCGAGCCCATATGTCCAAAACTAACTACGTACACGAGCAACCAGGAACGAGAAGCAGACTTACTTCACGGAACTTTCCCTCCCTCTCTCTATGTGAAGCGCATTTATAACAGGAAATTCTTTCAGAATATCCTATGATTATGACTTGATTGGGGATATTTGAGTTATGACGACCTTAATATCTTGTAGATTTACATCACGTCCCTACCGCCATCATTTTCCTGTTTCCCTAGTCGTTAGAACGTTTCATCATTTCTGCGTTTTATCGTACTCATCGTACAATGGCCAAAGACGGAAATATGATGAAAATATTTTACGATAAAAACGGCGGAGACGTTTAAAAGGTTTCACCCATGAATTGGTTCTTCCGTCTCCATGGCCCACCACTCTACCTTCACATCCACAACTCCTAATAACTTCTGATTTGAAACGTTCACACTTATTAAATATTTATGAGGTCAAAGCTTTTGGGTGGCGCGAGCTTCAATCCGTGTTTATCTGGCAAGTTGATGTAAGGTAACGTCTTTATTTTTTCAAGCGGGGCTGGCTCCCTGGGGCAGGTCTATAATCGTAAGCGTGGACACGGGTGAAGTTATCACCGGTAGGTCGTAAAGAAGGCGGAGGATTTAGCCGGTGTTCTCTGCAGGAGCAACACGGCTCGTCAGCCGCGTGACTTCCATGCCAAGCGGCAGGCGGGAGATAGACTCCACCCTAGACACCGTTCGACCCGAGCCGCGCACCAAGAAACTCGTAAAAATATCTTATTTAGTAGGGTTTATTCGTAGTCAATACCCAATCAAATTGACTCCACGTGAATCGAAACATGTCGATGTTGATGGGAATCATTTCATTTATAATTGTACGATTTTATTTTTTATTTTATTTTTGAAGATAAGTCAACAAATATGAACACGTTTCTCTTGGCCTACGGGTAAAATTACATTGGTAATATATAGTTGGCTAATGCATCAAAGAATCACAGTGAAAATTGAAACAGCGAAGATGATTGGAGTACAACGTTCTGAAAAGATCTTAGAAACTTATCGATTGCGACACGCTTCCCCAGGTTAAACTCCTTCTTTGCGTTACAAAAGATCTTAGAAACTTATCGATTGCGACACGCTGCCCCAGGTTAAACTCCTTCTTTGCGTTACAAAAGATCTTAGAAACATATTGATTGCGACACGCCGCCCCAGGTTAAACTCCTTCTTTGCGTTACAGCAGTTTCGCACATATACCCATTATATGTGGAATTTGCATCTAATATTACTTTCGGAAAAAGGATGAATGCACAGTCAGCATTTTTTAAAGTTTCTTGTCTGAAAATTCTGAGTTGCAATTCCAATAATCCACACTTCACCTTCCCCACACTTCGGTCTAGGACTTGACGTATTGCAGTGTTGCCACGTTTTCAATATGTTCCTCGAATAGGTAGGTAGGGTAGGGGTAGGATTTGTGGGTTCAATGTTGACGTATAACCATCAGTAAGGTTAAACGTTGAAGTATGATTGCGAGTGTGAGAGTGGTTGAGAAACCATGTACGCACGATCACCCAATAATTGGATGTTTGTTGTATCGCTATCAACCATACGATATAACATCTTTTCACTTTACTCTGAGGAGAATCTCGGCCGCCGAACATCGCTGAAAAGGAATCAACTATCAAAGAAGTGAAATAGGAAGCCAAGACAGGTAAAACTAGGGAACAAGTACCTGCACGAACTGACAGGCACAAAGCACAACCAAGCACCGACGAGCAATGACAACAAACTTGTTGTGACAACTAAATTATACAATCACACAACAAATAAATTGGTCATCATCGATTGGTTTGAAAAAATGGCAATAATCCTTTTTAAAACGTTTTATTATTAAATGTTTACGGTTCGAAAAAACGATTTAACATTCACTTATTTATATTTGAGTATTTATTCAAGACAATTCAATGAGTTTTAGATATATTTGTATTCAACTAGGAAAACGCTTAAGTCCCGCCGCGTTGTTGGATGAGCGTAATTGGTGCATTGAGCAGCCATGTGTTATGCGAATTTTTTGTTGTTCTGTGGCAAAATCATTACATAATTGAAATTTTTAAATTAAATTAAATTAAATTAAAATTAACTTTAATTTTTTAATTTTTTAAAAATTAATTGAAATTGTTAAAAAAAGAAAAAAAGCGTAAAATTGCGATTTTTATAAGAAATAACTTCTCGATTGCGCTCAAATTTAACACTTATCTATTAATTCATAAAATAAGGGTTCTGTGAAAAAATCATTACAATCGGATAAAACATGTAGGTGTTATAAGTCAAAGAATTGTTTAAAAAAAGAAAAAAAACCTGTAAAATTTCGATTTTTATGATAAATATTTTTTCAATTGCGCTCAAATTTCACACGAGTATCTTAATTCATAAAATAAAGGTTCTGTGCAAAAATCATTAAAATCGAATAAAGCATGTAGGTGTTATAAGTCGAAGAAATTTTTAAAAAATCGAAAAAAAAACGTAAAATTGTGATTTTCATGAGAAAAATTTTTCCGATTGCGCTCAAAAACTTGGCAGTTCTATGTTCAGAGATTTCGAAGGTCTCCATAAAATTTCATCGCAATCGGATTATCGGTTTAGCCGGAATAGTGTGGACAAACAGACAAAAATACAGAAAAAAAAAAAAAAAAAAAAAAAACATTCCGGATTTTTTTCTCCAGTGTAGTGAAATGGAACCTTGGCTACGCTCATTCAATAATTGTTATAAATACACTATAACTGAAAAAAATTTATACTTTTGGCAATAGGAAAACATACATTTTAATGTTCTTTATAATTTCCAGAATACTATTTTAAAGTGTTCTGAGAGCCTATCTAATATGTACCAAGGAAATCCATGTCAACTATTTATTTGTGAATTATTTAAAAACAAAATGAATTTCCATGTGTGAGTTAATAATAGTACGAACTATAAAGCACAGTTGTAAATATTTATAACAAAATCCATTAGCAAAGTGCATCATTCGATTAGCAAGTTTTGTAGAGTATACGAACCAAATAGAAAGTAGCGTTTACACTTGGCTATTTATAACTCTTTCACATTTTGCATTTGAATAATAGTTAACAAACATCAACGCCCGAACTAAAAGCAAAACAACCACCACTACAATATTTAACATAGTCGTTTTAGTACCGGATTTTCTATACATAAGCGTGACATGTGTAAAGATAGTTTAGACAAACACATTTTCCCTCATTTCCCGGGAGTTATGAGCCGAGATTGCGTCACAATGAATGTGACCCCATAAAACATCATAGCACAGCATGAAATATTCAAGCAGTAAAATGAAAACGAAGGCAGGAAGGCGGGGCGGGAGGGGGGGAGGTCTTCTCCGGCGGACGCACATAAAGCCGAGCCAAGCCAACTCCCTTCTCGGCAATCCAAACGCGGTGATCACTAATTTGATCGTTTCACAATCTTAGCTGGTCGTTCGACCGAGGTAATTGCGACTGCTTACCTGGACAACATTAAATGAAATTGCTGTCTGTCTGTCCAGCTAGCAGGGGCGATCATGCGCTTGATTACCCCTCCCGAACATTAGTTAATACGCTACGACTGAAGGAGCTATTAGACGTGCGGACGCACGTGCGTTGTTCCGCTCTGCTAATGCGACGCTTCATTTACCGGTCACGTCTGGGTGCTGCCCCCACCCCCCACCCCCCGGGGGCGGGCGACGCCGGGACCCAACGCTGGTTCGTTCGCGTCATCTTTATGTTATTGCTGAGTAGCGACAAATTCATTCTATTCCCGTATTTTAAGAGAGAAAGAGAGAGGAAATGGCAAAGTCAAATAGGAGTTGGGACCGAATTTTAACTTGTTGGGATTTTGTCAACGTGTGGTTAGGAAAATTAAACCTTATTTTTGGTTTAGGTGCGTTTATTACGAAAATAGAATAAAAATGTAATTACTCAATATGAGAAATAAACGGCACTAAATCCTTAGAGCACAGATAACAGATTTTATAGTAGAGACATATATTTTTCAAGTTTTTACAAGAAGCGGTTGTTATTCAATTGTCATGGTCACAATAAAAAATTAACTTAATGCTGTTCAAACAAATCAAATGTTATTTAAATAGAAGCTATCATAGTTTTAGATAGTGGTATTTCATTGGATGTTTCTTACCTTCCCAGCTATGAACACAGTTTGTATTTATGAAATAGATATGATATTTCGTTTCACGTCATTTTTATATTAAACGGAATGTTTTTATAAGCGGTTTATTCTGGGAGAAATTTTACATATTTCAAATAAGGACACTGGATAAACTTTTTTGCTATTGGGAGAGTAAAAAATCACGAAGGCAGTAAAAATGAAATTTGAAAACTGAGCAATAAACATGGACGTAAAGAGTAGGGAAAGTTGTAAAACTGTGGGTTGGAGAGACAAAAACTAGTACGAGGGTGGGACATGGAGGAACGGGAAGCTGACAGGCGAATGTTGAATGAAGGAAGAAGGATTACAACAAGAAAGAAAGAAAGAAAGAGGCGGAAGGCGCATTCTCCGAGATGCGATGAAAAGCTCTTCGAGAACCAACCCAACCACTCCTCCCCCACGGGAATAGAAATAATAAGAATTTAACATCTGCTGTCCTCCTAGATATGGGACGATCACTTGCTTTATATGCAGATTTTTATGCGTCTTGCATTCCAATCAAACTTGAAAAACAATTTCAATTTTTTTAAACTTGCTTGCGTGCAAAGACTGGTACAAAGAAACAAGTTACTATACATAGCGGACTTACTGCCATATTCAACCCCGACTTGAAACGTTACTCGTACGCGTTTAAATGACGCGTTGAAAGTCCGACGAATTCAACGCTAACAACTTGGCTTATTTATAAAGTAATGGTCTTCTCATTGCATTTGCGTCTCGTTAAGGCACTCCAAGTCCTACCTCGAACCACTTACCCCTCTCACTCCAGCTCTAGAGTTAGAGTGATTCTTTAAACCAAGCCAAATAAGCAACAAGTGACTATTTATAATCTTCAACGAAGAACTGTCAGTGTCACCAACGTCGAGCTAATGAATTAGTTGTGGAAATGCATAACTATGTGTACCTGTACATCAGGTGACTGCTATTATCGCTCAACAGGCCAACTTTAATATGTAATACAATTCCGCCTACGGGAGTGTTTCCCGACTCACCAAATCGAGAAATAAACCCTCGCTCATACCTGCGTAAGGTAATGACATTATAAATTATGTTTGTTTGGTCAGTTCAAAGGCAAAATATATTCGTTGCAGTACTGTTCCATCCATTCATATCTATAATGCAACTACAATTCAGAAGTTAAATAGTTGACGTCTCGGTGGTCTAGTTGGCTAAGACGCTTACCTGGAATGTGGGAGACTCTGGTTCGTACTCCTGTCAGGATGGATTTTTTAACCTCTGAATTGTATTAAATATAAACAATTCCGCCTACGAGAGTGTATCCCGACAAACAAAATCGAGAGGCCCATTTTGATGCAGGTCATAAAATTGAAAAAAAATATTTCTATTTGAAACATTTCCGTTTTGTGATGCTTAGCTTTAGTCAGGCGGTATACCTGGAGATATCCACGGAATACTTCAATTTTTGTATAAAAGCATGAAATTTGGCATGATGATCGGACATACCCTACTGATGATTTAAGGAAATGGAACCAATCGAAAATTTACCCAGGGCTCCCTCAAATCAAAGATGGCGTCCTAACATGGCCAAATTTTTTAAAATTATGGTCCTATGTTATTCATTTTCACTTTACCCACGTACTTTCAAGTACTGAATATAAATTTGAGGTTCAAATTAACTTTTTTTAAATCAGAAACCTCTTAAAATTAAAGATGGCGGCCAAAAAATCAGTTTGTCATTTTATTAATGGATTTGATTGAATTTCGGTTTCTACACGTATATTGAGCTGGTGAGTATCATTTTGAGGTAAAAAATATGTTTTGTGACATTTATTGGTCACATAACCTAGAAAAAATTGAAAAAGAACGAAACAAGATTTTGTAATGTGATTATTTACTTATCACTGGTAGCCAAACCTGATAAAAACACTAGTACGTATTTAGCAAACACTAATTAATGTTAAATACGTACTAGTGTGTTTTTATCAGGTTTGGCTACCATGAATAATCACATTAGAAAATCTTGTTTCGTCCTTTTTCAGACTTTTTCTAGGTTATGTGACCAATAAATGTCACAAAACATATTTTTTACCTCAAAATGATACTCAGCAGCTCAATATACGTGTAGAAACCGAAATCCAATCAAATCCGTTAATAAATGACAAACTGATTTTTTGTCCGCCATCTTTAATTTTAAGAGGTTTCTGATTTTAAAAAAGTTAATTTGAACCTCAAATTTATATTCATTACTTGAAAGTACGTGCGTAAAGTGAAAATGAATAACATAGGACGATAATTTAAAAAAAATTAGGCCATGTTTGGACGCCATCTTTGATTTGAGGGGTCCCTGGGTAAATTTTCGATTGGCTCCATTTCCTTAAATCATCAGTAGGGTATGTCCGATCATCATGCCAAATTTCATGCTTTTATACTAAAATTGAAGTATTCTCCAGGTATGCCGCCTGACTACTTAGAGATATTGAGTAAATAAGCGCCGTGACGTGATACGTTTTAGAAACAAGTGCTGTAGTCGAGAAAACGGTATCTCTTCTACTAAAGGTTAATGTAACTACTTTTAAGGCATCTTCGATATTATTATCATATACTTTTTCTAGACCTTTTTCCACTCCATGAATTTACAATATTTCAATAAATGTCAACATTCGGACTTAAAAATTGTTTCGTGCATATTCTACGTTTTTATTGATTCACAGTGATGATGACCAACAACAAGAGAAGCGCAGTTGAGTACGACTGTCAGTCTCTTGATTTACACGTTTAGGCGAGTGTTGCTCTGTGAACTGGAATACCGATCCAGTGGCCACAGGGTTTGATCCCTAATGACATTTAAACCTCGGCAGCATTCATGTGGACGCACTGATATCAAGGGTCAACAGACAAACTTCAGAGCATCGCCCCGCGGACACAATAGCTGGACTGACCAGACGGTACCGAAGAACCTCAGGGACGACATGTTAATAAGATACTAGGAAAACGCTTAAGTCCCGCCGCGTTGTTGGATGAGCGTAATTGGTGCATTGAGCTGCCATGTGTTATGTGAATTTTCTGTTCTGTGAAAAAATCATTACTAAGTTGATGATTTTTTTTAAAAATAATTTAAAATAAATAAAAAATAATCTTTAATTTTTAATTTTTTTAATTAATCGTAATTTTAAAAAAGAAAAAAATCGTAAAATTTCGATTTCCATAAGAAATAATTATTTGATTGTGCTCAAATTTTACACGAATATATGAATTCATAAAATTAAGGTTCTGTGAAAAAATCATTACAATCGGATAAAGAATGTAGGTGTTATTTGTCAAAGAATTGTTTTAAAAAAGAAAAACCCCGTAAAATTGCGATTTTTATGAGAAATAATTATTTGATTGCGCTTAAATTTTCCACGAATATATAAATTCATAAAATAAAGGTTCTGTGAAAAAATCATTACAATCGGACAAAGCGTGTAGGTATTATAAATCGAAGAAATTTTTTAAAAATCGAAAAAAATCGTAAAATTGCGATTTTTATGGGAATTTTTTTTTCGATTGTGCTCAAAAACGTGGCAGTTCTAAGTTCAGAGATTTCGAAGGTCTCAATAAAATTTCATCGCAATCGGAGTATCGGTTTAGCCGGAATCGTGCTAACAAACAGACAAAAATACAAAAAAAAAAAAAAAAGAAAAAAAAAACATTCCGGATTTTTTTCTCCAGTGTAGTGAAATGGAATCTTCGCTTCGCTCGCTACGCTCGCTACGCTCATCCAAATAGTCTTAGTTCACACAATACGCAACGTGTCTTCGTTCGTATAATGATGTCTCCGACTACAAGATGGTTTTTGTAACTGGTTGGGTTGATTCTCGTAGTACAAATTCGTTATTTAATTTATATAAATTGGACTCAATTACACTACATTCTGATTGTTCCAATATGTGTGGTAAAAAGAATAAAAATAACAAATTTGTTTGACTTTCATTTTTAAAGCCATCTTGACAGTGGTCATAACTTTGGATTTATTTTTCTCATGCCCTACACATGTTCTTAACTTATATTCTTATTACTTATTGATGAGCGTAGCGAGCGAAGCGAAGATTCCATTTTACTACACTGGAAAAAAAAATCCGGAATGTTTTTCTTTTTTTTTCTGTTTGTATTTTTGTGTGTTTGTTAACACGATTCCGGCTAAACCGCTACTCCAATTGCGATGAAATTTTCTGGAGGCCTTCGAAATCTCTGAACTTAGAACTGCCACGTTTTTGAGCGCAATCGAAAAATTATTTCTCATGAAAATCGCAATTTTACGATTTTTTTTTTCGATTTTTTTTGAAATTCTTCGCTCTTAAACACCTACATGCATAATCCGATCGTAATGAAATTTGTATGGGACCTTTCTTATATGAAACTCTAAACATGTGTCAAATTTAAGCACAATCCAAGATTATTTCTCATAAAAATTGCAATTTTTCGATGTTTTTTATTAATTTTAGACGTTCTTCACTTTCTACCACCTACATCGTTAATCCGATCGTAATTAAATTTTAATAGAACCTTCATTTTATTAATCAATAGATTCATGCCGAAATTGAGGTTAATCGAAGAATTATTTCTGACAAAAAATTACAATTTTTAGTTTTTTTTAAAAAATTCGTTTAATTAACATAAGACAAGGCGGCTCAATGCACCAATTACGCTCATCCAACAACGACTTTCGGCGTTTTCCTAGTATATATTCACAGACACAAATTAGGATGGAAAGTGGTAAACATAATCACACACATAACAAAAACTTGTAGAAATACAGCCAAACCTTACACACTCAAAAGAAATGAGATCTAAAAAAAGGGCCAAGCTCATCTACCCTCTTCCACATTTGAGCATTCTTAATTCATAAACGTACAGTGTCCCATAACAGCATCCTCGAAAAGCTTGGCAAAATAGAATTTGCGATTATTAATTTAAACGTAATAGTTCAACCAAGTTCTTTTTTCTAATTAATTTAAACGTAATAACAGGCAAATTTTATTTTGCCAAGCTTTTCGAGGATGCTGTTATGGGACACTGTATACGTTTATGAATTAAGAATGCGCAAATGTGGAAGGGTAGATGAGCTTGGCCCTTTTTTTAGATCTCATTTCTTTTGAGTGTGTAAGGTTTGGCTGTATTTCTACAAGTTTTTGTTATGTGTGTGATCTCATTAGTTTTTCAAGTTCCATTGTAAAATTATTTGTTAAAATATAATAATTTTATCAAAATTGATTTAATTTCTATGGTATTAGCAATAACAATAGGATGTAAAATATCTAGACCCGGATTCATGTACATCCTGGGTATAGGTGGTATAACCATGGTATAACGACGGTATAAGGACTGGACCCCAATTTTTGAGTTCGTGGGAGATGAGTTGAAAACGCAATTTGAAAACGAAGTCGTTTTCGTTTTCGAAGGAATTGGTATTCTTGAACGGTATCGTGGAAAACGTCATGGGTTGTGAGTTGAAAGAGTATTGCTGTTATTCACATGGGGTGAGGTTCACGAAATCCAGACACTTTAAAAAGATTTGCGTATAGCAAAGAGCTCGAAAACGTTCTATATTTATTCTAGATGACAGTGCCTTTATAAACTCGGGCCAATCGAAAGACGAGTTGCATCAAATGATTTGATTGTTGCAATTATGTAAACAAACAGATGATCACGCTCATATTCGACACCTTGCTTCGACATTGTGTGTAGCAGCACGCTGACTTTGATCATGGCTCAACATGGCTAAAAAGAAAAGAATATGTGTATTATTTCCGATCATTTTTGTATAGCCTAGGTGGACAATCATACTATTGTTTATCTGCATTAGGCTTTTAGTAATCAAACAAGTTATTTGTGCGGCAAGTGTGTCAGAACAATGTTGTGCTGGCCTAGGGTTGGCTAGGCTTGTCAAACATGAAATGTAAGTAATAATTTTATCTAGTCCTATAGCCTAATGGAACTTTAGACCTACACTGTTGTATTATAAATAATTTTCTACATCTGGGCCTAGGTCAGGGACGGTTTCTGATTTGTTTTATAAGAGTATAATGACAACTTTTCTCATTTCACACATAGAAGCAAAATTTAAAATGTCCTCCATTTGTTTACGTATCGCACTTTCCCGCCTAACTCTGCTTATACCGTCAACAAGTGTCAAGTAACTATGGTTACTTGTTGATTGTATGCCTAGTGTTTAAGGCTTATTTAAAACCTTTATTTGGAAGCCTTCCAGCAAACTTTTTCAACTTTTTTTTTCAAAAGAGACTATATTACTATAACCTTAATGACCATGTTAATATGAACATTGTAGCCCCACCCGTCTGGTCAGAATCGCGGGCCGATTGAAACTGACGAATTAGATGTTAGCAGTAGCAGTAGCAGTAGCAGTAGCTAACATCCTTAAAGTGATTTTGAGCATGTTTCAAGCCATTTTTTCACCAAGAAGGAATGGTCGTACCCCAATAAAATTTGGCATGTGTTGTCAGGTACCTAAATCCCCTCGATTGTGATAGTTTTCAAGTTCACATCACGTTACATGACGGCTGGGTAACACCTCGAAATCACCCCAACTCTGCTTGGTGTATAAAGGTGCTTGAGTGTGTAGCGCACCGCGGCTTGGCTGCGGCGCCCTAACGGGCACCTAGATCACCCAATAGTCTGTAAAGTGAATTATATTGTACATCTCCCAAAGGATCTTGCATTCGATTTGCCATTTACTAAACATTCATTGTTTATCCACGCCACGTCCGTTTCTACGCAAGACATCACACTGGAGTCGAACGGTTAACTTGAATATTCGGCGTAAGGAATTGTGACGTAAATATGACACCGCCTGTACAATGTTGGATACATTGTGGCAGCAGAAGTACATTGTTTTAGAAAATAGTATTGTTGGGATAGTTGATGTTTTAAGAGTTGGAGTTGTGTTTTTGGTCTGCAATGGAGAATAGAATAGTTATTAGTTTGTCTTGAATAAAAGAATAGAATAGAAGATTATCACGAACCGTGGGTGTATTATTAATAGTGTATACTGCGAGTCCGTGATAAATAGAACGACTTTGACTTGAAGTGTTTGTTAACGTTCTTTGAAAATTCTACTCCACCACTTTAGTGACGCACTCATCGATAACCGCGCGATGTTAATGTGACAATTTCCTGAACTCGCTTCTCGCCTCCCGCCGCCTTTCTTGGATATTTTACAAACGCGTTGTTCTGTCACCATTGCCATGAATTTGTCATTCCCCCCCCCCCCCCCCCACAAACATGGGCCGACCTATAATAGCGGTTTTATAGGGACTCTCCTACGACGACGGAGCTCGTGGCCACAAACTTGACTCGCGATAAAGATCGAACCAACATCTGTTAGCAGGTGATGACGCCAGATCGTGCATGCCTTTACTTTAGGGGAGACTAACATTCTTTCACACTAGAGTTGGACACAAGGGCTTCGTTACGAGTTTAGAGCATTCAACAGACATTCACAGGGACTAAAGCGCGTATAGCGTGTTATTGAATGAGCGTAACGAGCGAAGCGAAGATTCCATTTAACTACACCGGAGAAAAAAATCCGGAAGTTTTTTTTTCTGTTTGTATTTTTGTGTGTTTGTTAACACGATTCCGGCTGAACCGATACTCCAATTGCGATTAAATTTTGTGGAGGCCTTCGAAATCTCCAAACTTAGAACTGCCATGTTTTTGAGCGCATTGAAAAATTATTTCTCGTGAAAATCGCAATTTTACGATTTTTTCCTATTTTTTGAAAATTTCTTCGACTTATATAACACCTACATGCTTTATTCGATTGTAATGGTTTTTTAACAGAACCTTTATTTAATGAATTAATATATTCGTGTGAAATTTGAGTGTAATCGTTAAATTATTTCTTATGAAAATCGCCATTTTACGATTTTTTTTTATTTTTAAAATGTCTTCGACTTTTACACCTATACATGCTTTATCCGATTGTACTGATTTTTTCACAGAATATTAATTTTAAAAATTAATATATTCGTGTGAAATTTGAGCGCAATCGAAAAATTATTTCTCATGATTGGATGAGCGAAGCGAAGACTTCAATTTCATCGACACCCCAAAAAAATTAGCTCGGGTGTTTTTTTTTTTGTTTTTTTTTTGTTTGTTTGTTTGTTTTTCTGTCTAATTGTTCGCTCTCTACCTGGAAAACGGCATATCCGATCTTGATGAAAATTGGAGGAGACCTTCGAAATCTCTTACTTAGAACTTAGACTTGCTACGTTTTTAGGTACAATCGAAGAAATATTTCCCGTGAATATCGTACTTTTACGATTTTTTCGATTTTCAGTGCGATATTTTCGTGACATTTGGACCGAATCTGACCAAACAAGTGGGGCTACAACGTTCATATTTCATAGACATTAAGGTCATGGTGTTGGTCATGGTGTGTCATGGCTCGTTGGTCTTGTGGTGTGTGGCTCGTTGGTCTTGTGGTTAGCGTATCTGCTTCCAATGCAGAAGGTCCAGGGTTCGATTCCCGCTAAAGTCAGAAGTTTTTTAACTTCTGGTTTGGACTTAAGTCCATCAGTTCTTGTCTTAGGAGTTTGTAAACGGTGACTTTGGAGCCGTCCTAGCAACGAAGCACATAATAAATTTCAGAGTTGTTCTGAATCGGCCTTGTTGATTCTGGCGTTGATTCGCGGTTGTTCGCACTGTCCATACCACTGATTGCTATATTTCCTATTAAAAATATCGATCTTTGGTTGGTTATCGCTCACTCGTCGATTGCGTCGGGGCCTGCAGGGTTGGCTTGGTCGCTTTGATTTAAAGTCCCCCACTGAAAATCAGTTATATAACTGAGTGGGTAGACTCTAAATAAAATTTATTTATTTATTTATTTATTTATTGCTTTCTGAAAGAAAAAGTTGAATAAGTTAGCCAGAATCTATAGAAATAAAGCTTTTAATATAAGTTTTTTGATTTTCCGAGCGATATTTTCGTGCCATTTGGGCCAATTCTGACCAAACGGGTGGGGCTACAACGTTAATATTATACATGGACATTAAGGTTATGGTGATGTAGTACCTTTTGAAAGAAAAAGTTGAAAAAGTTAGCCATAATCCATAGAAATAAAGCTTTTAATATAAGTTTTTTACGGTAAATAATACCTATTGACAAGTAACAATAGAAACTTGACAACAATCACCTACAATGCGTAGGCAGCAAAACAAAGCACTTGCAAAAGTAAAGATATCCAACGCAAACTTCAAACTTTAAAAAGCTCATCAGCGGGACTTTAGCGTTTTTGTAATTTTACGATTTTTTTCGATTTTTAAAATTCTTCAACTTATAACACCTATAATTTTACGATTTTTTTCGATTTTTAAAATTCTTCAACTTATAACACCTAAACATGCTTTATCCAATTGTACTGATTTTTTCACAGAATCTTAATTTTATGAGTTAATATATTCGTGTGAAATTTGAACGTAATCGAAAAATTATTTCTTATTATAATCGCAATTTTACGCTTTTTTCGTTTTTAAAAAATTACTCACATCCAACAACGCGCCTGAAAAAGCGTTTGCGAAGCTTCCTAGTCTAAAAGTTTAGAACATGATTAATGTAATATGTATAATTATTTTAACATAGATCGATTGAAGCGGTAGGGAGTTTTTTAACGTTAAGTAACAAAACATCTGAAGGGAAATACGGGACATTTTACCTTTTGCTTCTAGCAGATGTATTGTTGTTTTGGTTTTCACGTAAGGCCGTTGAAAATATTCAACAACAAACTTCGATTGATTTATGTTACACTATTTGAACATTTGTCTTGATTATTATGTGGACTGGAGTAATGTAAATAACACGTGCGCTTGAGTCCCTTTGAATGTCTAGTACACTCTCTTAACCATTTACAAAATCATTCAATTGAAAAGCGTTTGCAGCTTATTCGAATTAAGTTAACATGGATAATATCGTAGTTAAGCTATTATTAATTAAACTCTATACGTGTATTTATAAGTCATAGCAATTATATCAGGTTTAGTAGTAATGAACATTTGAAATGAACAAAATTAATTTAAAATGCATATGATGAAGTTTGCAAGTTTATACGCTTAATTACGATTAAACTGAGACTTACTAAAAACAAATTAAAAAGTGTAATTATATGACACAAGTTTCATGAACAAACTAGGTTACGAAACTAAAAACGGAAATGGGTTATTTTATGAGATTTCTAAGATTTTTTGTTATTGATCGCTCACTTTTTGTGGAATGATGATACTTTTGGTGCAGGTGCCGGGTTAGTCGAACAATTTTGAATTTGTTTATGTAATATGATTGTGCATTTCAGAGTTGAAAATACTGTTTCCATGAGTAAGTTAGTTATGGTTATTAAAAAACAGTTTCGATATCCGCAGCCGAGTTTGATTATTAAATGGGTTTCGTCATCGGTATGAGTTGAGTTAAAGGATCGGTTTCTTTCACGAGTGCTCGTCTTCTATGTCATGTAAAATTTTGACAACAAACATTACATCGCCGATAATTAATGATATTTTTATTTTCTCCCCTCATTTATCAATGCTGTACACTTTTAAACATGTGAGAGTCCCAAAATGTTTTAAATTATCAGGATAATTCTACTCAAAATCAAAATGTTCCAGTACCTTTATCGGTACTTCCTTTACGGATGTTATCACTTTTTTGTAAGTCCATGGTGTTACCACTATTTTAAGTTAATATTATTTTGTTACTTTGTATCCGAAGGTTTTATTGTTACCTCTCAAACGAATAAAATAATTGGGCTATTTTATATTGTAATGTGTTATAACTTATTAGATACATTGTTTTACATAAGTGGCGCTATGAATGAGTCTGATTAAAGCTTACATTCTCTCTCAACACGTGTCGTACGTAGCACGTATCGTACATAGCACGTATCGTACATAGCACGTATATCGTACATAGCACGTATCGTACATAGCACGTATCGTACATAGCACGTATCGTACATAGCACGTATCGTACATAACGCTCTCGGGTTGAACTAAACCTACCAACTCCACACACGACGTGTGCCCTCTGTGACACAACATGGCTAAGAGTAAGAGACGGACATTTGAAAACAGTGTCAACCAACTCAAGTTACCAACTGAAATTGGTAAAGTTGGTAACTACAGTATTCTCTGGAGTATTTTCAATCGAGATGTCGCAAGACGCGCTGACGTGGAAACTAGATCACATGATATGCAGACGTCGACTTACAGGAAGCCCGAGTAATTATATGTAAACTAGTTAACTGGGATGGGAATAATTACAAAGTTCGGGAGCTAGTAGCATCGTGCGATCAGTAACCTGTGAGCTGAGCTACACACAACGTGAACAAAGGGAAATAACAAGGCTTGAATACACATGAATGTGACATTTTAATACTGTCAATCGCCCATAAAATCTTCCAAATTTACCTATCTTTATCAAAATGCGAAGGATCGGCATTTTTAACTGACAAGGTACTTTAATATCCCACATAAAGTTAATAAGTCTGGCATGGTCGACTAATTATAAATTAAATTTAACTGTTAAATGTACACTAACTGACGAATATTGCTTTTACCATGTTAACTTGCATTTCGAACATCAACTCAGAAAAAAATCGGAACATTTATATTTTCTATTTTTTCTTGTTTTGGGGGTTTGCTGTATTTATCACCAATAGTAAAACTTATAATAGAAGTATCATTTTGTAATGTATGGTATCTTTCATTTTTAAATGGCTGGCAGTGAGTAGGTGCTCGAACTTGCCACGTGTTAGTTATTTTCTGAGCTATTTTTCGTGGAAACGCAGTGGGAAATGAGCGAAAAGATCCCTCTACATTCGTTTTCAGGAACAACTTCGACAAATATTTCTATTACAATGAAAGTGCTCGGCAATATCCGGTTGTTTCCGCCGATGTTCGTGGCTGGTCTCGCGGGTGTTGGCGAACTAACGCTGATTCGCGTTGTCCTAGCAACGCCACGAGCCGAGCGCGACATTCGCAAATAAACATAAATACAGATTTAGTAACCAAGTCAAACTCCTCGACACAATCGAGTGTGCCTGCTAGGCTGTATGGCTCGACTGACCCTTGCGAAATTGGAAAATAGTATCCAGCATTCGAGTCCTCGCTACAATTAGTGGCTAGATTCAAAGGACAACTTGACAAATGAGCAAACTTTAGATACCCTTTATGGGGTATAGTGCTTTGTTCACATTAAAGTTGTCAATAATTGACTGGTCATTACTCGTTCGGCAGATCAAACTTTGTGCTTATAATTAATCAAAATGTGTCGGTTTTTTTATATTTTCGAAAAAATGCAAAATATATTTTTAATCAAAATGCGTGATACTGATAACCATCTGTTGGAAATATATTAAAACGTTACACCCATAATTTAGTGCACAGTTAATAATAACACATCAACATAATAATAACACCATTCGACATGGCGCACACCACAACAATAAATTGACAAGAATATAATCTTAGGAACTTTCTATTTCTTAAATGTTCGAGACGATTTGAAACTAAACTGAATTTATTTTTTGTTTGAGTTTTAAAAGTCACTTCTTACTCTTAAATCTTACTTCCAACATTTTATACGCTAAAAACTGGAGGATCTTAAACTTTGTCACCACTGTCTGTAGATGTTATATATTTTTACTGTCAAATATTTGACACTATGTTTGGTACTTCCAAAGCCACTTTTAGCGAAGTGTTATAAGCACTTTCATAATTTATACAAGAACTCCTACTGGCTACTGCCACACTGAAGTATAACTATACAGATCAATCGACTGAGCACATGACGTCAATGATAATGGAAAGTAAATGAAGTTCCCCCTGATCGAATCGATTGTCAATCCCCAAAGTAACATTTACTCACTGTGAAATCTGCAAATCATTGTTAATTAGTGAACACTTTTTGTAAAACGTGTTTCCGTTAATGCATTCAAGTGAAGCGTAAAACGGTTTCTATTTAAAAACTCTGTCGTTTAACTAAGCCGATGAGTGCCTATACTGAGTATCAGTCGGGAACGGCTAATGGAGGCTTTAAAACGTCAACCATGCATCCATCATACATGATTAAGGTCGCAATCACGATGTTTTTAAATGATAACCGAGCCTAGTTAGTGTAGGGGTGGAGGGGATAATCGCTCTCCTGGCTCGATGCCGCCAAAACTCACAAGGGATGGAAACTCTTTTGCAAGTTTTGAGGGGCCTGGGGTGATTAAAGGTGAAATTATGCTTTGTTTTATAAATCTGTAAAGAAGTTTATGAGGAATTGTAGAAAAATTATCCGTAAATTTTTACAACATCACAATTTCTAAGCTAATCTCTTGCGATAACCATGCATTCATCATAAGATTGCAAACCTTCAAAGTAATTTAGTTAGATTTAATCTACGTCAGGCCTGATCCGATATTAACCCGCACAGTACTCGAACACTAAATAACCGAGGAATATGATCGTTTCTAGACTTATTACTGAAAGTGAAAGGAAATGCACTGCAAAGTCACAATAACGACATTATCATATCCGTCTTCTTCATATGAACAACAAATTGTTCATCTGTCAGTCGATTTCATATCTTATTTAATTGACATCATACAGTTTTAACTGTAAAATAGGAATAGATTTATCGTGAAAATTTAGCCAATTTAGCGTCATTGATGTCATTATTTCGGCCAGTTTCCTTTCGCCACATACGCATGACCAGTCAAAGAAATTGATTACACACTTGAACGTCGTCTCTAGAAATCGTGACCTTTACTAGAACGATTAGAACGATTATTAGAAACGACTGAAAAAAGTTTAAATCACAATCAAATTTTAAAACGTTCAGAAAGTATCTTGTGTCGTGTGCGTGTATTTTTGTATCCGGAGTGAAAATGTCACGGGTTTCGCTATAGTCTACTCCGTGACGTCCGTGCTCTCGTATTCCGCGCTTATTGTTTGGCGTCGTCCACACATAAAGCCACGTTCCTCCTCGGTCGGCTCGGCTCGGCTATCAGGCGTCGCGCCCGGGAAAGATGATATTCACGACACCCTCTTTACGAATATCTGTACCTCTTCCACTCGAGTGGCCACGCAAAGAGATCCCATCCCATCAGTGTGAGTTGATGGCCCGGGGTTAAGGCAAACCTCGCAGTATATATCACCTCGTTGGCACGTTTTGACATCGAATCAAAGGAGGGCATATCGATCGCGTTACTGCATATACGCCTCCATGTTGACAATATACAGGACTATTCGGCCTTACAGCGTATACTCCCCCCTTGTACAAATGGCTCCTAGGGATAAAGCGGTGGGCCATGCAATTTCCTTTTATATATTGTGGTGATGTTGCTTTAAAAAAAAGAGAGAATTTTTCGTGTTTTCTTTTGCCGCTTTCGTAAATTTTGTTTAATGAAAATGATTTTGGTTGCAGCATTTATTTTTAAAATACTTCCTAGAATTAAAATATAAATGTTTAAATAGTTTATGTTATTCCGTGCTTAATTTAATAACATTTTTTAATAACATCTGTTTGTGATGTAAATAAACTAAACTTAACTACATATAAAGTTACTAGCACATATGTTCTTAAGAGCTCTCGAGTCATAACAAAACGCTGTAAGGTACAAGTCTTGAGAATAAATGTATTTAAGCTAGGGTATAAAGTTTACATATAATAAGAAGTTTTGGGCAAAGATAATCTCAAAATATTATGGTAAGGAGGTTAAGAATAATGAAAAGGTTACTTTAAATAAACACAGATGGAAAAGGTCTGAGTTCACTTAATGAATAATTATTGAATGCAATAGATAGTAATTAACTTCCTATGTACGCTTTTACAGAACCATCTTCATTTATTGTAAAGCAAAGTTTTGCAGAATAAAATATATTAATTGTTATTGATTTTAAGTAAGATGTAAATACAACATAATATAATTGAAAATCGCAAATTTCCAATAAATGGAGAGATGGTGGCACAAACCAAGATAAACTGTTCAAGTATACTCTTAGCTCAGAGAAAATAGAATACTCTCCAATATTTGCAACTGCGGGTGACATTTTCGGTAAAATAAAACCCCTTAACATTAATGTTAAGAGTCAAGGGTTAAAACTGAGGCACTGTTTAGTTGGTTTCATTACGCCGCATACACAGGCACGCAGGCTGCAGCTAGGGTCGTCTTTGTCCCGCTGCTAGAGCGGTGAGCGGTGAGCGGATAGCGGGGGTGGCGGGGGTGGTGGGGGTGGAAATTGTCACATTGTGAAGATGAGGGTACGCAATAACGAGACCCAATAACGGTAGAGGACTGCAATAAAAACAACATCACAGACCAATAAAATACTCTAAGGGTGTTTGTTATGGGTAACATTTTGAAATATTTTCACAGCAAAAGATGCAAAAGACAATTTAAAGGTGTTTCGTAAGTAATAACACAAGAAATGTGATACAAGCGGGTTTAATGAAAAGAGCGAGTATTACTAGATCGCTTTCTAGAGACGTTAACTTGAATTGTTTCCACAATAAAATAGCGCGGAAAATTCAAATGAAAAACAGCAATAAAATGCGACGCTGTCTTGTTGGGAAACAATTTGAAATATTAGAACACAGAAGTTAAAGCGCTTCCAAGTCTTGGAACGGAAACGACGTGTTGAACATCCCCTCTATTGAGAGATGACGCATTTTATTTGAAGATACCTACTTCAATGTTAGCATGTTAGGGTTAAAACGAGTCATTCTTTACTATAATTAGGGTATTTAGGTTAGTGGATATTACCCAGGAAAGTCTGAGAGATTTATTTAAAGCTCACGATCATAAATTCGCCGGATAAATTTAATAGAAAATACAAATTTTATTTCGTTCAATCGTGTAAAAAAGCTTTGACTAGGAGTTGTTGAATATCATTTGAAAGTTAAAAGCGCAAACGACAAAACCAACAACTGACGAATTAACTCACAAAAATTAACGACTGCAAATGAATTTGTTTTAATTTCAAAAGCTCATTTCATAAAGTTTGCTTTTGTACAGAATAAGCACTAATGATAAAGCGTGCACACAAAATTGCAAATACAAACATATTAAATTGTTTGTTTTGTTTTAATGAACTCGTTTCGGTATACAAAAAATAACTTCTAAATCGCACACTCTAAGAAAATTGTTTAGTAACAACAGAAAAATTATGAATTTGATTTGTTTGTGATATGTACATAATGTCATATTATATTTCATTATTATCAAAACTTATGAAAATAAGGACTTGAACATAGAATTTTAACCCAATTTATAGAAGAAAGATAATAAAATAATGGTTTATTTTGTTGTTATAATAATTTTTTTTCCTACCCGGCACCTCCACCAAAGATGAAATCATTGTGCACGCATACAGAGATATCGTTGTCTACGGTCTCCCATAAGGTTGAGCACAGGTCCAATTAGTTCAGAGAGCGAGTAATTATTTCCACAGATGGTGTCGTTGTTGCAGTTGTCCTGATTTTCATCCATCACCACAAAAAATATAATCTATAACATTTTACCAACTTGCAGCCAAAGAATACACTTCCCCGCTCCAATCACCTGAATATATAATCACATGTTTAGTTAAATATTTATTGTATTCACGTAGGTATAAAATTTGATTGTTGTGCCCTCAACTTGAACCCAAATAACTAACATGTGTAGGGGAAACTTTTTAAAAATCAATAGTATTCCGCAATTTTATTTTATTAAGCTGAATCCATGTGATCAACCAAGAGTGGTTAATTAGCGCCCGAATAGAATGGAGTTGAATCACATTCCTGAAACCGAGCGAGGGAGTAGGAGAGCTGCTCCGAGTGCACCCTTTACACACAGCCGAACAAACAGAAACAAAGTGCAGCACTCGTCAATGGAGTTCCGAGAGAGAACGGTTGACTTTAGCGCAAGTGGGACTAAATGAACAACTCTTTTCATTGTGTCGGTTCGCGGCGCTTTTCCCTTTCTTTATTAAAACAAAAGCATCAAGTACTTGCCTGACAACACCTTACGCACGAAGAGTAGAGCCATTACGTTTTACTAGAGGAATCTGGGAAACGCTGTTTAAACAGTTGCTTTTCAAGAGAATGGTTTTCCAACATTTTTAAAGTGTTTTAACAGAATTTCTTGAATTCAAAATCAAATTTGAATCCTGGTGTCACACTATACTGATTCTAACTAAAGAAAAGGTATACCATTCAATACTAACGGATGTTTTAAAGGTGTTTTGGATTGAAAATATAAATTACCCACATTTTTGTAATATAGAATGATTAATTTTTTTAATAACACCCGGAATTTGTTTTAACATTATTCTCCGCAAGCGGCAAAGGGTGGCAGCACACAAGGATCGTTTGCTATCGAGGCACACTTTGGCGATAATAATATGTAAACTCGATGTATAATTAAATTGAGAATATAAATATTTGTATCGTCTCTTTAACTTCTCTGATATACAGTGATGTCATGCGATGTTATGTTATTCATGAATCGTCAATGTTGAACCCGCTTTATGATTAAATCAAGTGAAATGTCATAGTATAAATAAAACATACACATGCATAACAATAATTAAATTATAATAATAGTTAGTAGCCACTTTTGACAATAGCAGTGAGTAGCAGTGAGTCGAGATAACTCAACTCAGCAACGTTGCGGCATTAGGCACCAAAGTATCCCAAATAAATGTAATTGTTTAAATCGAGCATTTAAATTTCAAGTTGTCAGAAATAATTGACAGTGGGGGACATAGTAATAATATTCTGAGCGATGTGCTTTGTAGTAAGGCCAGCAATGTAGTAAGTCACCATTTACAATATCAACTTTGTGGATTAAAGAATATTTCGTAAGTTAAATATACCTTGCCCGAGAAAATTCGCAAAGGACCAACGAGCCACACATTTAGATATTAGATCAGTCCATTCGTCTTCCACATAGAGAAATGAAGCTAACAACCACGACACCCGCGCACTTACGCCGCTCCTAGCAGACAAAGACTTGGGTCGTAAAACAGTTATATGTCGCCTGCACGACGTGTCAAAGAAGACTTTATGCTTGTCTCCATCTCCCTTCATCCAGTAAGAGCAACACTCTTTGCCCGAGACTGTACTAAAACCATTGTCTCCAGGAGACACTCTAGATTCACGTTAGGACGCTCTATTCTCATGAAGAGACAGGGTTCAGAGTTGTCCACAGTTGGTTGCTTCGGTTCAACATAAAGTGTATTGCTGCCATCAGCCATTGTAGCAATATTTTATACCTTCTCATACTCAAACCTCATTGCACAAACATATTTACTTGGTGCAAAAAGTTAACATTTTAGACGCGAAATTAAGTATAATTATCAAATTAAACGAAAAGTGCAAAAACATCTTTTGTATTGAGATAATATCTAAGCCCGGAAGTAAGCATTCGGCCCAACCGGGAATCGAGCCGGGGCCTTATATACATACAGATATGAATATATTAAAACATAAGAGTTTTTATTAATTTCCGAAGCGTTGTTATTGTTATAAAATAAAGAGTTGTTTCCCACTAAAGTGTTTTAAATACAGATATAAGTATTGGACATTTCAGAAATATAACGAACGTGTCAATGTGTTGTGGGCAATGCACGGGGGGTTGGGGAGAGCTTCCATTATCGCTTATTTAGTTCAAATAACCCCGATGTCAAATGTATGTAAATTAAACAACAGCCATGCAGCCTCCGTGAGCAAATAATATTGCAATTAGAGAGATTAAACATACTTAGCACTTACCATCATTGCTTCTACTCATGCCATATTCAACATAAACAAAATACTAAGCGCACAGCGTTGTATGTTCAATTGTTCATCTGCTAATCGGTTTGATCGACACCGGAAAACAACCCCTAAATTAAATAAACACAAGAGTTCAAGTTAAATGCGAATAGTTATTATTTGAAAACACACCTTTGTGAATGAAACTCTTTATTTTAACAACATAAAACAATGTTTCGAGAAAAATGTAGCTTCCCATTTTCAGGTTATTAATAAACTTCAAAAAGGTATTATTCAACCCAAAATATTATAAACTCAGCTAATTGTTATAACTAGAGAAGAAATATACTTTCATAACCTTCTTTTGTTGGCTACAAAACGTTCTGGGTGAGTTGAGTTTGTTCGACACAGATCCAGGGGAAAGAAACAGAACATAGATGAGTATACACTAGCGCTAGCGGCGAGGAAATACGGAAACAGGTAGAACGTCTAAAGAAATTTCAAATTCAAATGAAAAGGAAAATATGAAGAGATGGCAGAGCTCTGTTCTCAACCTCGACGTTTCACCACGTCCACATATCACTCACTCACTCACTCACTCACTCACTCACTCACTCTATCGCTTGTAAACACACAAGATGGATTCACTTTAGTGCTCGGTCTGATCAAACTTGTCTGTTTTGTTTGTTTACAAAAAAAAAAAAACTAGATGTGCATGAAAAAAGGTTTTGGATTTTGAATATTTAGCGTTTTCATTACGAAACCAAATATTTTGTAGTAGTATTTATGTATTTTAGATTTATTTAGTTGTTCTTTTTTGTGCATCAGTTGATTGGCTAGACGTAAAAATTAAAATAATTGTGAAGCATCTGTTTTCGTACCCACCTTACAAAACATGTTCGGGCTTCATTGTTCCTTAATTTTAGGAATCTAATATTAAATAAACCGAAATGAAATTATCATACAAAAAGAAAGAGCAATACTAAAAATGATTAAAAGTCACTATTGTAGTAATACTGTAGTTTGACATTAAATTATGTGCTCGAATTACTGTGTGGGTGACGCTAAATGCTGTGTTCGGTAGAAGTATTTCCTTGCGATGAGCATTACTAAATGTTTTGTTTATACACCAGGCACTAAAAATACCAGGGGAGAGGCTTCGAGCCCCACGACCATTCCCCAAAACAGACGGAATATATATACGTTTTATTAGTAACATTGAACGTTAGCTAACAATATTTTGTTTACTTAAAGAACGTATTTCATTACTATGAGCATCCCTTAATGTGTTGCATGGTTTAAGTATATTTTTTACTATCTGAATGTCACTAAATGCTGTGTTTGGTAGAAGTATTTCCTTACGATGAGCATTACTAAATGTTTTGTTTACTATACGTTTTATTACTAACTTTGAACGTCACCTAACATTTTGTTTACTTAAAGAACGTGTTTCGTTACTATGAGCATCCCTTAATGTGTTGCATGGTTTAAGTATATTTTTAACTATCTGAATGTCACTAAATGCAGTGTTTAGTAGAAGTATTCCCTTGCGATGAGCATTACTAAATGTCTTGTTTACTATACGTTTTATTAGTAACTTTGAACGTCACCTAACATTTTGTTTACTTAAAGAACGTGTTTCGTTACTATGAGCATCCCTTAATGTGTTGCATGGTTAAAGTATATTCTTTACTATCTGAATGTCACTAAATGCTGTGTTTAGTTTTAAAAAACTCCGACAGATTACGACGCAAATGAAAGACTTTCATGGTAAAATCCACGTGGGATTACTTCCCCAAAGAGGGACGTAAAACTTTTATTGTTCGTTTTTCTCATCAATTAGTGAACATCTAGGGCCTCGCTTGAGCCTCGCACACGCAGGGGTGTAAATCAGAGACAACACGTGATTGCTTCTAATAAAAAGGAAACCACCTTCACCACCACGAACATAACTTGCCATACTAATTGCATTGTTAGGCAAGAGTTACCTCGACCGCAACTATAAACTAGACTGGTTACTAGTCTTCACTCTGGTAAAAACCAAAATGCATTAGTGAGCTAAACATTAAAACGTGTGTGCTGTAGAATAAGGTAAATTATAATATATTATGTAAGATGAATAATAATTAGGAAGCGAATCTCCCACGGAAGCATCGCTTTTCTGTCTGTGTGCGTGTGTCGCGTCTCACAATAAAACCCAAGAGACCACGGTTTTTGTTGTCAGTTTATACAGAATGATTTCGGTGACCCTGCGGGTCAGCGCCCACCCAAACTGTACACATACCCTAAATACCCTGGCCCTCCTCCAACAACGAGCTTTCAATGCACAACATAACGTATTCTTTAGTTTTATATCCGTCTTAAACTCGACACCGCCACCACCAACGAACATTGAACAACGTAGTATTACAGTTTTCTATTCTTCTTCAACGATATGTTACTTAAGTATAGCTTCGCTTCCTTCTTGGAGTACTCCCGTACAGTGCCTGTTAAAGAGTTATCACAACCAGAATTAATTTAAATGATGGACGAAGTAACTGGGGCTGGTCAGCAATAAGTAGAGAAGTCGTTAAGCGAACTTCACGATATGCTGACAGCTTAGAAGAAATGTATTCCTTTCTATTGTAAGGTTTAAAAGAAGAATTTATTTGCGTTTTAACGATTAATTTGTAAATTGAACTTTTTTTCATCTCCTTCGCTTTTAAATGTAACATTCATATTATTTTCTTCACTTTTTGGACTTTTAACCAATTTCATCTTAACAAGGCATATCATATTAATTTTGCAGACCTACAATTATTTATCATTTTTTTAAACTCGAACTTTCTTTTACCGTTTCTTCGTAGTTCAGCCTGAATCCCTTACAAGTCAACCGCTACCTCTACTTGTGAAGGCCTGGATGTCTTAATGAATGTCAAGACAAGAGTGTTTGATACCGACACCCAGCTGACGCGAGGCGCTGTACTTCTACAGCAAGCTACTCACTTGTCACGCCGTTCAGCTAGTAAAACAATTCATTTGTAACACCAACGGTGATTGTGTGTACCGGTATCCATGAATCATCTCGTTTTTACCACGTTGTGTGTGGAATAATTAGTTTGTTTTACACCGATTCACATGTACGCCAATTATTCGCAATGTGTAAACAGATTTTACACGTACACAAACAATATTTCTTATTTGTATAACTAGGCATGATGCACTACAAAAAGTAGTATAGCTCTGATAGACTCGGCAGAAAATGTACAAATATATTCCATGTACGAACCCTGGGAGCTGTGGTGATTACCATAATGATTTTACCCCCCAATTTCATTTGCGAAATTATGATTTGATATTACTAAATTTATCCGATTTCGATAATGCGAGATAATCTTAAATTTATAATAAACGATTGTAAAACGTAACTGTAAAGAGTTGGCGAGTACACCCGAAATTTCAAGTCGAACTCGAGTATTTGAATTCGAGATCGAGTATAGAAAAATAAATAATGGTTTTGGTGGAGGTGCCGGGTCTCACGAGGGAGAATACGTAAAAATCATTATGCATTTTTGGCGCTTCCTTACAAACCCTTTTTGGCTAGTCATTCCAGCTTTTGATACAACTTTTTATATTTTTTTTAGTTTTGAACATTATTGGAGTCAAAAATAGTAAAATTTCGATACATCGATGTCAAGATTATGACGTTATACCAAAAATTAATTATATCATACCATGATCACTGAAATTCTCTAGAGAGAGAGAGAATATTTTAAAACCAATTCAACGTGATAGTGCATGAATGAATAAATATAAATTGAATCGTTCGTGATTGAATGTATACGAAAATAAATCTTTCGTGGCGTGAGTGAAAACTTGATCACGCGGCTTCAACCCTCCCTGTCCACCCCTGAGACTAGGGCGGTATCCATGACGTCAGTATAGGGAGGAGAAGCTACGTGCCATTAACTTATAAGACGGCCCTGAACATACCATCCTAATGACGTCACGCAATCTCAACAAGCCATCTTCATAAAGTGCACTTTTACGGGGCAGACTTTTACGTTCGTTCATTTTACTTTCAAATTTCTACAGTACATAATAAACATTTCGAAACGATCAGCCGAGGTCGAGAGTCAATTAGATTCATAGCAGGGAAAACACTCTCCTCGCAAGACTAATGAATTTGACGGGGCTAAATAATTACATTTTTAACAAACAACTCTCTTTCGTTCCCTGTAGGTTGGATTAGATTCACCGTGGACCAATCAGGTTGCAACACGCAATGTTTGCTGATTGCCGTTGGTTAATGGAAGTTGTATACATTCGCTGACGACGTAACGTCTTAATTTCTGTTGGTTCGTGAGTGGTTTGTCATACCCATGACAATGTTATTATCATATAATATGTCTCCTTAATAAAATACAGCGACACAATGAATGTCTGAAGGTAAAGAATCCGTGCCAATCAGGGAATTGAACCCAGTTCGCCTATGCCAATACAATGCCACGTGCAGGAGACGAGTCTAAAATTATGTCAAATTGCGGGCGAGATGGTTTTTGTCTTACTTTGTAGATTTTTGTAACTCGATATGATAGACATTAAATAAATAAATAGAATGAATACAAGCTTATAGGAATCACCTTTATGGCCTAAACATGAAATTGTTAAATTGTATTATGATTACTTATGTCTTTATTTGTATTTAAATTTTAAACCTCTGAATAATTGTTATTATAATCAATTAATGTTATTTTTATTCTGGGTCCTTGTGTCAATTGTATCTGTACAACAGAGTTTCGTTTTGTTAAAAAATAAAAGTTCTCTCTAACAGCAGGAAATGTTTACTACTGAAAGTGTACACCGAGTCGCCATGCCTGTGTTACAAGGGCCTTCCACACGCCGGGTGAAATCCTAGAGAACTAGACACACTTTATTCTCAGCCACAATCGAGAGAGGATACCCCTTACAGAACGACACGATCACGACACTTCATCATAATCCCCCATTCTTGGCAAACGTATTTTATTCCCCCACAAATCACATTTGAAGTGGGTTTCTCCAGCCAACAATTACCGCATACAGCGCTGCAAGTGCTAACGGGTTCACGGGGGTGTGCAGGCATGTGAGATATATATGAAATGAGAAAAATATCATGGCATGGCAAAACGCGGGGGTATTTGCCGTGGTCACTTATGCGAGTCGATGTGTTAATCTTTTGGTTGCTTCTTTACTAATACGTTCTTGAATACAGCATTGCTGACATTTTATATTAAGCGTAATTAAAATGTTAGAAAACAATGATTTTAGTATATAAACAGTACAAAGTACAAATGATATTATTAAATATAAGATAACAATAATAACGATAATACATTAGTAAATATATTGACGAATTGACAATACGAATTAATTAAAAGAACATGTTAAAAGTAACAAAACATACAATACAACACCAACTAAAAAACTAATTAATCTTATAAAAATATTTTTTCAACAGTAAATAGTCCAATATTTGTATTTTTAAAGATACTACTTATATAGTTTCAGTTTGTACTAGAAAACGTAGGTGATTTATGATTGAAGACACGTGGAATTGATGATAAGAAATACTGATACTAAGTATCAGTATCAGTAAGTATCAGTCACTAAGTAGCTAACAAGTCTTGTTAGCTAAAATTTAAATTGAATGGGATTGTGAAAAGAGGTGGAAAGTGGCTGGATGACAAGTGAAAAGTGAACTTTTGGTAGTCGATAGACGCGGTCAAGTTCGAGTCCTGACTAGAGGCTAGGCGTGCACATGCCGACACATTTCAAGTATAGAACGGGAAATGTATCTTCCCCAAGTAACTATCGAACATATAACCTTGTTTTCGTTCCTAGTCGCGATCCAATCAATGAATCGAATTACAAACACGCAGGTGTTCAAGAGTCAACTATGATATGACTGAAAATCAGTTATATAACTGAGTGGGTAGACTCTAAATAATTTTTTTTTTTTTTTATCAACGGGTAACAAGTTTATAAGAGTTGGTATACGGTTAAGTAGGATATAAGTAAGTAGCTTTATTTGTTGACACGTCATACATTTTACAAAAATATATCGTGTTGGAAGTGTTAAAAATTTGGTGTCTTGTAATTGCCATAGTGTATTGTATTTATTTATCATTTGTTCCGCAACACATTCATTGATTAAATGTGTCACGAGGATGGCAGAAAGACGTTTATCATAATAATATATTTCGTCGTTTACGTAAAATGAAAACATGGAAATTATTCGAATAGCGGTCAAACAAATGTGGCACATATTTGAGACAACCACACGGTTCAATATGTGTTTTCTCATTATGACTCAAAAGGTACCTTTTTAATATTCTATCTCTATTGGTAGTTATTCAATATTTTCCATTTTCCCTCTCTTATCAAATCAATCCCGGTCCTTGTGGTTTTCCATTTCTTTGTTACATTTCTATGTTTTCTCTATTATTACGCGCGCGCAGTGTTCGAAATCATTTCTCAGACGCAATAAAGACGATCAACAAAGCGAGGGCAGACTTCGTTTCGTCGTGGAACCTTTGGTCTTTATACAGCGACATAAATATAATATCGTCGTGTTCTCCACCCCGGCCAAATCAATTCACGGCGAGCTGCGAGATAGCTCCTCATTGGGCCGATAGATCGATCCTATAGGCTACATCTGTCCTAATACATAATTCTATACTACAGCTAAAGAAAGAACAAAGCGGACTTTATCCTTTCTTTCAAGAAAAAGGATAGATTCGATACAAAACGAAGCAATATAAGCTTACCGGGGTAAATGTTGAGTTTTTTTTTATGTTTCAAACTTTTTTAACTAAAGCGCTTAATATGCGGAAAGTTTAATAACGTCCATCTTATAAACTGTGAAGTTCATTATGAGCATTATTGGTTCTTTTTAATGAGAATCGCCGAAAAACAAGTTTTTTAATCTAAAAACTATTTAGTTTTCAAAATGAAGAGCTTAAAAACTTATAAGATAAGATGGAAAGTTTTGGAAAATTTGAAGCACACGGTTAACACAAACACAATACAAGTGTTGGCCTGTCCAAGGACTTGTATTTACGTTATGTGTGAAATGATATAAGATAAGACGGCAACCGAATCCTGATTTTTCTTTGTGTCACTGTCAACAATGTAAATCGTACGCACCTTTCAACGCTGATTTTCAATAATTCACGTAGATTTACATAGCTTTACGGTGAAGTAGGAGGAACATTGTTTCTTAGATTCATTGATGTATCGCGAGGATTCCTACTGATAAAATAAAATAAAATGTTTCAAAACTCACGGAATTTTGTTGATAGACCTATATAAACGTACAAATACAGATAGACGATTACATATCCAAGAAAACATTGAATCAGAGATGTAACCCACACTAGAAATTATAGGCTCGGTCTGACCGAACTGCTAATCGGAAGATTACATAAACTCAAGCTAGATCGAAGACAGGTTATTTGGGAAATAATTATAATCTGTATTCTAAAGATTAAACTTCAGCTTATATAGTTTGGTTAAACTGGGCCTAATTCTACGGAACATTTTTACAATAGAGCAGTGCATTTTTAAATAGTCATTCAGACAGTTGTTAATTATCTTATTATTAGTTATATTGTAACTATAAACAAACTGGGATATGATGCAAACGCGGTTAGTGACCGAATAGGGCACGGGTAGATAACCAGATAATATGCATCCTCTAGTAGGTATAGCCTGAAAAAAATCTCTAGTATAAATACGCAAAAAAAGGTTTAAATTCACTGCAATTCCCATCCATTATCACACGTTGTATATCCCAGCAATTAGCACGCTGACTTAGGAACGAAGCTCGGCTTCATTTTTATTTACATCGACTGGAAGTGTATTTTGATGTAGAACATAACGCATTTTGTGTGTTTTTAGGGGTTTACGTGACAGACTGTAAATATGCGCGATCCACCGATACCGTGAATTACTTGCAATTGTTATCAGCGCGTTGATCTCAATAGAAAATGATTGGTAATTATAGGTGCGTGCATGTAACCCTCCCTATCAGAACACCCGACACAAAGCTGCGCTAAGCCGCCAGCACAACCTGCAATATAGAGAGTGTTTTATGTTTGTTGGCTTACATTGAATGACCATCATTCCATCTATACCGACCGTGATTGGAAACAGAGTAAACAGTATTCGCAATTTTATTTAAAAATACCTTATTTGCGCCGTCATATAAACGTAATTACTGGCAAATGTTCAACATCAAAGGTCTATTATCGGACGATGTGTGCTGGGGTTTAAAACGAATCAAAATAATTAAAAGGGGAAGGGGGAGTGATTTTAAAGAAACAAATTTGCAAATATGCGGTTGTTCCATTAACCATCACCATAGTTCAACACTTCAAAAGCGTTTAGACTAGGTTCAAGTTGAAGCAATTTGTAATGTTTTCTAAATAATTGACTTTGTTTGTAATTTGTTTACCACAACACGTTATTTTTAAGTATCTCTTCTTATTGATATTATTTCACTCTAATGTTCAATTGCATAATTACATTCACGAAGTGTGTTTGAAATTCTATCACTTATTCCGTCGTATTTTGTGGCTGGGTTTAAGCTTCTTGTGACATCAAGCTAGTCGCGATGTCAGGGTATATTCCATTCGGGGGCGTCACAAAGACCTAATAGGCTAATATCGTTCGGGAGACGGAAAGTATTTTTTGTTTCGGTTATACAATGTTTGCAACATTTTCACTAACAGAATAATACAAACAGAAGGTGAGTTAATTCGGTTTACTTGT
This sequence comes from Sweltsa coloradensis, assembly GCA_024449915.1. NCBI lineage: Eukaryota > Metazoa > Arthropoda > Insecta > Plecoptera > Chloroperlidae > Sweltsa > Sweltsa coloradensis. The sequence goes on along the minus strand of JAMZAV010000781.1, from coordinate 369,911 downwards.
CAGAGCAATATTTCTGAAATGCCGTGACACGAACACTTGTATCCGTTCAATGTTCGAACTGTGCAAGTATTTTGACAATCTCCTGGCGAGGTAGGGCGACACCCGAGCCTCCCGTCCGTCCCAGGCTTCTCACCTGATTACCACCCTGTCAATCCCAGGGCGGGATCAGATATCCCTCGCAAGGAACTCGATTATCTCGACGTGTGCGGGTTCTTGCAACAACACGGCCACACGAGGACACTAACATCATCAAACACAACACGCTATCTTAACACTCATTTACGTCTTCGTATGTTCACGTCTTATCGTCGTTTCTCACTATGCCAAACTATCACAAATTATCTTCACCACAACTTTGACGAGTTGAAAATGTATTAGCTTTTGATACCGTACTATTTTATAGAGGCTGACCAACACCTTCTGTAACGGGCACTCTGCCCTTTCCTACCAACCCGTATTTAATGATATGTCTAGATCACGATTTCAAAACATAAAACTAATTTTTAAACTCTCTCATGTTGGATATTGTACTATGTAAGGAATAGCGTGGCCATATTAGTTTTAAAGAGTGCGTATACAGTAAAGGATCTTCGCACAGAGTTCCTTGGGATAGTGTACAACTTAATTATATAATTTGCAAATAAATTAAACGCTTGGTTTTTCCGCTAGCACTGGTCCACAACTTTCGGTACCACAGACTAAATTTGCATTTTTAATCAAACTTCCAAATTATCAGATAACAAAATAAATCCGAAATCAAACCATTCAAATTCATTAGAATCGACCATAAAAAGTAAAACTCGATTTTACAGAAGCTGAACACAGTCATATCACAACTCACCAAGCATTTAAAACTGTAGAAATATGTCGCGTTTATAACTATTACTCCGCATTCAATTACACGAATTGATTTTCAATTCAGATATTTCAACCATCTGTCATGTGCCACATTTCTATAACAGCTACAAACCTTCCATTTACAAGCGTTTAATGGCTTTTAATATCAGTTTTGAAATTCTTTGTGTACTCACAAAAAATAACCAACAGGGAAAATACCACAAAACGAACTAGTTAAACAAATAGCTGCAACATTTGCAACAAACAGTGGCTTGCTTTATACTCACGCGGCAAATAAAACCGCTATTGAATGACCAAGAAGAAACAATGACTTTAGCGTTTAACGTGATACGTCAATTTAAATCCTGTGTAAAAGTGGGAGAAGCGACGAAGTAGAAAGTGGGTTACTTAGGAAGTTACGTAGAAAGAACATAAGCCTGGGCAGAGGTGACTTACATTCTTCACCGATATTTTCAGTCTGGTTGTCATCAACCGATGATTCTAGTCGCTGTAGTTTGACTCGACGATTTCTAGAGAAAAATCTCGTTTTGAAAATTAATCCGTTAAATGAATTGATAATGTCCTGTTGCACGCTAGGAATTTTGCAATCGTTATATTTGTTTGGGGTGAGATTGTCCAAAAGTACTTTCGAACTTCTTACAGAGTTTCTCGCTGAAACCACAGGCATAACGAGTTGGCGGTACTACCTAAAACCTGCCCCAAAATACGATACTAAGAAAATTAGAATTTTTGCCAGGCGTAAACTACGTTTCTCTTCATTCATCACTTGTCATTCCTATTTGAAATCCAAGATTAGCGCAATGATAACCGGGATGTGTGGCTTCGTCTTCGTCTTCGTCTTCGTCTTCGTCTTCGTCTTCGTCTTCGTCTTCGTCTTCGTCTCCACCTCGAGATTTCCCCGGAGTTAAGAGCACTTCAGTAAGCTCCCTCCCCTCCCTCCCCTACTTGCCTTACTACATCAGTCAATAAACAGCTTCCCATGAATGTCACTATAAAGTCATAAAAATTCAAAGTAGCCTTAGGCTAAACGTCTTTCCCTTATCCCCATTAAATATTCGCTGGCGCATCAAATGCTTCACGAGAGAACACAACTAGCATGATTTAAAGTAGCAATTTGGGTGCACTGTTGCTGTGAAGGGTATACAGAAAATAAAACCTTGATGAAAATGAGGATAGTCACGATATCTAATGTGGAATATCACCAGTGCCAGTTACGACGTAGAATAGCAGTAAACTACAACATAACAAAAACTTGTAAAAATACAGCCAAACCTTACACACTCAAATGAAATGAGATCTAAAAAGAAGGGCCAAGCTCATATACCCTTCCACATTTGCGCATTCTTAATTCATAAACGTACAGTGTCCCGTAACAACACCCTTGAAAAGCTTGGCAAAATAGAATTTGCAACTATTAATTTAAACGTAATAGTTCATCCAAATTCTTTTTTTCTAATTAATTTTAACGTAATGGTCATGCAAATTCTATTTTGCCAAGCTTTTCAAGGGTGTTGTTACGGGACACTGTACGTTTATGAATTAAGAATGTGCAAATGTGGAAGGGTAGATGAGCTTGGCCCTTTTTTTAGATCTCATTTCTTTTGAGTGTGTAAGGTTTGGCTGTATTTTTACAAGTTTTTGTTATGTGTGGGATCTCATTACTTTTTCAAGTTCCATTGCCAAATTATTTGTTAAAATATAAAAAATTTATCAAAGTCGATTTAATTGCTATGGTATTACCAATTAAGAATAGAATGAAAAAATGTAGTGGTATAAAGACTTGCTTTTTGTAAACAATGTAGGCGATTATTGTCACGTAACTATAGTTACTTGTTGATTGTATGCCTGTATAAGGCTTATTTTAAAACCTTTATTTGGAAGCCTTCCAGCAATTTGTTTTAACTTTTTCTTTCAAAGGGAATTACATCACTATTACCTTAATGTCCATGTAAAATATGAACATTGTAGCCCCACCCGCTTGGTCAGAATCACTGGGCAATTGAAACTGACGAATTAGATGGTAGTAGTAGTAGTAGTAGTAGTAGTAGTAGCCAGTAGTAACTAACGTCCTTAAAGTGATTTTGAGCATGTTTCAAGTCATATTTTCACCAAGAAGGAATGCTCGTACCCCAACCAAATTTGGCATGTGTTGTCGGGTACCTAAATCCCCTCGATTTTGATAGTTTTCAAGTTCACATCACGTTTCATGATGGCTGGGTGACACCTCGAAATCACCCCAACTCTGCTTGCTGTATAAGGTGCCTGAGTGTGTAGCGCACCGCGGCTTGGCTGCGGCGCCCTAACGGGCACCTAGATTCTCAATTTCTGGGCATTTCTTTTTGGGAATAGAAATTTTACGAAGATATCAAGAGTGGCTGTGACTTGTTTTTGAATAGATTGTTAATTAAATGCTCATGAAATAACCGTTAATAATAGTATGTTACAATTAAATTTATAATAATCAAAAATAATAACAAGTAAAAAACACCACTCGATGAAACGCCTCTATTATTGACTAACTCCAAAATAAAATATTAAATAATGTGAAAGACCGCGGAGCGAAGAAACCATGTTCAGAATCAGATGCAACAACAGTAAGCAACAAACAGACCCCAATACGAAGAACATAGCGCATAAAAGGCAGAACACGTGAGCGCGGAACTGTTTAAAATTCACTGTTACGAATGCGGTGACCATAAAATGCCAACGAGAAGAGACGAAGAAGAATGAGAAAACAGGGAGCGAGATTGAGAAATTCGGGAAAGTCAAGATTTATCTGAAAATAGGGATAAGGTGTATTTTAAGAAAATTGTAAAATATATCAAAGAAATAAGACTACTTCGCACTGTAGATTCAGAAAAGGTGAGTGGGGACAGATAAAAAACTTGCTCCTCAAAACCAGAAGCAACGTAGGAAACACGGTTTGAGAATTACCAAAGAGCATACTTCAAGCGGATAAATACCTTGAGCGACATGGCTGACAAAAAAACAAGTCGCCCAGAATAATTCTCCTCCGTCGACGTAATTTCTCGATACGCGGAGGAGAGGAACCTTCTGAAGTGGCGATGTAGCGTAAAGAGTAAGGAACCTCCGACTCCGAATGATTTATTCAAAGTTAAAATTCCTTTCACTCGTTTGAAAATGTATCCAGCGAGCTATTTTCCCGCTAAGTGCCGGAGCCGGGGCTTATAAGCTTACTATTGATGACTTGTTTTTGACACATTTACTCAGATTCGACGACAGAGACACCGGGAGATATTCGCGCCAACAAATTAATATGTCACCTTGCTATCGACAGGTTCGCATTTTAAATCTGAAGATAGCTTTTCTGAAGATAGCTTAGTCACTCGTCTTCCTGGGATTGTATTCACAGATCCCTCAAAAATTCTTTTCTGTATCTATACCTATCTCTTATAAAATATTTTTTTCAATATGCAAGGTGTCTACAAAATTTGTAAACAACATTTAGGTCTAATGTTGTTGTAATCAAATTGTAACTATATTATTACTTTTCTTTTATACCTATAAACAGATTTTTTATCAACAAATAGTTGATAAGATAAATCGAGTATGATCCCTCACAAATTCAATGACTAAGATTTTGGAGTTTTATTATTTTTTACTATTATTATTTATTTAACAATTTCTTAGGTACAATAATTCATATAGATACAGACTTACGCTAGAGTGTGCACACAGGTAGATACATCTATATGCAAATATTACTAAGACATTATTAAGCAGGTAAGAGAAGATCGATATGATTATTAGTGTACAAATTAGTATTAAAGGTTTATGAATTATTTATTTTTTTAAAAAAAAGGCGTTAACTTCAAACATAATTTACCTAATATTTACTTGTCAACAACAAACACTTCTTCATATCTTTACTTGCTGACAGTAAAATATAATTTCCATAAGAAGTAATGATCTAATGGTCACGGTACGGGACGAACTTTAATTACTAAAACAAAAAACGTATGTCTTCCTGTAAATAATTGCATTTAAATCTTCCAAATTACCTCCATAATGATTCCAATTAATGATTTAATTGTAATCCTGAAGAAAGGAATAATCCGTACAAATTATTGAAATTGAACAATTAACATTCTTTCTGCCACCCCCGGAATTACAATGAGTCAATCTACATAAATGATTGAAGAATAAAGATTCACCAAGAAAATTATTGTTGCAGTTATAGAAGTTCAATCTAATGGTGGAATCTATAATTAACTTACACATTCTGCTACGATCAATGGTTGAACCAAATCTTAGACGTCCTTACATCGGTATAAACCAAAGACTGAACTGACTTTTAACTATGCATATAACTCCTGACAAGGTTCACCGATGCTAGCAACTAATTAATGTAGATAATTACGAAAAACTGATTTTTCAAATAATTTGTCACAATTCCAGAATGAGAACGGTGATTGCCGTACAGCTCTAGTTGTGTGAGTAAATAATAAAGTAGGCATAGGGCCTACACTGTTTGCTTTTAAAATCTGTGAAAACTCAACATTCACATCGCATTTTCATCTTTCGCTAGAACTTTCTTAGCAAATATTTGCTTAATTAAAACTGCAGGAAGAGTAAAGAATATTTTCTAAAGAAGCTTAAGCATTTTTTTTTTACAATTCGACATTTTAGAACATTGTAAGAACTCGAAAACGATTTAGATTATGAAACTAATTGACCATTACAGCTAAGGAAATAAGTGTCTAATGAAAGCATTTTACGGTAGATGTCAATCAATGAAAGCAAATTTGAAAGGAATATTCTTTCTCAGCACTTACGCTACATTTTCCTTTTAATATCGTGAGAAATTGTTAATTCAATATGAACTAAACCTGCAACAAAACATTAATGTGTGTGATTACTGCAAACATCTACCATTATGATCTTAAACTAATAACAAGTGATCTTATTACAATGTATGAGATTGTTAATTGGTGGTGATAGGGTGGTGGACAGGGTTATGACTTCACAGACAGTTTTCCACCCTAAATTAGGTATAAAGTGTTATTATAATAAATAATAATGAATAAAACGTCAACCGTAATAGCCCCGTAATCCTAAATGTCACACTCGTTAAATAATATTTTAACTCACAAAATATTTGTTTTAATTTAAACGAGTATAATGTGTATGTATAAGTAGTTGATTAGCCTTGGTCGAGAAGTGTCTCATGTCTCTAAACGCAACACCATCATTCGCCCACTACGGCATTTGACCTTTCTTCTTGTTCAATTCCAGGGTGGTTGGAGGCAGGAAGGGATGAACTTAATTGGCTGAGCAGATTAGACGGGCCCATCTGATGCAAGCGGACAAGAAAACAAGGCGAGCGCCGGGTGAGTTGTAAGCCCTCACTTGCTTGACATCGGAGACGGCTCGCGGACTATTCCACCCACCGCCAGGTTTATTATTATGCAATTAATTTGTTTCGGCTCTGTGCGTACCGAAGAGAAAGTAGACCGGGGATTCCCACGAATCTTTTTTGAAAATCTTACTCAAATCAACGTAAAAATTCATTGAAAAATGAACAGAATTTAATTATTGATAGTTGAGAAACATGAAATCGTCAGCATTAAGAGTCTTAAAGCGCTGGGTTAAAATTGCAGCTATCATGATTGTTTTAGCTTTATAATGAATATTCACCCTAGCTTTTTCCGGTTTAATTCACGTGTGATTTCTGTATAAAATAACACACAAAACAATCCTTCTAATTTTCTATTTGTTTACGTATTTTTAGAGGTGTGCGACTAACTTTGTAAAGACAAAAGCTCCCAAACATTGACATATCGTATTTGGTAATTGGCAACAGAAATGAAATACACTTTTAATTCACGATATCAACAGTTACTATGAACTCAGTTATGTGACCGAGTGGGTAGACTCTAATAATGTATTTAATCAGAAAAGAAAAAAATATTTTTTAGACTCTTTTAGCTTATTTGTTTGTATTTTGGCAGTAATAACGGTAGAGAAAAGTATTACGTTTATTATATAAGAATCATCACACTAAGATAGAACCATTGGTAGAAACATTGGTTTTAATTCGAGTTAGTGTAAATGGTCAAATGTGTCGTATTTTCATTTCGGTTTCCACATCCGTTGTCTTCAAACTGGAACAACGTAGCGTGCATGATATTGCACAGACATCTGCGATAAGATTCTACCCCCTGCGATACTTGTCCCGCTCAAGATTATGCCCGTCCCTGGATGAACATTAGGAACATGACGTCTTGCACTCATGCAGGATAGGACTAATCTAGCCGGCCGATGCATGAGTGATAAAAGAAAATGAGAAAACGCAGCTTGTTTCGAGGTAGTCGTGTGACATCAGCCCAACACCACGTGGAGATGTTCAGCCAAGCAGGGACAGATTGAAATCAGTTTCGTGAGTAAGTGAGGATAATTTTAATCTGGTTGTTCTCACAGTTAAATAGTGTTTCACTAGATAAATTAAAGTTATGTCTTTAATAACCAATGTACTGCATTTCTGAGATCGATTAAGCTTTTTACAAAATTTTAAAATAGTTACAAATAAATTGTAGCAGTAACGTCGCATACCGATCTTTTGAAACCAACATTTGAAATACTAATACTTATAAATAACTTTCTTACATAAGGATACGGCAAACTGGCATCGGTTTAGACTTTTTCTGAAAGAAGAAATTTATTTTCAAGATTATAATATCCTTCTACGTGGCCCGAAGTCACAATTAGGATAGTAGAAAATACTCTTGAAAGCATTCCGTTCAGATGCAAGAAAAATAATTATATTTCAACAATTTTTTAAATTTCATTTGTCAGTTGCTGCAAATGTTGACATAACTAAGAGCATCTCTTCTGTTGACGACAATAATATTTGTCTCCGGGTGAGAAGTACAGTGGCGCTCTCACCGCTAGACGGTAGCTGCTCGAACTACTTCAAGAAATTAGAGCGGGTATAACCAGATCACGAGGATCAAACTCGATAACGTTGTTTATCTGAATGTAGGCTAAGACGATGGTGACCCAGAAAATAATCGTCTGAGTACATTGTCCACTCACTTAGACGTGGGAGAAACCTAAACAGAGGCAGGTTAGCTCCGAAGATAGGAACGAGGACTCTCCGGGTACAATCGGAGTCGCCGTCCTCGCAGGATCATCAGGTTCCGGGTCGAGTGACTCTAACGGACGCGGGTTCGAATCTCATATTACACTATTAATATTGTTGGAATTGGAATTATATTAATAAAGTGAATAGTCCCCACAGTATATCACACCACATTTGTACGCAAGGTACGTAACATGGCTTCCACTACGAAAAACGTATGGTATGGTGATGAACTATAGTGGAATGTATCCCACTTCTGTCAAAGACAATTAATAGCTGGTGATTGATAATTCCACGATTTATCGCCTACGCCTGAAGGCCAAAGCGTTGATTGATGAAGACGAAGTTTTCACAAAATTAAAAAGCATCAATTATTCTGTGAATGTTACACTCAAAAAACAGTATGGTTGGAACAACCAAAATAATATGGGTTGAAGCATTTGGTTAACTTATAAGTGTTGAATTAACTCTCCTTTAGTTGGGTGACCACATAACAGAACTCAATACTGGCAAATCGCATTCGTAACCCAAGCACCTCGTAGCGTAGTGGATAAGGTCATGACTTACTAACTATATGTGTTCTCTCTGTCCCAGGTTCGAGGCTCGGTCGGCGCAGGTTTTTAACAACCTGCAACCTAATGTACATTGCTATTCCAGGTGCTGGCTAATGAATGGTACAAGTCATTCGTGCAGGAACAATAACCTTCGTAATTAGTTTAATTAAAATCGTTACGATTATTCATTTTTACCTTCATTGAGTTGTTTTGCCGTAAAATGAGAGGGGAGTGGTAGGGGGAGATGAGGAGGCCATTTCCGACAACTATATGTATAGTTATATCAACTTACTTTTGGGTTAAAAGTTAAAAAGTATAGTATTTGTAACCAAGTTTTAAAGTCAAAACAACTACGGTAAATTGTTATTCCAACCAAATAATAGTTATGCATGCTAAAATAACGAACAACTTGTTTTAGTTGATTCAACTACAACAATGTTTTAGTTAAAATAATATAGCAGGCTATAATAGTTTACCATATTATTTGGTTCACATAACCAAAAAATGGGTTATTCCAACCAAACAGTTTTTTGAGTGTATCTGGTGACGAGCCTTACCTGCTATTAATGTCGCTATCCAAACTGTAGTTAATTTAAGTTAATTTATAATATATGATACAAAAACATAAGATATAAAATGTCAAAACAATTTTCTTCCAGAGGCTTGTTATGTGATATTTTGATATTGATCGTTTAGAAGTTGTTTTCGACGCAATTTCATGAATTTGGGAAAAAACGTATTAACATAGAAGACAAAACAATATACCGTCATGTTTTCAATAGCAAAGGTAACAAAGGAACGCTAACAATCTTTAAGCTGCTTGTTTTGAAAAACCTATAAAAACGTAAATAACATCGATAACAAAATATTTAGATGAAACTGGAAACTCAAAAGCTTTTCAACTTTGCTCACAAACGAAGTTGAACACAAACGGGAAGTCATTAAGAAGATAACAAGAGACACACAGATCAAAGAAGCGATGTCGGGAAGGAATTCGATGCTAATGGCTGAACACGTGTCCCTGGTGACACCCACAGTAGTTGGAGCTCGAGGACATTGGAGAGAAGAACGCCGAGGAGTGTTTTTCTTTGTGAGGGCTTTGGTTGGAAACTATCACGACGCGAAACTAACTGAAGACTAGCTAGACTACACGAACTAATAATTGGGCTCAAAGACCCCTTTGTGTCTGGGTTTGAGAGTTGCTGTTTGATGTTTGTAATAGGCCAGCACACATGTCAATACTCTTGGCAAAGTTGTCAACGTACGATGTAACGACACGCCATATAGAAAGGAGCACGATAGTTTTATATTTACAAAATATGAAACTTAACATGTTTGTTTTCACCTATTATTTGTTGAACATCTGGAAATATATTTTTCCTTTGTTTACCAGTTAAACGCAAAGAAAAACCTCCCTCTCTACATGAAAACCTAATTATATGTAGGTGTGTGGTGTGCAGATAGTTCCGAGGGGAATGTCCAAGGACTGGACTCGCATTCAACATGTGTCTTCAGACTGAGGGAAACTAAGTCAGGATTCGGTGTCCGAAAATAAACAGCGACTGTTATTAAGATGTACTCTGATGATTATTTTGCATATTTTATTTACATTGTTTAGTGTATTCAAACTTATACGTTTTACGGCTAAGGAAAAATACTCTCTTATTAGAGAATCTACCACTCGACGATATTATAACAACGCACCCCTTCACAAGGCAATCCCAAGTCGCTACACTAGACATTTCATTCTACTTAATATTTCACACTGCAATGGATAGGGTTTCATATTCCGGTTCTGAAGAAGCTTACAAATTTATTTTCGGCGTTCCTTGCCGAAATGATTTCTTTAGAATTGGCAAAGAAACATTTCTACTTTTCAAATAACTTTCTAAAGAAAACTAACACTAAGTATTAAGTGGATTGAAGCCTTAAAACCAGGCTATTATATAGCCATGATTTGATTTTAAGGTGGGCGTTTCTCTGTCGTTTGAAGATAAATTAATTAAATGCCCCAAATGATTAATTAGCATTAGAAGTGAAGTTTCAGCGAGTCTCTCCAACCGCCTTTATTTATATTCTATTACAATCAACTAAAATAAATGTCATATAATACAACTGATATAGCTTGTATCTTGCTCGCTACGAACTAAACAAGTTTTTACCTCAAGAAAGCGCATCGTATAATGGAAACGTATTTCTTAACATTGGGAGCGTAATCTCCAGCCTTGTGATGCAACCGTATCCTGGATTTCTAGATTTATTTCTATACCCAATCCATCTTGTCCCACGTCACATATTGAGAAGATAAATTATTCGTGGTGTATCTCGTACTATCGCCTCTCGATAATATTTATTTATATATATTTTTCTTATTTTTCACGTACACATAGTTACGGGTATTGATTTGATATCTACCAACATTCTTAGCTATGCGCAGTCTTGCATATTTTACAACTAGGAAACGCTCAGTTGGACGCGTTGATAAGCGAGCACGTGCTATAGCTAGACCCACATTGCACATTTTTTTAAATTTTAAAATTTGCGACGTTCGCTGTCCACAGGGCCATGTTTCCAATATTATTTATTATTGCCAAGGTATTTGGGTAAACCCGTGTGTAAACCTTTACTTTGTGAACAAAATCCACCGCCATCTACAGGACCTTGACTCCTTGGGAAAACTATTTGTTGACAATTAATAATAGACTGCTTCCTCGAAAGTATTTTGATTTCTTCTAGGTGGCAGTGCATTAGAAACTTCGCGCGTCTTTTCGTTGCCATGGCAACGTTACTTTTGTTATAATGTAATTTCCATCTACACTACTTATCGGATCAAAATAAAATTAACATATTCGTGACCGGACGGACATTCTAAATGATTTGGCTATCTCAGATTTTGTCCCCGTTAAGTTTTAGAAAAAAACTTTCGATTAACTTTAATGTAACTTTTTAACTTTTTGAACGATTTTGCCACAAAACTAATGGCATTCAATCGAGAACGAAGCTTGCGGATGGTCAAAATTTCAACTCGATCCGAGCCTCCGTTCGAACGTTATGGCGAGACATACAAACAAACAAAAAAAAAAAAACAAACAAAAAAAAACAAACAAACAAACAAAAAAAAAACAAAACCAGTGACTAATTTTTCCGGCAGAGTCAAATGGAAACGCTCGCTTCGCTCGCTTAATTATTTCATCCTATCCTTGTACTATAAACAACGTATATTCACAATATTATACTCTTTGTTATATCACTTCAAGGTCTTCTAGATTTCCGCTAGGCTTCGCTGCCACGCACATGCCGATGGCGAGTTCGCAAAACCTCCGCCAGGAGTAGATACAGGGGACCTTGATATCACTTCAGTTTCTTCCACCATGCTCTGACTTTGACTTGCGTCTTGCTGTCTACTTCCCACTGCTTCTCAGGGCATTGCGTTTTGCTGCTTAGGTCAAAGCAGTTTCAGTTCTGTCGTTACTGTTTGCATTAACACTAAAGATACAAGCAACCATCCAATCTTAAACTTGACTTCCCTTTTTGTGAAAACCATGTAAAAGCGGAGGCTAACGCTCTTTGCTAGATTTAGAACATATCCATAAAGTAGGTTGTTATAGAGAGAAAAAAAGAAAGAAAAGAGTCATCTTGGCGCAAATGAATCCCAGTTTTGTGAATGGGCGGAACCGCATCTACGACATTTTCCAACGCGAAAAACTCATTGTTTGCAACATTTCCAACGACTGCTGCGGCCGGTAATAAACTTGGTCACTCCGGCCGGTTCTTCTGTGGGGTTCCCCCAAGCGAGAAGCCACTGCCGTGAATCCCTCAGAGGGGGGCGGGGCGAGCGACCCTGCTGCTGCCCCGCGTCGACCCAACGAACCGTACATACTCGAACTTTCTGCATCGTGGCTCGGACCAACAAGAAGGTGCAGAGAATGGCCCGTGATTTGGTTCTTGCGAGCTACTCGACAGCAAGAGTCTCCTTGTATGCCACTTGGAAGCTTCTGCGGAACTTATGATTGCGGTAACTTGTAGAAACATGTAAATATTGCGAACATGTGACATATTTGCAGTAAGGGTGTATTTATAAAAATGTTTCACATTCTGGAAAGTGCTAGACTAAAACGTAACCGGATCATGCAGGCAAAAGTGTAGACGTGAACGATATTGCATAAATATTTCATCTCAGTAATAAGAAAAAGCATGGTAGGGCTGTAAAGCGAGGACTCACAAATATTCTCTACAGTAAACGTGAAGAGTTGCACACGCAGTTTCATCTCTCAACAGAACATATTTAAAGCAGATCTTTTATTTCCTATAAATATGCATAACTTTGAGAATATGTCTTAAGTGTTTTGAATATTTGTAACTGAGTTTTTCTTCGACGATGGTTTTGTACAAAATGTTAAAGAGCTAAATATATCTTAAAGTAAATTTATCGATGCCTTAGAAGAATTTACGACTATTATTAACATTCAAAATTTCTCCCTATACGTGGCGATGGATGAGAATGTGACACAATGATATTTATATTGCATTGTTCTAAACAGATGTGGCATATGTGAATGGCAATTAATCTTGTTTTATGCCGCGAGAAATTAACCATTAAATGCGGATACAAAAGTGGCAGCGTTATTGTAATTCGTTTGTTGGTTATTTTGTGTTGGATTTAGAATTTAATTGAGGTTTATTAAAACAAATCGAATTTTATTTAACACTGACAATAATAAAGCGTTTCGTTTTAATAAAAGTTGTAAATCTCTACAGCGAAAAACAAAATTTGTCAGGGTTGTTCCACATTTTTTATGGTAACAAATTATTTGAACAAAGTAAGAAAGAGATAAATTATGAAAATTCCCTTTATACTCAAGCTCTGGAATTTTAAAAAGGAATGTCACATATGTTTTTAAAAAAAGATGACATTTGAAGTGTGGTGAAAAGCGTAAAATATAACGACACATAGAATGAAAATTATTAAAATATAATCACCAAATGTTATTTTTAACAGGTATTTCGTTCACGATATTAAAAAAAATATCGTGCTAGCTTTTCATGTATATTCTGTGCTTGCAGAGCAATCAATGCAATGTCACACAAAACCAAAAAATATAGTCAGGAGTATAAAATAAACACGTTCAGAAACCTTTCACGAAAGTAAGTAGCAAGGAAGTAAATTATATCTCCAATTCTATCACATCGCCAAAAATTCATAACAATTGTGACAAGATTTTAAAACCCCGTATGCAACCTTTATTTATTATATTGTTATATTATTTTATTACGAGGTTGTTGTTGGGGTTTTTTAAATTCCACTTACTAATAAAATATTCAATGGTGTTAAAATACATCCACTCAACTAAACTTGTACGGTACTAAGTTAATTACTAAGAAAAATGAACATCAGGTTAATTCAAACCCCGGATCACAACTTGACATCACGGACCTCTTGCATAGCTGACCACCGCGCATCTGTGATGGAGATGAGTTCCCAAGCAAAATTAAATCCCCCCCCCCCCCCCACACCCACTACCTTCACTACCCACTCACTCCTATAATCCCTCTCACCCTTGGAGGGAAAAGCCAACACTAGCGCTATTTCTAGTGGAAATATCAACCAACAGAAAATACAGTTAAATGACAGGAACAAGATTTTTATAACGTTTTAAATGGATCAAATCTCGTTAACGTTGTAACGTTGGTTTGATACAGCGTGTGTTTAACAAACCAAGATTAACAACCGAAAAATCTTGTTTTATTGCGAATATGCGATAAGGAAAAAACATATTTAAAGTCAATCTTATTAAAATAAATACAGTGTTGCCAATTAGACGCACAGCACGTCTATATTTGTATTATATATTATATATTTCGAATCCGCCATCGTGACGTAGGTAAATGATGCTAGACTTTGTACAACTAAGCCAATCAGCATCCTCATTTTCAGGTTAGTAAATACAAACAGGCTTTAAAGAGCACGAAGAGGGGAAACCTTACATAAACAAGCTCCAATCAAACATATAAACGTAACATTCGTTTCAGTTTTGATATCACGTTACTGCGTTTGGCCGATCTGAACAGATATATACGACGAAAAAGGACTTTGATGTTTCACGATATCGCAATTCTCATCTAATCAAATAAAAAATGTATACCTTCATCACTTTTAGCAATTTATTTGGATTAATTATAAATCGAAACTAGCACAGCAATCTGATAGAAACCGGCAATATACTTTCCTCGAAATATGCAAAAAACGAGTGCACAATTTGGAGGTTGTCTACAAAATGTGTTAAAGCGATCAACTATCACTTCTTTATTTTCTCCATTTGGGGCCTAATACAAGTATAGCATTATGCGTACGGTGGAAACAAAATGAAGGCACGTCCGCTTAATGTACCAATCAATTCACCCGCTAGGTAATAAGAGTGTTCAACATTCGCATATGACTGAACTATCATTAATAATAGCTCCAGGCTGGATGGTTTGGCATTGGATAATATCGACAATCTCCAGAATTAAAGTCTCAGAAGTAAGCGATGCAATACCTTTATCAGGTTGTTACAAATTACAATGGTACACTGTAAATTTCATATTCATATTGTGTAATTTTTTGTGTACATATGTACAATGTGTACATACACCAATATTATACTTTGTCCATATCCGAACACAATGCAAACCAATGTAAATAACAAACACGGAGCAGGAGTTCTTAAAATATAGTGAACATTTGTTCCGAGTTATGTAAAGTGGTTGTTGGTGGAGGTTCCAGGTCTAGACAAATTTCTTCTTCGGTGGTGCTAGCCCCGTCTTCTGACTCCCAGCGTCACTAAAAACTATCTGCGCCACCCTTTTTAACGCCAATGTCAAAAAACATTGCATGCCAATAGGAGGTCATATTCGACGTGACATTCACAAAAACAGACGGACAACATAACAGAAAAGTAATGAATAAAGACAAGATTCTTTCCCTAAAATCGCTACTCTTGTGAAATAAGCAATTGAGTGTAGTATTCACACTGCCGTAACTCAATATAAACGATTGAAATAGGAACTTGAAGTGCAGCTGAACTGGCATCACGTTCAGTGGCGTAACTTACTAAGTGCGGGCCCCCGCGCGAACGTAGTTCACTTGGGCCCCTCTATAATAAAGGTGGTGTAAGGGGCGAGTCTCTGGGGGTGGGGGGCAACTTACATAATGACTTTACTACGGTTTTATTTTTGAAATTTTTGAACACTAAGAAATATTACTCTTAATTCATGTTTACCATTTATTTACCCAACAAGCAGTCCAAAATTGCCAAGAGGAGGCCCTAAAATATCAACGTGTTGGGGAACCAAAAAATATGTTACCAAATATAATAATAATAAACATAAATTTTGAATGTGGTTGGTAAAAGTTTGCATATTTGGAAGAATATTTCATATTTGAGTTCCTTTTAAATAGGGCCTATTATTTTATTGATAATGTGACCGTTGACCTTTTGTACCAATTTGTTTCATATTTAAAAAAATGCATCATGTGACCACTCGTTGTCACAAATTATACTTAGATAAAGCGTTAGTTAAATTAAAAGATCCGAATGTGTTTTGCAATGCTTTGGGTAGGATTATTTTGTGAACTTTGACCCATGAACAAAAAAAATCCTGGTTTATCCTTAGGCCTGTTTAGTTTTTATTTAATACTATAAATATTAACCAGGGCTTATTTATTGTTTGGAACGCTTGGTTACACAAAATTGGTTCAAATAACTGTAATATCTGTTTGAATTTCACCTCAATAATTTGATAACGTACAGTACCTATATCACGTAAGTAGTCGTGTTGTTTTATTGGGAAGTCTGCCCAATGGTGGAATGCATGTCCCTCTTCAGGTGTCTATAACTAGGTATATATTTTGCTAGGACAATTGCGAAGGGATGCCCGAGGGCTGTTTTATAGAGGACTCAATCCCTTGCATTAGCATTAATGACTGTGGAAAACCTGATAAACCTTCAGTCAAGATTTCCGATCTCAACGGGATTTCAAACCGGGACTTTGTAAATCAGCCGACACTGCTGGTGTAATCACTCGTTGATGAAGTTATGAAATTTTGAGTGCTTTTCAAGAACTTATAGATATCATTTATAATAAGATGTCCAGTTTGTTTCGTTCATTGCGTGGTGACCAAGTATGACTAAAGTCAAAACACTGTATGAGCATCCCGTTCCGGGCCCCTCATACCCCCGGGCCCCCCCGCGACCGCGGGGGCTGCGGGGGCGGTAGTTACGCCACTGATCACGTTCCATTCAGTCACGCGGAAGTCATTCACGTTCATACATTTCGCGCGACGAAACAGCGCGGAAGACGATTAACATGTACGGGCTACGGATGCTGTACAGAAATAACGTCGATTAAGGAAATGGAGAAGAAGAAAATACACTTCCTCTAACAAGGGTTAGGTAATATAAAGATTAGAGAGAAAACAAAATGAAAACCTCAACTATCATTATCTTTAGTGAAGCCGTGAAAGCAAGTGACTTAGTCTTTTCTACAAGACAACTTTACTTATTATTTATAAAGTGTATTACTCTATAAGAGAGAGCTCGTCAAATTTGGCTGCTTTGAGGAGATTTGCGATTATGCGCGAGCACGCTCTCAACTTTTCATCCTACAATATTCATCTCAAGAGAAGACAGGAATTTGTAATTTAAATATTAGTTTGTAAATATGAACGCTTAGACTACTTTTATCTTAAACCAATAATGGCAGTATTAACCTTAAAAACTCAAGAACTGAATAACAACACAACACTCGTCAAAATGAAGAAACAATAGTTTAAAATGTAAGCGAACATAAACTTTATTTTGATTATTGCGTGGCGTTTGAGTTAACACGATGAAATAACAAACTATTTTTTTTTTAAATTGGTTAATATTAAAATTCATTTCCATTTCAACCAAGTTCATTTAATAGAATTGAACTCAATTATTCCCTTTTTTGAATATATACGTCATTAAAAATAATATGGTACACATACATATTAGTAATTGTTCCTGGTTATACTATTATTATGTGTGTAGTTGTGTTACACTTATTTTATTTGCTGTAAATTGTAAACTAAGTTTTTATAAATGGATAGGGTGGACGTTAAACAAATAAATACTGAAGCTTTTATAAATGCCAACCTTGTCGTCCATACCAAACTCTACGTGACGTGTTGTGAAGCAGGTACTTTCCTGTTCAAGATATAAACCATGTCGTGCTTGTTTTATAACAACAAAACAGCTAATATTACGAAAAAACATAATACAAAACAATGTTTAGCTGACGAAAAGCTTTTATGAAATATACTGATAAGAATGGTTAATTCTCGTACCAATAGTAAAAACAATACATTTTTATTTCGAATGTGAGAAAAATAAGGTTTTATCTACCTTTAGCTTAACTAACTGACACTAACTGACGGTTTGGTTTGTTTCAAACATGATGTGTTTACGAAACTTTAAAAAGAGAAAGATAAAATATCTCCACTTGTTGGTTACATTGATTATGAATATGAAATCTCATTATCAGTATCAAGTAGTTTAAACAATTTGCTGTGGTTGTTAGAAAACTTTATAGGTCATGACTGAGCTAGTAAGTTTTGGAAAGTTAAGTTTGTACAGAGTTTTATCGTCTGTCCGTTCCTTGCATGTTTCTGTAACCTGCACTCCCGCTCGCATGCCCACCTCCCCTACCTTGCGCATGACTCGCATACACTACTCGTAGAACTACCATCCAGGATCAGACGAACTTTAAAGTCGTCCCAAGCTGATTTGATTTACCACCATGGCTTTGTGAGACGAAGAAAAGCTTTCAGCGGTGTGCAGAAAGAGTTGTATAAAGATCTGATCGTTTCTTACATTTCAACATGTTTAAAGTTGGGAATAATATTATTTTTGTGCCATCGTGTTGAATTTATTGTCATCATATTGAAATCAGGTAATTATCAAAAAATAATTATATATACTTCAAATAAAGACAAAGCGAAAAATTGGCAACTTTGGCAACACAGGTAGTTTAACGAGTGAAAATGGATATGATTTTTTGCCAATTGGTGTGCATGTGCTTACTGCTGTACTCTGTATAACCTCTTTCGTTTTATCTTCGACGTGTGCGTTTATTTTAGTGACAGGAGAACAAATACAAAATACAACAAATCACTTTTATTCAATAAGACAACTATGTCGATCTACAACAGAGACAAATAGAACTTGAGATAGAAATAAAGACAAAAAGACAAGACTGTCCTAAAATAACGGATTTTTAAGAGGAGTCTTGCAATGCGTCTTTTTAAATTAGTTTTTAGCTTAAAAGGTGGCATGCTTGCTCATTTTCACATTTCTCGGCCATGTTTAGTCAAATTAGAATTGAAATTTGACAATATTAGTATTTAAGAATCTGTCAAAAAGGTAAAAGAAACCCAAATAAGTCCTGAATTTTCTCATTGATTCATGATTGTTGAAAATCTGCTAAGATAGGTGCACACATAAATCCAGTATTACCAATTTGTCCAAGTTTTATTTAGATGTCTGCATTATAAATGTATACTTATATTAAAGCGTATTTATTTGAGTGGCGTATTTTAGTAATGAGCGTAAATGAATATGCAACAAGAATAACTCTACAGAATATGTCAATGAGTTAAAACAATTGGATTCGCCTCTGTGCGTATGGAGCCGAGCGCACATCACGCCTACCGCGGCAGTAACTCTCCTCGCCGGCTTACAGCAGGGTCGAACCTCGAACTCTCTATCTGCCTGTCTCACTGCGCGCTATCAGGGAAATATATTATATTGCGTAATCCTGGAAACGCATTATTTGGCATACGTTGCATAAATTGCCTCATTATAAAGAGAATCACAATAATATACAAACAGTGTGAGGTTTGAAGAGAGAAACAATTGTAAACATGAGTGTCGGATGTGAATGCTGTAGTTGACGTTGCACATTAAAAATAATGTTAAAAGGAAAAATAGTGTATTCTCCATTGTTAATTAAGTTAACAATAAGAGATGACTTATTTATAAAATCACCGATTAGGGTTCATCCTAATATTTACTTATTCATAATTATTTGTATGGTAGAAACGGCATTCTGTATTTCTACAAATAATACATACTAAACGTATTCTTGCATATTATTTGTATAGTGAAACAGATAACATGAATGTTATAAATGTACAATATTCGCTTTCGTCGCGCAGTTATGCAACGCGTGGTTGGAAATATTCTTATCTAGAAGTAATTCATTTCAAGATAGTAGTTTGTTTTGAGTTATGTGAACTAAGATACCTACAAACTATGATAACATTTACTGAATTTAATTCACATTGCGAATCTAGATGGTTTAACTTTATGCTAGGGGGGAATTACACGTGTGCTAAAGTCCTGTGGTCGTTGTGTAATGCCCACTCGGACACACAAGACAACGACAGTCGACACTGATAAGACGGGACAGTTCCTTGTATTATCGCGCCACTGAGCTGATTGTTCACTCTGCCCGAGACTACAGCGTCGCATTGTTAGTGACCTCACTACAGGGATAGGAATAACAAATATGGCCAGCTGTGATTTACGAGCTATATGCAAGGACCATAATTAATATGATACCAGTTATTAATGGGACGTGACAGCTTTCACACTGCGATATGATGCATTTAAATTACACTGATATAAGAACAAATTATAAATCAATATCGACACGTATTTGTACAGAGGTAAAAAAAAAATACACACACTGTGATCCTGATACAAGTGCATATGTTTTAAGTATAAACAATACGAGATATAGTTTTGATTGATCCGAAATATGGTAACAAAGCGATTATGATGACGTAAATGACTACTTCTCTCACACACTATACCACGATAACCACATAACTGACACTGACACTTCGCTGCTTTTCTCCCTCCCGCCCCCTGAGAATTGAAATGCACTTTGTTTTCTAGGAAGCTTCGCTCCCTGACATGCAAAATTTTGTCTGAAGTAAGGCAAAAACAAAACTTCTCCACTTTGTCACCGATAAGACTATATTGAAAGCCGAAGTCAAGGTTGCGTTGATTCACTTTGTTCCAAACACGAAACTATGTCGATACTTTGAAAACACACTTTAGAGAGTAGGAAAGCAATTTGGGCCTAAGTCTGTTTTACTACAACTAAGCACCGAAAATTAATGTGTTGGATTTTGTTAAGGGCACCAACCAACCAGCGAGAGAGAGAAAGAGAGCGAGAGCGAGACGGCATAAAGCAAACTGGCGAAGCAAAGTTTCTGTATAAAATAGTCACGTGAAGCCATACCAGCTGATATATTGGAGCGGTGTGGGAAAGAGATAAAATGCAACGATCTGGAAGTTAATTAATTCACCCACCATTTCAACCCCACGAAAGAAGTGAAGTTAGCCGATGTAGTAAATGAGACCTACACCGTTCCATTTCACGCCGTGCATTTGTTTCAACAAACAGTTTGAAATTTATCGGCACTTTTAATGGAGGAAAACGAGAGTCATGTAATCAAGAATTTTGTAACACTAAAAAGGGGGGTTTTGATAATCGTTTGCAATTCGGTAAATAAATGCTGACGATTTATTTTTTAACCACGTTGTGGTAGAGCGTTCACACGAGAATAAATTTAAGTAAATTCAAATTCCTGTGGTAGGTGAATTGAAAAGTTATCTTACTTTATTAGTTTCTACTAAGTGATAACAAGAGAAAGAAAACAAATAAACAACGATGACAATCTAATTAGAAACGTGCCTGTTGGAAATTTTATAAATTTAAAATTGTGTATTGGAAATCAGAATGTTCTCATAATAAATCTTACAAGAGAAAAGCACAAGATGAACGTGGATTGACTAATTACAAGCAAACATTTGTATTTTGGTGGAGGTGCCGGGTTTGCTATAAATTTACTTGACAATAATCTTTTGTTGGCTAATTTAAGCATTCTATACAAAATACGAGTTTGTATTGCTATTCATATGACAAATATAAATGCAATTAAGCAAATTCCACAACTTACCAAATCATTAAACACCACGTATCAGAAAAGAATAAAGAAAATTACTTTAACAAATAAAAGAGCGTCGACTAACTTTTGTAACTATTCATTCACAAATTTTAAATAATTGTTAAATTCTAAATCAACATAAAAAAAAAAAATAAACAACATTAATCTACATAGAACGTACTAACAGTAACAATGACAAGATAACAATGAAACTTATTAACCAACCTTGATATTATGTTAATTTGTTGTAGATTGATGTAGTACGCTTTGAATGATTAAAACACTTTCGGAATGTTGTGTTGGTCATAGCCCTCACGATGTATCTGTCTAATACTTGGCAAGTAAAATGTTAGAAACGTAATAGTTATTAAATAGTTGTGAAGTAGAGAACAGCTAAAAACCTTGAATACAAACTGATATTTTAGCGTTTAACTTGGTTTGTCTTCCTCTGCTACAATCGCATCGCATTCGTTCCTTAAATCCGCGCGATACGACATAAGCCACGTCTGTTGTCGCCGCGAATGCGACTTTTTTGATCGGATTTGCGGAACAAGTTTGAAGAAGTTAGATGTGCGACTGCGAGGTCGGCGCGCTGTGACATTTCCACGGAGTTTCCCGCAGCTGCTCCGAGCTGTTCCCAACTCTCCGGCTGCATTAACTTTATATTTCAGATCCAGGTGTAAAAAACAAACTTCGAGCAGATTTATTTAGTTGTTTCCCTCGCGTGTTTCCAGTAATGTTCTGAATTAGTAAGGCAAATACTGGGATCAGTTTACTTAGCGTGAGTGGTTGGGACAAACACAGATTATCACAAGCAAACATCGTTGTTTAGGTGACAACTAGTCCACGGACGTTATTTGTCACAGTCAACAAGTGGGAGATCAGGGGGGGGGGGGGGGGGGGGTATGAGACATCATTACCTTTTAGGCACATTCAGAGCAATATGATATCATTGTTTTGAAGAATTATCGTTCACAGGAGACTGTAATTTAGATGTCAATCAAATCGAATCGAACGTAAACACAATAGTTGTAGGTAAGCAATGTGTCATAGTTTGTCAACTTATGCAGTAAATATAATACAAAATTTGATGACGTTCAGTGATATAGTTTGTAATGACACAACGCTATCAATTAAAGCATTTTAAAAAATCTTTAAGACTTTATGTTTAACAGAATGTTAAGCATTTTGTCTTTTAGAACCACAAATTCCGTTGGATACATCAATTTATAACTAACATGTAGCAATCCAATATCTTGTCAGGTAAATTATAATTATATAATAACATTAGCCTTGTTTACATGGAGGACTGAGTACGGAGTTGAGTACGGTTTTTGGTCTCAGTACCACATGTAAACACATGAAATCAGGTACCGAACCGGTTGGGTTCGGTCCGACGAAATGGTGGGACCGAACCGAAAATACCGTACTGAGTACTCACATGTAAACAGCTTCCTGAGAGGGAACCGAACTGAAAAACATGCAGCCTAATTGCAAATGTCAATAAAGAAGTTTTAAAGTGTTGTATCTATTTTTAACTTCTGTTCGTTGGGCTCCAACTTCAAATGTAGATCATACACGCCTAGGCCTGGCGTTTAATCCTACCCGTATTTACGAAAATGACATGAAAGTAAGGTTATGTAACAGTGATGTTTTGAGCAATCGCCGTAAGATGGCGTCGATGCTGGACCGAATGTCAGTTCAGTTCTAGTTGGGTACTCGACATGTAAGCTCGTCAAGGACATTGGAACCGTACTTAAATTTCAGTACAGTGCTAGACCCAGTCCTCCATGTAAACAGGGCT
Source organism: Sweltsa coloradensis (assembly GCA_024449915.1). NCBI lineage: Eukaryota > Metazoa > Arthropoda > Insecta > Plecoptera > Chloroperlidae > Sweltsa > Sweltsa coloradensis. Next base: position 346,572 of record JAMZAV010000781.1, on the reverse strand, counting down.
ATTAAGTTATGTCAAAGTAGAAAGGGGACTGGCGAAAAACATCCCATATCCAAACGAAATAAAGAATGTGTCGTATATGAAAACTTATGAGCAATATCTTCTGTATGTTGGTTTATGTTTCCCCTACTCACAGAAAATAGCAATTTTGAATTTGACAAGGAAATTAATTTAAATATACATATTTTACGTCTGACAGTAGAGACAAAAGCTTTAAAAACATTAACGACAGTACAAATTATAGTTTTAGGTCGGCAATCGATAAAACACAAGTTTTCTTGCGTTCACGTTCACTCCTCGTAGCTTAATTCTACACCTGGCTGCAAGTTTCTTTTGATTAATATTTAGCGAAGTTAAATACTTTTCCCTCACAGCGAGTGACTTGTTTTTCAATGGCGAGGAACTTATTCAGTCGGATAACAATAGTGAGCATCTCTTTGTCGGATTAGCGAGAGACTAATTGTAATTGGGTTTGCTCGGAGCATCTCAGACGAATGAGAAACGCGCCCATTATGCCTGGCTTTCGCTTTCTTCAACGTCTAATCCCCATTTGAGCAAGTTACTTAAGTAATCTTGTTCATAACCAAGAAATACAATATCAACATCTTCTAAGCGACCTTTGGGTATCACAAGTTTTGTGTTTTACCTTATTTCTACGACTCAACGTGTTTGCATGAGGTACAGAAACAAATAAATGACAAGTTTATAAGGAGTGTTCCATTCGCTTTCAAAAAGAAGTCTGCGTTTTGCAACCTTGCACCAGAAAGCTCCGCCTCTTATTTGCTACCGCATCATACGACGGCCGAACCGCAACGGTATCGGAAGCTAAAGAGGGTATGGACAAGTCCATAAACTTACACTGGCCGACTTGTCCCGTCATGAAACTGGTAAACTACAATAAAACTAAAACCGGTATCGAGCGTGGGCAAATACAATTGGTTTGGATATTCATATTAATATACTTTGGCTATTCGAGACGATGAGTGGTGATAGATGAGGATTAAGTATGAACATAAGGGAGGAGGGGAAACCCGGTACCGGCACGTAGCCTACTCCTTTAAAGTTGGATGGAAGATAAGGTTTTGCATAGCCTTAATCCTGCCTTGAAATAAAGATCTAAATCAATCAATCAATTACCTTTCGAAAAGTACCAAGGGGACCAACGGCTAGACGTCCCATCCGAAAGGACGGTGCACCTTTGACAGTCATATAAGTTCCTCTACTAACCCGGACTGCCGAGTAGACGTCAAGGAGAACGAAGCCGTTACACTAGCTCTCGAACCCTCCAGCTGCTCTTACCAGCGGTATAAGTGAGTTTCAGGGCAGGGTGGTCACCCACTCTACCCCTGACCACGCCCAATTCTGCTTAACTTCGGTGTTCGAGTGGGAACCGGTTAAACGGTCTCGGCTAAACCGCTGGCTGGAAAATACGAGACACAGGTCGTAGATACTCTAATCGGGAGAAAAATATATGTAAATTAAATGCATTGGCAACAGAAGGGACCTCAAATAACGTGCAACATAATACAAGCACGGGTTCCGGAGTACCCTTAGAAAGTGATATTACGTAACAAATGTCGAAGAAGGATACACAGATAAAACATTTTTATGCGTTGGTATCGTTTGGTGGAGGTGCCGGGTTCAGAAATATCCTCTTGTTAGTGATGCTAACCTACCTAGTCTACCAGACACCTAGGGTTACCTAAACAAACATTCTGTTCATCATCCTTGTTGAAAGGCAATTGCAACAAAAAACACACGTACGAAACCTTGAAAGAAGACTCGATCCCTTTAATTCGCCTTGACGATCAAATAAAACCTTCGATAATACTCGGTCCTGATTTCCGGCAGATCGAACCAGCGGCCATTCGATTCAAAATCGTGTGCGTTACACATGAGCTACCGCTTTCGGTAGAGCTGCATACGACCAATGATCAGTCGTGCATTGTTTACTCGCAATCCATTACTGCTTGTTTGAATAAGGATAATGATTTATGTTTAAGTTAGCACATGGATTTTTGGATGGACCCCTGCGAAGTTCTACCTTTTTCTGTACAATTGACAAAAAATAGTGGTTATCTAAAAAATTCGTGATACATATCAAAGTGTAAACTCCCATGTTTTCTCTTTGTTTATCTGAAGAAAAACAGTTAAACATTAATGTCACAGAAACACAACTATCTACGTTGAACGATGTGCTAGATGCAATTGAATTAGTTTGAAGATACAATATTTTCCGGGTGCCCGATCAGAAAGGTTTGGAAAATTCTAATAGTGTCAGATTTCAATTTCATTCACTACATTTTTACATAGCAGAATATTTTAGAAAATGAAAAAACAGGGTGGACCAGCCTTAAATGTACACCGACATATTGTTTGTAGCATAAACAATAAACACGCATCTCTTCTTGCAATTATTATGTACAGTTTTATTAGAAAGTCTGTTTCTATATAATTACGAGCACGCAGGTCTTGTGAGGATAAGCGAGCGTGGAACACCGTGGTCGGGGGGGGGGGGCAACGTCGGGGGGTGGAGGGAGATAATGGCTGTCGGGACTCGGGAGCCATGCAGCGTGGTTGTCAAAAACGCCTCACTTAGGCTTGGGTGGCTTTCTGGCAGCACAGAAAGAAAACTCAGTGGATAATATATTCTCGTAGCAAACACATATTACTTAGATGCCTCGCATTCTCAACTACGTCTAAATGCAACAAAGGAAGAAGAATAAAAATACGTAAAGTCGAATTTTTTGTAATCAACTTGAATATTTTATAGCTGTTTGCGGTAAGTGAGAATTGGATGATATGATGAAATTTTCATATATCACGCTACTTATTGTATAAAACATTTTGCACTTATACTGACTGGGTGATTCAGTGCGATATAACTACACAATATAAGCAACTTTTCGTATTGTCATCATTTTTAACAAGACGCAATAATATCAATGAAAATTATAACGTGATATGCTACAGACAAACAGAGACGATGAAACAATATTCGTCAGCCGAAGTCCATCAAATGATTGACCTCAAATATATTGGGTTAATGATATTTAGTCGCAAATCAATATCATTGTTATGGTTGAAATTACACTTATAAGTATAAAATGACAAACAAATTCTGATTACGTCAACATCTCAAGAATTCGCTTGGTGTCTAGTGCATGCGAGAAGAAAGAAAGTATTTTAGTTTTCTTTAGATAGGTACCGTTTTTTTAATAATGTGACGTGCCAGTTAGGATTTAGGTACGGAAGTACAATACGTTCCTTCTAGTTTAAACAATGTCGGGAAATGTTTCAGAATACACTTTAGAAGCAAAGCATCCTCATGTTGTATTCGTTTTCAAACTTTGGCCACAACAAAGTGTGTTTGCACTATTGGACAGGCCCAGCCAACGACCAAATAAACAAACTCCACGTTCATCAGCCAAACCTCCAAAACAAACTTTAGGACTCGGCCCGGTAAACATGCACTGGATAACAACATGCATGTCACAGAGTGTTGCATAAGTTTTTGTGGTTGGTATTCCCGACACGGCCTCTCATGCAAAACACCCCTACCAAGTTGACGGAAGTTGGGCCTAGATCGTCAATCCTCAGCGATCTGAAGACGGCGTCCTTACAATCGAGACAGCGACATGGTATCGATCCCGGGACCGTCACTAGAGGAGTGAGTGATGACCCCAGAGGCCAGGGTCCTAATACACACCCATTAGTCCCCTACTTTCACCCCACGCTTATCTGCAGCCAGACTTTTCTAGTTTCGACAATTTATTTTACTTGGAGACATTTTACCAGACCGTCATGGGCTAATAATACGGACTTAGGTGCCCACTAACCAGTATTAAGATACTTTTGATACAGTTAGGTAGGATCTTCGACTTAGACGTGTAAGCTTATACCCCTTATCGCCCATTTGGGTGGCGAGGTCTACCAACGGCCAATGTTTAATCCACAAAACGATAATTGAAATGAGTCAGACAAAAAACTTGTGAATGAAATGTAAGTCGTTTGTATTATTTATGAAGTAATCCTGTTTATGGCTACAATACTTCTAAGACTAGTAGACACGGACAGCAAAGAAATATTATTTCATTGTGTTTCACTTGATCATGAACGTTGTAGTTGTTGTGTAACTCTTTTTATGTAGTACATTGACACTATTCGAGACAGTTTATTTATTTAACGTCCATCCCATTAAGATAAAAACAAAAGTTGGGCAGTAAATCGAACTAAGATAACATAAATGCACACATACAAACATATTTTATTTAACACATTTAGAAATAACAACATTACGCCAACAATGAATGTTTTTATCATGTTTGATTGTACATTAAAAATATGAAAAATAAGAAAGGAGTCAGTTGTTGTCGAAGGCTGGTTATATAAAAACCCCTGCCTTATGTGGAATAGTGTCCATAGCTAGGAACAAGGCCTGTTTTGGTTGTTATGGTTCCAGTCTTCCAGATTTGAATCCTAGTGTTTGGAATGAAATGTATGTGATATTTTTTTTATTTTCATGTAACATTCACTTATTTTGTCGATAGCACTGTTTCCAAATAAGAAAGATTAAGACAAAATTTAAACAATGTCAAAGAAACGTGCAAGTTTAAGAGTCTAAATGTATGCATGTGTCTTAATTTCATGCTCATTTGCCAAACGCTAACTTCCCTTTTAACAAAAAAAGCAAGTAGAAATTAATATGATGGGCAGGTTTTTGGCTAATGACGACCGTAAACCAGGAACGACATAACACGCGCATTGATATCAATGCGGTGGTGAGTTGTTTGGATAGTTGAATAGAGGCTAATGATTGTATGGTAACTAATGAACTGATTGTGAACGAAATTGAAATGAAAACAAGCGTGCAACAGCAACGTAGCATTTATACCACCATGACCACGCAACCAGTTCTATTTGTGGTTTTTCTTATAATGACAATCGTATTCAATTCTATTTCCAAGAGAACACTTAGTTTTAGAAGGTTGCTATTACATCTCGCACTCATGATTACAATACCCGCATAGTACATTAAAAATAGCTTCTTTTGATTTTACCACATTTATAGAAACGCGATGCCGTTCAAGTTGTACATTGCATCCACACATACAACAAATTCACTATACATTGGGAACGAGTTTGATTCATCTGCGTATTGCTAGCAGTTCTCGGTGTAATTAACATAAGATAAGATGAAACTAGCATCGATATATTTGATGTCGAGTCGAGTTACTACTATTTATCCCCTCACCCTCACTGTACCGAGCACAAACTATGTTTCATAAATAATTTACCGGGTTTGCCCAATGAACCCGACCGTGATAAATTATAAATGTTTAAAAACTGTTTTGTATAAAACTCCATTACCGTACCGTGTATTGATGTAGATTAAAACTACGATGTGACACGTGCGATGGTAGCGCTGACTCGCTTCGGGTGGGACGGAGGTTTGTGGAACTAATTGATGTAGAACTACATTAAAACTACGATGTGACACGTGCGATGGTAGCGCTGACTCGGTTCGGGTGGGACGGAGGTTTGTGGAACTAATTGATGTAGAACTACATTAAAACTACGATGTGACACGTGCGATGGTAGCGCTGACTCGGTTCGGGTGGGACGGAGGTTTGTGGAACTAAGATGTTCAGCCGGCTCGTTTAGAACGAGGCTAATTTACTTCAATTGTGCAGCCAACATTTCACATTTGTTACCAGATAGCCTGCAAGACATTATGTATTCTTTTGTACCGGATAAATTGATGATTAACAAAGTTAATTGATTGATTAATATAATGAGGGAAATTCTAATGAATTTACCTTCTCACGTAGAAGAACGTCGTTGTAAGCAAAAGAAACGGTTGACATTCATAGTCAATACCATGTCAAACTTCCATTCTTTGAAAGGAAAATTCTAACCCTAATTTGCTTCTGTTGTCTTGATTACAGGGAAATTTTATTTTCATTCTCCTTCCTTTTGTTCGAGTTGTAGGCATTGTATGAATAACAAGGAGTATTTTCAATGGTCGTTGATTCAATTCAAAGAGTTTTTCCTCACTGGGGGGGAAATCGAACATTTTAATGAATTAATAGGCAATAATTTTACCCTCTGCGTTTCAATACAGAACAGTTGACAATTAAAATGATTTCCAATAATTATTGTGATTTCGTTCCGTTTCCCGTGTGTAAAATGTAGGCAATAAATCTGATGAGAGCAGTTTGACACAAAAGCGGAACCACATTTGGGAATTGAATTATATGTTCATCCTATATTGACCCTTGCTGATTGATATCTGCTATTCATAGTCACAATAATGTCTTATTTCAACTGCGAAATATTTACTTGAAATTTTAAGTAAGTTCTTAATAAATAGAGAACATTAAACAAGAACAACATTAAAAGTAACGAATCGAAACTGTACCAACAATAATAAAAGTCACACAAATATATTTTTACCGTTATATCATCGGTAGCGTGCAGTGTAGGCGTGTGAATCGTTGGTATTATGTTTGTGCATGACGCAGATTCAATTTCCGACTGGAGGAAATTGTTCGAGCTCGACAAATAGTAAAAATCATTGTATATAAAATCGGTTTCCACCCGCTTAGAATGTCAATATATTATTTTTAAGAATAATGTAATATGTAAAAATTAAAATTACAACATCAAAATAAATGTGTTCCATTGTTGAAAGCTAACTGGCATGAGGATGAAGATTCTTCTCTTGATTCAATTTGATTGAGAGTAAAGTGTGAAATAATGCTTTGTTCTCTTAATTATGTTAATTAATTAAATAATGATAAAGAAATCGATAATAATAAAATTCAATTATAAAGCTAAACGAATAATTTTTAGGGGGGGGGCGGTCTTTGCACATTTATTGAATTGAAATCGTCACTCAAATTAATTTAACAAATATAATTTAATTTCAGTTAGAATTCATTTTAATAATAACCGTAAATCTAGCTAATTAATATCTTATAAATATACATGTGATGGTAGTCGGACAAAATATTCTTGAATTCTGTTGTGGTTATAAAATTACATTTGCTATGGCATTCTATAGACGAGTATAAAGTTATTGACAACTTTTTCTGTTTTGTATTCTGTTCCAAGTGCAGAAAATATATCTAACCGGAGTATGAAGCTATCTCAAAACTTGTAACGTACAATTGCAGAAGATAAATTTATCAGCCATATTTATTTTTATATTTTATATTTATTACGATCACTTCATCATATTTTATTTGTTAAAGTGTAAATTTGAACGATAGTAACAAAGTTATTTAAAATTGATCTTTACCCATGTTCTAAATTTATTAATTCCACCGATGAGATTTTGTAAAACGTTGACACATTACTGTACATTTACTTGTACATGTTTTTATACCAACAACAGCAAGTGTTACGTAACATAATAGATACAACGTTAATCAATCAATTTATGGTAACTTCTTATGATCTGATCCTAACATGAATTTTTAATAATATACAAGGGCCTGAAATATAAATTTAAAATCAAAATAAATAAATAATCGAAGCTTTTTTCAGAGACAATTCCTAAGATGAACGAAACCTATTTCACATGATTGTGCCCACAGCAAGTTTTCATCCATCACATTTTTTCTGTTTCAAACCATGGTTTATGATTTTGTTTTCACATATATTTCAAGCGTGCATCTTTCATTTTCGTGTGGCAATCTCTAGCTGAGAAGAGCACGCTAGCTTTAGCTTACAAGCGGCAACACCGAACCGAAAGAGAGGTTCGTAAATCATGCCGCTCTGTCCACTAGCGATAGTTGGGTCGTTCATCTTTTAGTCTCCAGGGAAGCAGGGTGTCCGGCCGCCTCTGATGCTACGCCCGAGCCTACTCTTGCCGGATACTAGCGGACAAACGGGAGTCAATCTTAAAGGGGCTATAAAGTCAAAAAATATTTTTTACCACTTTATCTATAGCACAATACTACACTAAAATGACAGTTTAAAAAAATATATCTTAAAACTGTGATTTAACACAAATTTTTCAATTTTTTTTGTCAAAAAATTTGCGAAAATTGGTGTTTTGGGAAATTTCTTAAATCGGCTTTAACCTGCTTCTTTTTTGGTCCTCATAGATACTAGAGCATAGTACAAATCTAAAATGCCCATTTTTTACATCGTGTCTTGAAACTGTGCCCAAATATACCCTCAAACACGCAAAAATATGCATTCCAAAATCACACCCCATCTTGGTAATCAGCATATTTTGACCGAACTACTTGCCCAAATTACAAAACAAAATATAGAGAATTTACAGAAAAGGCTGTCGAGTACGTCAATAATGGACAATATTTTTTTGGATCAAAATCCTCCAGGGTCACGTCACGAGGCATAAAGATCGTCCCCATGTTATTTCTCATGGGAGATTTTTGCCGATGGGACCTAGCTCGAAAAATGTCATGTTTGACAATTTTTTGGGAGGTCATGGTGGCCCCAATAATTTTTCTGTTGATTGCTAAATTCATTACTAGTTAGCCTGAATGAAATATATTTTTTGAGTTTAGCGGTTAAATACCCCTTTAAGAATAAGAACGCGAACTAAGAGGTGTAGATTAAAGCACGTCAAAGAAGTTGTGGATTAGATAAATATTAGCAAGTTTTATTTCAAAACATTTGATTAAAAAAATACATATCGAACACCAAGAAATCTTGAACGTGGTAAATTAACCGTTGGCCAGGTAACCCATATAGAAGTGAAGTACTAACTACTCATATTTTTAAACATACCCACGAGTTATCTCGATTAGTGACGTTTCAAAAATATATCAACATAATAATATGAAATGCTCATTTCAACTCCTACATCAAAATTGGATAGCGCATACTTTGTGCATATTAATGCTGCTAATGGCAATTATTAAAACTAGGAATGCCTTTTATGAAAAAAAAAAAACATGAACACGCTACAAAGGGAATTATGCACCAGTTTTTAAACGGGCAAATTGCGTAAAAAGTATCCGTATACTCAAACAAAAAATTCATTCATTCATTATTTTCTACTTTTAAGTCGTTCCACGTACATGATGTTTAATTATTTGGGCATTAGTTGCGCCGTAAAGAATTATCTTGTAATGTTTACTGCTACCTAGACATGTACTGGACAACGAGAGAAGTGGAGAAGTCACTTACCCAATCAGTTCTTATCGTTTCCTCTGAAGAAGACCACGTTGTTCTCCATAGATTCATCCTGGAACAAAATACAAGAGATTGTCAACCATTGATGTGAATATTTAAAACAATAACATTTTGTTATTGATCGGTCTGCTAAAAGTTTTTTGACACAATACTTAACTCATTATAATATGATCCACAAATTGTTACCACAAGCATGTTGCTATGTACTATTTAAAATTTAATTCATTTTTTTAACCGATTCCACATGTGGACATGAATCATTTTATACTAAGTTAGGGAGCAAAGTTCCCATATAAAAACCATGTTTCTGTACGTACGTGTGTCTCGTGTCACGATGAAAACTGAACACGGCGTACGATTTGCATGCGTTCTTTCACTAGCATTTACCTTCAAAAAAGAAGACACACCCTGGTGGAACGGTGGAGGGGTAGCTAGCCCGTCAGAAAGTTTGAAAATTCATGTGTTCCGCAACAAAGCCATTTCTTAATGGTAAGCTTCGTCTCAACCCGGCGCCTCCACCAAAACCAAAAACCAATCGGTGTTAACAAAATTTAATATATTAAAAATATAATATTCATGTCGATTTAATTGTTGGGGAAACACTACCGTAGGTGAAATTGAAAATGTTTATTACAATACAATATTTTTTTTTCTTTCAAGAAATGAGGTTAGGTGGTCTGGTGGTTAAGAAGTCTTTGCAAGCTGAAGTCCTCTGTCGAGCAAAATCTTTTAATTTCTGGATTGTAACACCAATAAATAATAAGATTCTTATTGTAGCTTGTCATATTCCCATAAGTTATAACATCTATAATACAATTTGAAATTCAGGAATACCGTAAAGTTTCTTATACGATAACGAATTTTGTCGCGTATTACATAATATTGTAACTGTAATTATTTGTTTCATATATCGTACATGTGCGGCTTCACTATGTTGTGGTTTCACAAATAAAATAAACAACCCTAGAATGGCAGAAGACATGTAATTACCCGGTCATCGTACAATCGTCACAGATGTCTAACTGATGATGTATTTATGGTACATTGGATTAAAGTTTAATATGATGTCAAGGTAATGTGATGTGCAACTAGTTTAGGTGTCAATGTCAACATCGAAAATTGGTGGATCAAAGTTTTAAAAAGATGAACGCAATGAGAAACACACGAGAAAACTTAACCCTTACAAATGGAGTTCTTTGACGCAATAAACGCGTTTGAATTTACTTATAGAGTAGGTTTCTCACGAGTTCAAGGATTTTAATCGGGTGAATGTTCCTTGCATCACAATCGCGCTTGTAAAACCCACCCTTTTACCTAGGAGTGTAAGAAGATGGTGGAGAGCGAAGACGTGAGATAGAATAAATGATCCGAATCCAGGTGAAAGATATTCGCTGAGTGGTTTGTCTTCGAAACGAACTCTTTGCTGGAATCACAATAGGATCCGATACAAGTGACGTCAGTGGAACACTTGCGAGCGTAAATCATGTGAAACTCCCGTACCAGCAGTGCTCAGTAAACTGTCTGCGTAATGGCGAGGGTGTCTAGAGAATTTTATGAAAAAGTTTCTCGTGTGGACACAGCCGAGAGATAAACACAGACTAAAATTGAAAAAAATTAAGATGTATATGTGAGTGGAAATTGCAAATTAAAATGAATACGCGCCCAACGCAAGGGAATGTGAAATTGAATTTTGTAAATTAAATTCTTAAATGTTAGCTTGAGAGGTAGGAATATATTATATTAGCAAGGCTGTGCAATGTGGAGGAATAATACAGACCGGATCGTCGATTCTAAACATTATGATGGCAAACTGGCGCGGGTAAGGGAAAACACAAAATAAGTAGCGAAGCTACGAAATCAACTGATTGTCAAAGGATACAAAATTGAAATTCTTCAATAATTGTAAACTCGTTGTGTAGATTCCAGGTTGAATGAATTGTCATTGGATGGTGACAGAATCTCCTTCTTGGCTCCAAGAGTCACCAAAAACATTCTGTTTCCTTCTTGTTGAATGGAAATATAACAACAAAAATACGCATGAAAATCTTAGGTCATGTTCGTGGTACGTGACGTACACCGACAGATATGGGCGGACGGACAGAAAAGGGACACATATAGGGGAGTTTCGCTCCCAAACAAGTGGTCATAGGAAGAAACAATTAATGTCAGATTTTAAAGAATAGCAAAAACAAAATTTACTTATGTATGTAATGTGTATGCATGTTCTTTTCTTTCAATTCACACCGTCACACGTCACGATGGCGCTAATCGAGACGATTGGGGTATTGATTAGAACAGTTTAGTTCTAAAGTAGCTTTTAGAAGCGGCTCCTTGTTGGAGTGTCAAACATGTTGTAACAGCACTTCTTGAACCACACACCTCATAATTATAAAATCGTAGACGCCATCTGAGGGTATATAAATTAGTCGAAAACATCTCGGCGTCAGCAGTATTTTCTATACGACGATTTGCCGAAAACTGATAACAATGTGGTTTTGATAATTAATGGTTAACTCTACAAAATTTACCAGAGCTAAGTACGAAGATTGTACAGTGGCATAGTAATAATTATTGAGTTGCAACATGTTAGTTGTTGTTGACTAAATATATAATATGTAATAATATATGTATGTTATACAACCTTGATTTACCGCATTGATGCAGTAATAAATACTATTTGAACAGAACTGTTTACACACGCTCACTTGTATAGAAAGGTAAGTGACCGAGTCTTATGAGAGGGCCAGGAGCAGATCCGCCCAAACAAAACACTTTATATTGAGGAAATTGCTGATTTGCTCGCAAATGATATCACAAAAGATTTATGTCCTAGAGTGACAGTAAATCTTTTGTCCCCTAAACATCCTGTTGCGTCACGTCCGACATCCCGGTCAAAGGTCAAGCCAGCGTAACCTAAGTGAAATGACTTGACATAGTATCTCATTTTGTTAGCGTCCTATGGAATATAGTCTAGGACGGAGGGAATCAGGGCTTATCGGCGTCGTGACGCCTCTGCTCCCATGACTGGACGCGGCGGGCCGGAATAACTAGCTCGACGTCGGTGACCAGTAGGCTGGTCAGCCACCCCCACCCCCACCCCCACCCACGCGTCCACAATGAATATAGGAGATAGGGCCCTTGTGTGTTCAAAAAACCAACGCTTGTTGTGATTGTCTGATGATAGAAACTGGGAAGGGTGGCCAACATAAAACCCATCAGAATCGGGAAAGGATCAGGAAGGTAATCCGATTGGGGTTCGTAAGTTATCCTCAAACTTTCATTTTAGGGACTTTTTTTATATAGAAATTCAATCACTTGTATAATGCTAAACATGGGGGTATTGTTGTGATTCGTAGGGATTTGGTACAGTCAAGTCAAAATATACTTTACTTTCTACCAATATAAATGGGTTATTTTTACAATGCCATGATTAATGTTTCGTCAACTTACCAAACTTTGTAATAATATGCACTATTGGCATAGGGAAATCTAGAACAATCAAATTGTGAAAAAACGGATAGTTGTATTTTTTTATTTTACGTTACTATTTTAATAATTCATTGATAACTGACCCAAAAAGGATTTAATTACTGGTAAAATATCAACTTTTACAAATTAAATATAATAATATTGTGTCACTCATACTATATATATTGTCAACATAACTTTCAAGAAATGTAAAATTACAGTTACTGTTACATCGAGAAAAACCAAAATAAGTTTTCGGCCTTTATGTAAGCAAAAAGTTCAAATTAAAATTATTAATAGAAATTAACTATTATTGAAACGTACTATGGGACAGCGGTTCTTTCTGACATTCTCGTAATATGTATAATGTATCACGCTCAAATGTAATTACAATAATGGATATATTAATGAAAAAAAAGCTGTAAGCGCCAAGCCCTCACGTGCCTGGTAAATGGAGGACGCCGGAGAGAAACGCATCAGTCAACGTGTGTTGGTTCTCTCAAGCTCAATAGTGTTGTGTTCTTGCCGTAACCACTGAAACGCATAATGAACATGACGCGTTGCGTTGCGCAGATAATGACGACACACAACCAACTAACTAGAACAACTCAAATACAACACAATATTTGCATGGGCCTACAAGCCACAAACTTCAATGTATATTCTTATCGATTAGTGGAAGACTGTTTAACTGCGTTAATATTCTGTGGACGCATACGCAATTTAATTCAAAATTTCAATTGTGGCTGTGTAGAAAATGTTTCTCGGAAGAGAACATGATTTAAATTTTAAAAGTGTCTGGATAATATACTGATAATATAGCTCATCTGTCTGTCCGTGCATGCGTCACGTCTCGCGATAAAACCGAACATGATCAGGGGAGGGGGAGGGGGGTCAGGCCCTACCGAAAGTTTAAAGTTTATACATACCCGGCACCTCCACCAAGAAAATTGAAATTTGGAAGAAATGTTGAATAGTAACAGTTTGTTTGCTCCTTATTTTGTGAATTCCCGAACTTGTTTCTAATAAAAATACATGAGCAAATAAGACAATAAGCTTTATTACAATGTATGTAGGAAATAGTATGGATTATGATCAATTTAAAATTAGTATATAAAATGAAATATTTTTAAAGTAACTACATTTGGTAGACCTACAACACTACATCTTGTCTTTCTGACATATAATAGTTTGGTTAGGAAAGAGTATAAACAATATTACTAGTAGTAGTATGTGGTAATAGCATCTGTCAACGGAATACTGCAAGGAATAAGGAAGATATTGACAAGCATGAAATGCCTCGCCAAGATTCTCTCACCTACGTTACCTGCAAGAAGCGAAGGCTCCACGACATTCATGAACGATCTTCCGAAGTTTTAGGCTTTGATTGTCCAAACGCAATTCTTGTGTTGACGATAATCAAGAAAGGCGTGTGGACATCAACGCTTGAAACTGAATTCAACATACAACCAGCATACGTCGCCACATAATACTCAATTTTAGTTAATCATTCTCTAATGAACTGTAATTTAGAGGCATGCATTAAATTGAAAGAACTCCTTTGTAAAATTAGTTTTCAAAACTGAATTATATGATGACGTAAAATACATAAATGTATTTTGTAAATGTTTACAAAATGTATATTAAACAATTTTTACTTTATAAATAAGCATATTTGTGTAGTAAAATGTAACAAGTGATTGTCCATTTGTAAATTTAAATATCTAAAACTAATACTGAAGGGATGACGAAAGTAGAAGGTTACAATGGATCGATTGCGAGTGTGAAAGCGTGGGATAGTGTTAAGTTTTGTAAGTGGAATACATTATATTAATTGACTGAAACTTAAGTTATCCCATAGTATGAGAATATTTCTGCGTGAGTTATTCCTGTTTGGTTGTGTTTTGCTATTTTGAAAACCACGGATGACGAATTAGCATAATTAAAACATCGCATACAAATAACTCATAAAAACACGCTTTTTACACAGTGCACATGTTTTAATTTAAAAGCTATTAGCTTCAAATTGCATATTGTTGTATTTTATTCCATCAAGTTAATAAAATACTGGTTATAAAACATCAGTGGAAATGAATCACAAAAAAATAGATTTCGCATAATATGCCGAAACAAAAATTAAAAACATGTACATTTATGTTCAACTATTACGTGTTTATAACAGAGTTAAAAGTTATGTTATTACCTGCAGAGTAATGTTTGCACTTTATTGCATGGAGTGATGCATAGAAACAGAAACATACTTTTAAAAATAGAGAGAGAATAGTAGAACCAACATCAGTAATTCTTGTATTATGAGAGTATTATAACTTTTCAAACTATAAAGTTTAAAGCAGCTGCAAAGTAATAAAGCTACCCCGTACAACTTTTAAAACTTAATTTTCCCTTTTCATTGGATGCTTAAATGAAATTAAAACTTTTCTCCAACCACGATCGCTAGTAATTATGTAAGTGCCTTTGCAAACACACCCCTAGTGACGTTTTAGTCACAACTGTCGCCTAACAGCCCATTTAGTAACCACCAGATACGTGCAAGGGTCAGTTTATCTTCTCACAGCTGTGCCACCCACCCCGTGTTACGCGACACCAGGGGTAGTAAGACGAGGAATCAAGTAATTAAGACCTTTATTCGTTTATTAACAACGTCTTTAATTATCCCCTCGTTCTTGTGGCGAATCTTTTTTTTAAAATTGAGATGAATTAACACTAATTAAAAAATTGAACTTAATACTTTTTTCGAAAAAAAAAAACAAACAATGGTGTATCCATTTCGCCCCTTATTTGGTCCTGTCACAATTGATCTTAAAATTTTATAGACAAAGCGGAAATTGTGCCCTTTTAATTATTGAAACTTCCTTTGTTTGCGCGAGGGGTTTGCTGCTTCCCCTATTATAAGAGACCCCCCCTTGGTATAAAGTTCCATAACGTCTTCGCGAAAAGTGTTTCAGACTTTACCCACAAATTTATTAGGCCTACACTCTACATAAATAATTTTACGGTGTAATTAAACTTGTACATTTTATTAAATGCAATATTTTACAAGGTAGTTTAAAATGAAAGACGCTTGAAGTGATAAGTTTCTCAGACTTGTTGATTAGAGCATCGGCACGTGTCATAGTCGAGGAACAAACAAACAAACAACAAACGAGGCAACTTTAGTGCAAAGGGTGTTGAGATTTCCATTCCACTCGTCTTAAACTTGGCGAAATGTTTGTTCCGAGATTCAAACTCACGTACTTATGATATGTAGACACCGACTCTGATTATCTTGTTAAAACAACCACCATGACGAGGACGTGCCGAGGACGAACAACGCACAATAAACGCAAAACCTACTTTATTACATTGTTATGTGTTCTGTTAGTTATTACATCAGGTTGAAGTTTCCGAACTAGATTCAGCTTCGTCACGACTTCAAGAATGTCACTGATGAAACTACAAGAATAATCTCAGGAGCAGTTACACGTGCGAAATTGCTGGAATTTATGATTCTGAATAAAGCGATAACTTCTTAGGGTAGAATGAGATCCATATTATACTTGGCATTAATCTTTTCGTCTGAATTAACTTGATTTTGCGAGAATGTACAGGTTTGATTTCTGCCACTGACACCTTACAAAAGGTAGATTTCATGATTTTGTTCAGTAACAATTCGCATTTAAGGTACACATTCTAATGTGCTTAATTAATCTTTAAAATATTTAACTCTAAGGTGATATCGTGTTCGCTTTAGTAATTGCAAAATGCGACCTTATCTTCCTCTAGAGTCTAGATTAACACGCTTTTACTTTGATATAAATCAACAGAATAACATTTGAAACAGTAAACTAGTCTTATGCAAATTCAAATATGGATCTATATGAATTTCTGAATTGTACAATTAACTATCATATCCACCTTCCAGAGCGTGCATCAGTTAATTACTCCTTAAATAAAGTTCTAACGGCAAGAACCCTGCAAACATCTAACGCCTCCGTACATACTACATTTAACAGAATTACGCAAACAACGTTGACAGTATAGTAGTTTCACGGCGTGTTCATACTAAGATACATGCACGCGAATGCAAATAGCAATTGCTAATCAAACCCGGGTAAATTAAAGCTGTTAACATTGTGTATTATATTTCGCAAGAGGGATTCCGCGATGTTGCAAATAACAGAGAGAAAGGGAAGAAGAGAGAGAGATAAAGGAATGAGGCTGTATTCTTAATTAGCACAATAACTTGTTTCAATATTGACCCATTAGTCGGGTTCCCATGCTGAAACAACGCCCGGCCGCGCGCAGATCAACGCATGTTAGTCTAAACTCAAACATATCGTACAGCAACACTAGACAGCTATTTGTCAATGTTGTTTGTTCTGTACTAATGCGAAACACGTACTGGGTCGAACTAAATGTGGGGAGAGATGTGGGTCGAGGGAATCAAATAAGTTGATTAATACATTGGCTGTCGGGATAGAATAGTATTGAGGAGTTATATTATTATTTCAGTGCAATATTGTGAATTCTTCGCAGAAACACAACGAAACACAAAATTCGTAAGGTAGGAATATACACGCAGTTAGTGCAGTACATGTTTCAACACATGGATGTTGGCCGGAGGAAGTTTGTAGCCAGCCTAACTAGAACAACACAACATAGAAATGAGCACCTTAAACTTATGTTCTAATGTTAGTAGTGACATAATATTTTATTCATCATGGTGAATCAATAACATTTTTCTTATTGGTGAGTAGTGCGGAAATAAGGTAAAATCACTGGAATAAGACAAGACAGTTTCAGAACGTTACCGAAGAATATCATCATCACATCTCCTTGAACCGGCACCTCCACCAAAATATTCAAAACATATCATCACATCTGCTTATACAAGCAAATATTATCATGTTTTTCTCTATATCAACAATCTGTATACATTTAAGGCACTGTTTCTTTTAACCGAAAAAATAATATTAATATATAATAAGTAATAACTAAAAAATATTTCACGACTTTCTCCTGAAGTGAGATCACAAACAAGTCACTTGGGGCCATTTTAATTCCTGATTGGCAACTTGCGCACACACTCACATCCCGTTCTTTAAATATTAAGTAAACATTATTAAGTATTAGTATTAAGTATTAAGTACTAAGTAAACACGAATTAACAATAGTTAAATATGTTTCATGTTAATGGTATATAGATTTATTGCTATAAGCTGTATTATTTATCAAACGCCTAACAAAATGGAAAGTGTTGGCAAAAAATAACCAACAAATATCTGTGCGTGACTCGAACGTATTCGTTCTCAACACCTATGTTGGGCGTAAATAAACGTGGAAATATTAAATATTTTTAGTTCGCAACCCCGCTGTCAACTGCAGCCAGTTGTTCACGTTAAATTACATAACAGCGATCGAGAGAGGGAGGATGGAAAAAAACGCAACTTGGCGAAACACGGGACATAACAATTTCCATAACACCAACACACAGTGAGTAATCTTATTAGGGAGTAAAGAAACTCTGCATGGTTGTCACGGCGGGTTCGATTGACGGCGAGGCTAGGCTAGGCCGCTCTAAGCTAGTTACAAGTTCGCTTGCTTGAAGACTTGCGAAGAAGTGCGAGCAGGAATACAAAGCAAGGGGAACTCAACCAGTAATAACTATTAACAGAGTTAACTGGATTCAAGCTGCAACGTCTTGTTTTATGTATTTTATAATTATTTGTCATTTTGTTTGCCGATGAGTGAATTAAACATAATAAGTGGAGTGGATATAAGTGGAGTTATATTGTTCTATGACTGACAGAAATTTAAAAAATCTATTTTATTGGCCTAATTACTTGACTTAAATTTTTTATCGTTTTTTGTTGTTGTTATGATGTCCGCTGTAAGATACATAAGTTTAACCGCCCAGTAACCCTCTCCTGCTGGTGACTAACAAGGGTAATTGACGACTCGAAATGGGCGGAGCTTAAAACGATCGATAGGTCACGTGACTAGTATTGGGTATAAATCCTTATTTAGCAAGTTGGCGCCTGCTGAACGGCGCATCACTTATCACGCTCTAACTTTTATTCTATTCATTATTTAGACAACACTCAAATGAATAATATTTAGCAAACATATCATTTCTTGTAATAGCGATTATTTCGATTTTTTTGACCAAGTCGTTAGCTTGTTATAACAATGTACGCATCACACAAGTGAAAATTATCAATGACTTAAGTTTTCTCATTAATTAATTTGACAAAAAACTACTGATCGGATTTCGACAAGGATTCTTTGTAAAAATGCATCAGACTGTTTAGACAAGAAATAAACAAACTTTCTAGATAGAAAGTGCACTGAACGAAAATTTACAGCATAGAGTAATATGCAGCGTGCACTTTTTCACGGCTCATCCGCACGTCAAGAGTGCGTATTTTAGATAAAAACACATACCCTGCATATTACTCTATGCTGCAAAGTTTTGTTCAGTGCACTTTCTATCTAGAAAGTTAGTTTATTTCTTGTCTAAAAAGTCTGGTGCATATTTTTAAATAGGTCTTATCGAAATCCGATCAGTAGTTTTTTGTCAAATAAATTATTGAGAAAACTTTAGTTATTGATATTTTCACATGAATGATGCGTACATTGTTATAACAAGCTAACGACTGTGTCAAAAAAATCGAAATAATCGTTATTACAAGGAATGATATGTTTGCTAAATATTATTCATTTAACTATTGTCCAAATAATGAATAGAATAAAAGTTAGAGCGTGATAAGTGTTGCGCCGTGAAGCAGGCGTCAACTTGCGAAATGAGGATTTATACCCACTAATTCCGCCATGTTGCCTCGTGACGTCAGGAGGCGGGTACAATTCAAGTTAATTGTGAACGGAATTTCAAATGTCTATTTAAAAGTCTATTCGGCTCAACGATTGAAGTTTACAAATACTATGTGTAACACTTTCAGCTTACTTGTGTGACTGAAAAAGAATGACAAATAAAAATCAAACATGTAAGCAATCAAAAAATAGGACAAAACATTCAGCCAGGATTGCCGGATGGCGGGTCTCGAACCTCTGACCTCCCGAATCAGCACGCGTTACACACGAACTACCATTGTTGGTAGTTAGGGTAATCATATCTTAAGCACAATCACGCTAAGACAAATCTTGTGAAAGTTGTTCCGATGATTTAAGCGCATTATACTCTTAACAGAACACAATAGCATACAGAACACGAATAAAATCATATTAACATTATTCCGTCTAACACAAAACTCATACTTACTTCATGCAATAACTAAGCTATTCCACACAATCACAATCATATATTATACTGTGTACTAAATCAAATATAATAATCACTCCCACCAGCAAGCTTTCAAATTACTGTTTGGTCTGTCACAATTCTCCCTTGGTATTCTTTTCAAAAGTACAAACTTTATTTACTAGAAAAAAAACTGTTATTTAAAAAAAGACATCTACAAGTGAGAAAATCAGCCAAAATGAGTTATTTGAATATAAATGACGTTATTGGTTACATGGTTATCACGTATTGCTTATTCCAGCAATTACTATGTGCAACACTTTCAGCTTACTTGTGTGACAGAAAAAGATTGATAAATTAAAATCAAATTTGTAAGAAATCAAAAAACTGTTCCTAATATAGTGGAATAATCCCGAAACATTGCGAGTCTCCCGTACTGTCACTTTGTAACATCATCTGTATCTTTAAAACGCAAACGAGTGATGCAATCGTTTCAAGTGAGTCAAGATTATAAGCATTTGTTTGTTATACTTGTGCAAAGTTCCCAGCTTAATCGCATCATCTGCTCGATAGCTCGCAGATTGATAAGATGGGATCTAAATTATCATAGCTGAGGAAATCCGTGAAGGACGAGGCTAAACCGAGCCAATTGCGCCCACATTTCTTTGCAAGAGATACAATATAATCAAACTTCCTTGGCAAAGAAACTTGAATAGATATCAAATATTTGAGTTACCACTTTTATTGAGTGAACCGTCAGTAGTTCGCGAACTCAATTAAGTTCTCTTCTCGACAATCTTCAAGGCAAACTAAAATTATATTTCGATGTGAAATTTTTATTAAATGCGTATTTAGTTGCACATTATGCAAATATAACTAGGAAAACGCTAGTGTCCCGCCGCGTTGATGGATGAGCTTTTTTTAAGTTTTTAGTTTGCGTGGGATATCTTTACTTTTGCAAGTGCTTTGTTTTTCTGCCGACGCAATGTAGGTGATTGTTGTCAAGTTTCTATTGTTTCTTGTTAATTTGTTATTATTTAACGTTAAAATCTTACATTAAAAGCTATATTTCTATGGATTCTGGCTAACTTTTTCAACTTTTTCTTTCAAAAGGTACTACATCACCATAACCTTAATGTCCATGTATAATATGAACGTTGTAGCCCCACCCGTTTGGTCAGAATTGGCCCAAATGGCACGAAAATATCGCACAAAAAGTCAAAAAACTTATATTAAAAGCTTTATTTCTATAGATTCTAGCTAACTTTTTCAACTTTTTCTTTCAGAAAGCAATACATCATCATAACCTTAATGTCCATGTGAAATATGAACGTTGTAGCCTTACCCGTTTGGTCAGAATCGGTCCAAATGTCACGAAAATATCGCACTAAAAATCGGAAAAAATCGTGAAAGTACGATATTCGTGAGAAATATTTCTTCGATTGTACCCAAAAACGTGGCAAGTCTAAGTTCAGAGAAAACGAAGGTCGTGTCAAATTTTCATCAAGATCGCATATGCCGTTTGCCCGGTAGAGAGCGAACAAACAGACGGAAAAAAAAAACAAAACAAACAAAAAAAAACACCCGAGCTAAATTTTTTGGGGGTCGGTGAAATTGAAGTCTTCGCTTCGCTCATCCAATAATAATAATAATATAATAATAATAATAATAATAATAATTTATTTAACAAATAAAGATACACAGATACATTGTAAAATTAAAAATAAATAAAGTAAAAAAAAAATTGTTTAAGCGAAACATCCCCCATAGTAAATATGCCCGATTCCCTCCATTATCAACTTAATAAAAATAAGCTAACTATAACATAAGCATAGGATAAAAGTAGTTTGTTGTAAAATAAATATATATATTACAGTATCAAAATAAATTAG
This sequence comes from Sweltsa coloradensis, assembly GCA_024449915.1. NCBI lineage: Eukaryota > Metazoa > Arthropoda > Insecta > Plecoptera > Chloroperlidae > Sweltsa > Sweltsa coloradensis. Next base: position 324,783 of record JAMZAV010000781.1, on the reverse strand, counting down.
TATAAAACAAAAAATTCAACTGACATGATTGATAGTTTGGATATTGCTTAACGTATCATATTAAATTCAACTGACATATTAACTAAAGTTAGTACAGTAGAGTTATCAGTGTCCATAAGTTTTTGTTGTAGTATTAAACTAGGCCGCTTCGCGAACGCTTTTTCCAGTCGCGTTGATGGATGAGCCTTTTTTGGAATACTTCTGTCCAATGATTACGTTTTTATGTGGAATCTCCTTACTTTTTCTATAGTTATTTGATATTACTTGTTCATTATACACCTGTAAAAGGTTTATATTAAAACCTTTATTTCCATGAATTTTGACCAACTTTTTCAATTTTTTCTTTCAAAAGACACTACATCACTATAATCTTTACGTCAATGTAAAATATGAACGTTGTAGCCACACCCGTTTGGTCAAAATCGGCCCAAAAATCACGAAAATATCGTATTAAAAACCGGAGAAAAATCGTAGAAGTACGATTTCTGCAATAAATATTTTTTCAAATGTCTCTAAAATCATAACATAGATGATTTCAGTGATTTTAAACGTTCCCATAAAGTTTCATCATTATTGGAGTAGCCGTTTGCCAAATATCACGAAAATATCGCACTAAAAATCGAAAAAAAATCGTAAAAGTACGATATTTATGAGAAATATTTCTTCGATTGTACCCAAAAACAATACACCTCTAAGTTCAGAGATTTCGAAGGTCCCCTCCAGTTTTCATCAAGATCGCATATGCCGTTTGCCCGGTAGAGAGCGAACAAACAGACAAAAAAACTAACAAAAACAAAACACCCGAGCTATTTTTCTTGGGGTAACGTAAGTAAAAAACAAACAAAAAAACACAAAGTCAAATTGAAGTCTTCGCTTCGCTCATCCAATAAAACTAGGAAAACGCTAAAGTCCCGCCGCGTTGATGGATGAGCTTTTTAAAGGTTTTAGTTTGCGTGGGATATCTTTACTTTTGCAAGTGCTTTGTTTTGCTGCCTACGCATTGTAGGTGAATGTTGTCAAGTTTTTTTGTTTCTTGTCAATTGGTATTATTTACCGTAAACAACTTATATTAAAAGCTTTATTTCTATGGATTATGGCTAACTTTTTCAAATTTTTCTTCAAAAGGTACTACATCACCATAACTTTAATGCCCATGTATAATATGAACGTTGTAGCCCCACCCGTTTGGTCAGAATTGGCCCAAATGGCACGAAAATATCGCACAAAAAGTCAAAAAACGTATATTAAAAGCTTTATTTCTCTCGATTCTGGCTAACTTTTTCAACTTTTTCTTTCAGAAAGCAATACATCACCATTACCTTAATGTCCATGTGAAATATGAACGTTGTAGCCCCACCCGTTTGGTCAGAATTGGCCCAAATGGCACGAAAATATCGCACTAAAAATCGAAAAAAAATCGTAAAAGTACGATATTCATGAGAAATATTTCTTCGATTGTACCCAAAAACAATACACCTCTAAGTTCAGAGAAAACGAAGGTCGTGTCAAATTTTCATCAAGATCGCATATGCCGTTTGCCCGGTAGAGAGCGAACAAACAGACGGGAAAAAAAAAAAAAAAAAAAAAACAACCGAGCTAAATTTTTTGGGGGGGTCGGTGAAATTGAAGTCTTCGCTTCGCTCATCCAATTATTCTTTATTATATTATTGAAATTTGTAGCGTGCTTGATTTCTAGAGAAACAATATTCAATAAAGTTACGACACGGTGGAAAAAATGATTTTGATACATTTGGTGTTCTAGCACAGAGAGATTTTAAAATGAGTCTAGTTTTATACTGGTAAACTGTATGTTCTGAATATGAGAGAACTTTGAAACAAAGCGATTGATTATTGTTTAGATAGTTTTTACAATTTTAATTTAATTTTCATAACTGCAGCTATAATTAATTATTAACAAATAAAAACTAACAATCTAAATATGCTGTTTGTCTGTGGTACGTGCATTCTGTGCAATACATTTCCCAATCCACAGTTTTACATTTATTTCTGAGTGCTTTCGATATATTTTATGTTATTTCAAATGGAATACAAACTCCGCAAAAAACGTTAACTGGTTCTTTTACATCGAAATCTGGACTACACTCAACTTCATATTCCATCCATGCACTACCATTCAATAAATCGTTATGTTCAATAACGCATAGACTTCTATACACAATGCAATCCACCACCCGTAGAACAAACACCAATTTGCGCAACAAGATGGAATTGAAGAAATAATTTAACTTACGTTTACATGCTGTATTCACAATCATTGTAACTACTTCACAAAAGAAATCACTAAAGAAGCATGTTCGTATATATTTCGCCTTTGAGCTGTTTTATAACACTCAAACCAAACGTAACACAAACCATTGAAACCTCGAGTAGGCGAGCCCAGGGCTCAAACCCAAGTGTTTTAAGGCCGTGTCCCCCTGCCTTCAATGGCTTGTGGAGCAGTTACACAACATTGTCGTTACGTCGTACGTCATCCACCCATTGTGAGCCCCAAACCCAGCCGCATAGTCTTGTAATAGTTCGGAACAAAGGACTTTTGTCTCCCACGCAGAGTCTAGCCTAGTCTAGCCCAGGAGTCTTTTAGTTAACCATTAGGTAATAACGACCACACTATATTACTTAAAATATTAACAATGAGAATGAAAGTTACATAAACCACGGTTTACAAAGCCTTCTTCCTAAGAGTTATGATTTAAGGTTTAGGACCAAGTCACAAAACTTACAACACTGAGTTAAGAACTAAGGGTTGAAGCAGTTATATTTATTAAATCTTTTACCCAACCAATGAGAATCGAACATTCAGCAAACCAACAAAGAAAGCGTGGCTCATCCTATAACTACAAGTGTAAAGTCCTTTCTCATGTACTTAAATCAAACATGATGAAAGAATGAAATCTACAAATTTTTTGTTTAATCATAATTACATTTTGTATTTTGAACTGTATGATATAAGTTCCTAACTAATTGGATGAGCGTAGCGAGCGAAGCGAAGATTCCATTTCACTACACTGGAGAAAAAAATCCGGAATGTTTTTTTTTTTTCTGTATTTTTGGCTGTTTGTTAACACGATTCCGGCTAAACCAATACTCCAATTGCGATGAAATTTTATGGGGGCCTTCGAAATCTCTGAACTTAGAACTGCCACGTTTTTGAGCGCAATCGAAAAATTATTTCTAATGAAAATCGCAAATTTACGATTTTTTTCGATTTAAAAAAATTTATAACATCTACATGCTTAATCCGATTTTAATGATTTTTTTACAGAACCTTAATTTTATGAATTAAGATATTCGTGTGAAATTTGAGAACAATCGAAAAATTATTTCTCATGAAAATCGAAATTTTACGGGTTTTTTCTTTTTTTTAACAATTCTTTCACTTATAACACCTACATGCTTTATCCTATTGTGATGATTTTTTTACAGAACCTTAATTTTATGAATTATTATATTCGTGTAAAATTTGAGCGCAATCGAATAATTATTTGTTATGAAAATAGCAATTTTACGATTTTTTCTTTTTTTAAAATTACGATTAAGAAAAAATGAAAGAATAAAGTTAATTTTTTATTTAATTTAATTTAATTTTAAAAAAATCGACTTAGTAATAATTTTTTCACAAAACAACAGAAAATCTGCATAACACATGGCAGGTCAATGCACCAATTACGCTCATCCAACAACGCGGCGGGACTTAAGCGTTTTCCTAGTAGTTACATAGGGGAAAAACGTTGGTCGCAATACATACGAAAATTACAATACATTTAATACGATCTTCTCGTTGAGGTGTAGCCACAAGCAAACAAGATATCGGACACTCTAAAAGTGTTCGTTACTTCGACTCTCTTCATTCACTTGTTGATACTGTATGCCTATATTAGCTCGCTGCCCCGCTCTATTCGTGTGTATGCAGAATTGTTTCTTTCCAATCGGAGTAGACCAATAATTTGTCGGTCTAACTTTCATTGCTCGTTATCTCAATAAAATGTTGTGATAAATGCGAATGTGCATTGCCTATTATATTTGTTAAAATAAAATTAGAAAATAATAACATTTTGATTTTGATCGTACCTTATTCAATAGGTGTAATGGACAACTTTCTTCATGTCCATCGACTTTATTCTTTAATTTTTGGTGTGTGCTACTATAATATCTCATAATTTAACAGGAGCACACACATAATTTTATTATTTTGTAAGAATAACATTAAATGTTACAAAATATTGTAACGCAAAGAAGTGCCGCCTGTGATAACTATAGGTGCTTATTCATCCTTTCGTAGAAGTTAAGCAACTCCTGAAATAAGCAACAATAAAACAACTGATGCTCAATAGCAGAGATAACAATAAGCTATAGCGGGGACTCGTTTTTAACTAACGATTGGCAATAGCATCTTAGTACGTATACCGCAACCTGTAGGCCTACTAGATGATAAATGATTTTTGTGGCTTAACATCTCATAGTAATGCACTATAGCTATTTGAGACGATGCGGTGATGGATTACGATTAGGATAAGGACGATTACAAAAAAACCATACCGTGTGCGGGATTGCGCCCTAATCGTGTGTGCCACCGCGGACGGCACCTGTACTAGAGAACTCGTATTTGAAAAGAGTTCCCTCCTATATTATCTACAGAACATGTTTGTCGCTTCCGGAGGATAACAACAGGAGTTTGCTATGTAGAACGCGTGGCCTAATGTATCGAGAGGATCTTCGGGGTTGGGGTTCCTGGAGGAACCGACGACATGCATCACGGGTCCGCCTTGTAACGGATCCAACAACACTTATTGATCCTCTACTTGAACATCTTCCACCCCACTCTTTCTTCCACCCCCAACCAACCGACCCCCACCCCCACCCACGTCCTTCAAAACTAATAAAGGGACTTGGGTAGAAGAAAGTTGCTATGGTACTTCGACTTGTTTGGCGCACTTCCCCCCTCCTCAGCCCTCCCCCCCCCCGTCTCACTCTTATATTTGTTGGGAACTCATAATTTCGTGGCATATGACTTTTTATAGCCGTCTACCGTCTAGAATGCTTAAATCTGGATTAGCGATCAAAACTGTTCAACTGGCGCTCGGCAACAATCTCTTTCAACACGTGGCAAATCAATAACGGCCACAGTGTTGCTTACGTGTGTGGGGGACACGGATGTTACACGCGTCATGTATAAAGATCACAGATATAACCAACATCTCAATACGTGGAACTTCAATAACATTGTGTTTAGGAGATATGTATGGTACACGGATGAGATGTACAGATCGCATAATGAACATTATTCAAAACGTGAAAATTTTTAAAAATAAATTAATTTTAAACATAAAATAGGTAAATCAATCTTAATAAATAAAGTAAAAAAATTATAATCACAAATTAATAATTAGGTACTCGTTATGCCGTACGCTACTGAAACAAATCAATGAAACTGGAAGCAAATACCACACCCCCATCTTCCACCCTCATCTCAACTTATTGGATATTGGATGGACCTAGGAATTTTCATGGATGAATCCTTAACATAGAATAAACATATAACTGTTCTAGTAGGAAAATTAAATTCAGCCTGCTATTCAATTAGACTAATGAGAAACTCAACAAATGTAAGTACAGCAAAACTAGTTTATTTTGCACTCTTTGAAAGCCTGTTAAGATATGGGACTGAATTCTGGGGACATTCTGCACGGCACGACAAAGTGTTTAAAATTCAAAAAAAGGGCCATTAGAATTATAGCAAAGGCGCACTCCAGAACTCACTCTCAACCTTTATTTCAACAATTTAAGATTCTTACCTTATACTGTATATACATTCTTAAATCAGTTCAAATCGTCAAACAAAACTTTCATTTGCTAGACAAAAATCATGAAACTCACTCATACCAAACACGACAACATAATGACCTTCATGTTCAACAACACAGTAGTAAACTAGCCCAACTTAATTCAAACTATATGAAAATTAAGTTATTTAATAAACTACCAAAAGAAATAAAATCAATTACATCAATTGATGATTTTAAACTTAAAGTAAAAATTTCTTAAAAAAGCTTTTATTTTTAAATATTATTTAATTGATAATATCAAATAGAACAAAATATCAAATTCTGAATGTTCAATCATAAAAATTTCCAAATTTATTAATGTACAAACATGTATAAGATAGTGGACTGATTATTGTATTTAAAATGTGATTTGTATTATTATTATTATTATTATAAAGCCTATTATTTATTTTTCAATATTAGGCTTTATCATGTATCGTTTGTAGTATAGAATATAGAATGTAGTATGTGTAGTTTTGCCCATTAAGTATGGTTTTGTACTCCACAAAACGCAGTCTTATTTAATATTTGTTTCCATGTATTAATCTATGGCTATAATAAAGAACATGAACAATATTATCGATGATAGTGGAATAAAACCACGTGTACAATATTTCTGTATAATTTCTGTAGGTCTATACATCATTTAAATATATATAGTTGTTAAACCTTGGTTTCTAAAGTAGGCTACAATGACGCTGTTACTTATGGTGGTATTACAGACAGAAATTAAAAAAGTATAAACGTGCCTCCACCGAGGATTGAGCCCGGGACCGTGGCTGTCCGGGCCCTGCTCTGAAAAATTTCTGTGCTACGAAAACAACAAATAAAAATTCTGTACATTAATTAATAACGCAATTAAGAAGCAGATTACACTGCCTACTAGACTATACATACTAAATGAACTCGAGAAATACAAACCATCTCTATAACCCTAGAGTTGGGATATATGATATTTAAACTTGGTTTTATAGTAGGCGACTATGACGCTGGTATGATGGTGTTATAGACAGAAATTTTTAAAAAAAGTACTTCAAAACAGCGTCATAGTCGGCAGTCGCCTTATGAAACCAAGGTTAAAAATCATATATCCCAACTACTGCCTCCTAGATGTTTCGTCGTGGCTCAACTCTGGCATTATGACATTTTAATCGTATGCAGATCGTATGTAAACAACGAAAACAAAAGAAAGCTCTTGGGGACGGTAACTAGCGCTTTGGACAACAATTAACACTGTGCGCATGGACAGGCAGGGAACGAGGAGCCACGACGAACATCTAGGAGGCATTGATCCCAACTCTAGGGCCATAAGATGGTGTGAATGTCTCGAGTTCATTTCGTATGTAGTCTAATAGGCATTGCAAACTGCTCTATACACGTTATTAACAATGTGTTATTAAACCAATAAATATACAGCATATATGGTGTCTTCATAGCTCAGTTGGTAAGAGCAGGGGAGCAGGTGGTAACAGCCAAGGTCCCGGGTTCAATCCCCGGTGGCCGTACTTTTTTAATTCTGTCAATAATACCATATATACTTATACTTGTTAACAAATCCTTTACAAAGCCGTCAATACGTAAATAAAATACGCAACGTCCAGATCAACACGTAAAAACCTCGATTTGGTCAGTCTGGAAACACTCCGGTAGGTGAGATAGCTAATATCTTGAACTCAACCGGAAGTTGTGCCCGGAAGTTATTAAGTTACAAGGTAGGTGGTCTAGTCTGCCCTGCAAACGGAAGACCTTGGTTCAGTCCCCGATTGAGTTTTAATTTCTGAGTAGTAAAAAATATTAGCAAAAACACTGCAGGCAAAGGTTCCATTCGTCAGATTAGGTAGTCTTTCTCATTCGCAATGTACTTATATTAAAGTGATTAAAGCAGGCCAAGGAACTTGTGTGGAAGAGCTGGATTTGACACATTTTGTAGTCGCAAAACAATTTTAATTGTGTAACATCTACAAATAAGAAACGAAAACATTCGATACACAAACAAATCGCAATCGCACTGCAACAACAAAAAAGTAACAACGTAAACAAGTAGATGTAAACCAGTGGAAGTCAACAACGTAAACAAGTAGATGTAAACCAGTGGAAGTCAATAACGTTAACAAGTAGATGTAAACCAGTGGAAGTCAACAACGTAAACAAGTAGATGTAAACCAGTGGAAGTCAACAACGTTAACAAGTAGATGTAAACCAGTGGAAGTCAACAACGTAAACAAGTAGATGTAAACCAGTGGAAGTCAACAACGTTAACAAGTAGATGTAAACCAGTGGAAGTCAACAACGTAAACAAGTAGATGTAAACCAGTGGAAGTCAACAACGTTAACAAGTAGATGTAAACCAGTAGAAGTCAACAACGTTAACAAGTATATGTAAACCAGTGGAAGTCAACAACGTAAACAAGTAGATGTAAACCAGTGGAAGTCAACAACGTTAACAAGTAGATGTAAACCAGTGGAAGTCAACAACGTAAACAAGTAGATGTAAACCAGTGGAAGTCAACAACGTAAACAAGTAGATGTAAACCAGTGGAAGTCAACAATGTAAACAAGTAGATGTAAACCAGTGGAAGTCAACAATGTAAACAAGTAGATGAAAACCAGTGGAAGTCAACAACGTAAACAAGTAGATGTAAACCAGTGGAAGTCAACCAGCGGACGACAACCGACATCCTGGCTGCTTCGCGGGTATCTAAGCAACCATCTATTCTGGAACGACATGTCGCGTATTTTACTTCCCTTCACCGTAAAACCGCAGCTCTTGATTCACGAGGCTAAAAACATTCAATCGACAAGCATTGTTCGCTCCATAAACCAGAGCAATTTGCTCTCCTTTTGTTCTGGAATCAAAGACCTGGGGTCAACTCGGAACGAAACTTGCTTTCAGTACGATTTACGAACAAGTGTATTGATTTAACATATACGCCATACGATTCACACCAGCCCCGTGGCAATCTACGAAGGGTAATATAGTTGTAGGTTAAGAATATAATTTGTTGGACTACACTATACTCTTTTTATAAATTAAAATTAAATTAAAAACAATATATTTTATTTAAAAACGTACAGTGTTAATTCCAATCAATTATATTATACTGAACCTCACCTACTCTGAAATTCACCAATATAATATAATCAAGTTCTCATATTTAAACCTTTTAATGTTTAAAATCTCCTTGAAAGTGTTAAATTTTTTTTTAACTAATTATTTTACGTCCATACTATTCAGTCATAAAAACGGATTGACAAAGGAGGATAATATGGACTTAATTGTGTTAAATCATTCGTCTAGCTAGCTATTTTTAAAAAAATGAATTAGTTCGTTCTAAAACAACGTATTGTTTGTGAAAAACACAATATGATAATGCACAACTTTAAAAATTTAAATTTAAAAAAACACGTCTTGTTTTAAATTATCAGTATCACAATTCCAGGACAATTTATGATTAATTTAAAAGAAAAACCAGCACATGAGAGTGAGAATCAGTTTTAATTTTAAGCTCAATTATTTCAGCCTTCAGTTTTCAAAGTTTCAGACAGTTTTTATTTTCCACCTGATTAATTTCGACTACCCGGCACCTCCACCAAAATTATGAAATTATGCACTTTTTGTGGAATGTCAATATTTTGATATGAAGTATTTTGAGCTAACTCGCGTACAAACGATTATTACGATCTCATAATCGCGTTTTATGACCCGGCACCTCCACCATATGTCCAGGATTAATTTAATTTCGATTACCTACCCGGCACCTCCACCAAAACTTTGAAAAACTTTGTTTGAAATTTCGTGACTTAATTTGCGTTTAAAAACATAATTGCTTATTTCACCTTTATTTCGCACTGTCAACTAAAATATCGCGAAAATTCGCAAATTGGAAATTGGTACCATTCAATCACAATTCAGGTGATTCATGTGCAAACTGAATTTGAAGGGATTATTGCAACTTTAAAAAAAATCGCGAATTTCGTTCTCATAATTTTTGCACATCTCTAGTCATAACCCTGCAACTAATCACCGTGTGCTCATTGAAAAAAACAGCCTTTTTGATGATTATCTTATTTTTAGAAGCCTTTTTGGAATAAAAATTGTTTGTAGTATGATTAAGAAATACTAATAAACAATAATTTGTATAACAAAATACAACATTTGAACATTTGTGTATATATATTTTTAGTGTTTTTAAGTGAATATATACTGATTCTGTACACCAGCGCTAATATCTAAAAACTGGTGAGGCTTCCCTATTAAATCGCATTAGAAAAACAGTTTGATTCAAGTGATGCATGGTTCAAAAGCAACAAATAAATTCGAGGAAGAAACAGAAATAATTCAGTACTTTGTGTGTAGATGTGAGACCGGTGAACGCTTCATTTTCTTACTATGTGAAGTTAACTTAAATCAGTCGATGACAAGTTAGCTGAGCTGCAGACGCCAGCATTGTAAGATTCGATAGAATTAACCATAAGGGAATCAAGCCCAGAACTTCCGGCTTCACTTGGCTGTGATCTTGCCAGCTGAGTTGCCGGAGCCACGGGCACAACACAACACGTACTATACCCCCAAGACACTCCCATTCTCCAGCACTCACAAATACAAGCACTTATCACAAATTATTAACAAAATAATCGCTGTGCCAAAGTGATGGTTTGATCCATTAGACTAGAAAATGAAGTAGAAAAAAATCGTATTTTGAGTCTATCTATTCAGTCACATAATTTATTTTCAGTTTAGACTTAATTCTAAAGCGGACCAAGCCAACCCCGCCAAGCGCCAACGTCATCGACGCAAATTCAATCTCCTAGTTCTTTCCAAGCTAAGTATTAAACTGTGAATTTCCATCAACCAGTATTCTGTCCCAATAAGAAATCTCGCACGTTCAACACCACGTGAGTGATATCATTTACTTCCGACCGTGGGTGCGTCTGATGGATAGAGGAATGGACTATTTTACACCGCCATTGTCCAGCCACAAATCCCCCGGATTTCGGCACGACTTTGAGAAATCGCCAAAGAGATTTGTCCTCCTCCGATAGATACCACCGTGTCTTTGTGTTCGACTGCCCCTTTGAGACCGGGCGTGAGAAAACCGGTGGAAAAATGGGCCTAATCTGTCAGGCGGTCACCGAACGGAATGGAGAGTAGCACGGAGTCGTTTCCGTGGGGAGAACGCCGCTGTCCGACCCTATTCTTCAACCGAGGAGAATTATATGTTACAGGGTCTGTGTTTTTTAAACTCGTGCATGGGAGTAAGCCGTAGCACGAGCGAGGAGCGATACCAGTGGCGTGTGTCATGGCCGAAATGAATTGAACATGGAAGTATTGGCAATGTCCTAAATGATATATGCTTCAAAAGTGAAGTTTAGTTATAATTTTTTTAATTAAAACAATGATTTAGTAATTAGAGGGGTAACCTGAACTTTCAATTGAAAACATGAAAATAGCCTACGTAAGTATTTCTGGTTTAATTCGAGGCCTAAGATATATTCGAATGGCAAATCTGTAAAATGGCCAAATTACTTGATTGAGAATATCTAACCTTTTAAAAGTAAGTCAACCTTCTCGAAAAAATTCGCACAATACAAAGTTCAAACATTTGAACTAGTTGAATAAAACCAGGAAAGTGAGTACTATACGTGAAATTAATCTACAATGATTATAGACCTAACAAATTCAGGAAACACGATTGAACGTTTAACGTTTAACGTTCGCTGAAAGGAATTCGCTTTTAAATTCATGTCAAGCTTACTAAATCCGCAGTGGAATTATCGAGAAAAACTGATTGGTGCTAGCGTGATTTTCAAAGAGCTTATATTGAAAGCAGTTGGCCATTGTATGATGTACAAAAAAAGCTAGCCTCACAGTATAAAACAAGAACATTTCAGTTGTGGTTATACTTTATTTATAAATAAAAACTATTTTCCGCTTTCAATCGTTTCCATTGTCTCGTTATTAAAAGTTTTGTGAGCAACGTATTAATTAATAAGCTTTGTAAATCGATTTGTCCAGGACTACTACTCATTATTATTTTGTGTGCGCATTTATGTAGCCTACTTGGATTTATTTATTGGCCACCTTTGTAAATCAGTCTCAATCACTGAATTGGATAGACGTTAATAAATAAATACAAAAAGCAGAACATACTCAAATAATGTTGTTATGCTGCTAAATCGACTCACTCTCAACCCCGTCACAAAATTTAAATTTGAGCGTTAAATTTCCTACTGTTAAGATTTTTCAATATATTTGCTGTAACATATTTTAATATTTCTTGTTATAACAACGTACCAAAATTAAATTGCCCTTATTATTCAACGCATGGTTACATCTAACTAGTTGCACTTGATCATCGAGATCGATAAATCTTTGAACGGGTCTTGCATTGGAACCAAAGCTTACTATAGTACGCCCGCGTGTAAACTAAATGCGAAGAACGCTCGAGAAAAAATAATCTTTCCAATATCTCCAATAGCTTCTCTTTGATTATGTTTGCTTTTGTAAATCTTTGGCGTATGATGAAAGATTATATAACGAGAAGTTGTAAACTTAATATAACAAGCCTTCCTTCCACTCAAAACTTGATGCTGTATACAAGATTTCGTTATTAACTCAATAAAGAACACAGAAAGAAGTCGACTAACTTTCAATATACTTAGACCTAACTTTTTAGCTACTTACATAAATTAAAATATAGCGTCGCCCCCATTGTGATTGAGAGCTTTCTCGTCAGCAATGGTGACGGGAATGATGAGGCATCGTGGTGTGAAGATTGACGTCAGACGGGAGTTTCGGTTAGGGTGCTAACAAATGACCAAAGAATGAGTCCCTATAAAAACTAACAACTTCTAGACGTGGCATGTTAGGCCTATAGCCAGACCCCTTGGGATGAATAATCTGATATCTAATGTTTTGCGACGAAAAACGAGCGTTCGCCGCCCGTTGCTTTGAACGGCAAAAAGCTCCCGACTCAAAGAAAACGCTTTACGGAGATTAAACGGAAACAAAGGCAACTGTCAAGCTTTAAATGTTATGATAATTGCGTTAAAGTCTGTAATAAATCTTGAACGCGTATTAAAGTAACGTTGCAAACAATTAAACAAAGACGATTTGAATGCCGGTGTTCTTTATGACAACTAAAAGGAGGAGATAAAACACAGAGCAGATGCTAACTGACATGTTAGCGTCATTATCAGAGTGCATGGCACTTGTACTGGGTTTTAGCGATCTCATGTAAAAATAGTAATAAATAGTGTAGAATCAAATATATATAGTGTACACTTCCAAGACATAACGGGTTCAAAATGTCCAAGTTGCAAATAGTTATATGGAACAGATTCGAAGGATTATTGGGTAGAATGGGTAAGATGCATTAATTCTATTGACACGTGCATTTTCGTTTAATCCATAAGAGCCTAAGAAGTTCTGGTCCACACTATCCATGAACCAGTTACATATAAAATAAGATTACATTGTACTGCAACCAGTTTCCTAGGTCTTCGATCGTCTTCAATAAAGCGTAAATTTATGTACATACAATACGATCAAGATTAAATCCAATTTAATTTGTGTAGTGCATATAATTGCATAGTAAATAACATTAGCTCAGTTTTGCATTACGTGGTGTAGTGAATAAGAGACTATTGACAAACTGATGTTATACGTGGACGTTTCCATGGGTTTGTTTTCGTCATCCTACATTTTATGAGCTACATGTTTTCATTTACGCATTTCCGATTAATATTTCTAGAATTTGTTTTAAAGACAAATACACGATACACGATACAACAAAACTATCCTTAATAATGTAGCCGAAGTTGAATACACTGTCTGAATTTAATAGTGAAATTACGGCATGAAATACAATTTTCACTTACAAAGGCAGTTGTAAAGAGCAAATTTGATCGGATGAGTGTAAACGTCTTTGAGGAACCTCATTTGACGAATAGGCGGTGCATAAGGTGTCAGAGACAAGAGAGGCTCATGCCCGGGGCGTCGCGACGCCGGCAGTACACTGGCTGAACACGGAGACGTCTTAATTAATTTCCAGCTGGCTCACCGCAAACTCGGAACGATTGTTGAATCATGATGCCTGCCTGCATGGTGTATCAAATGTCACGTCCACATCCCTTAGCCTCGTGGAAGTTCAATTATATCTCCCACATCTTTACAGGCAGGCTGCCACAGAGTTACCACGTATTATTAACAAATTACTATCCGACCTAAAATAATTGAGGAAGTAGGTTAATTAGTATAACAGATAAAGTTTTAGTACTTAGATTTGATTTGTTGGCCTTGCTTTATAATTTTGTTATGTTATTATCTCTTATTACGCAATCAACATACAACAATGAACTTAGAGCCGTCTCATAAGTCAGGCAAAGCAAAATAAACCAATACAGTTTGCGATCCCAACGACACAGATATTATATCAATTTCATGACTGACAGATGACTGACAGATAACTGACAGATAATCTAAAATATTCTTTGTCGTTTTAGACGACCGTTGATAAACGAATGTGTTATAAATAAATTCAAAATATGTAAATGTACAAGTGTAAAATACTTCAGGAATGTAAAGTCTATGTAAGATAAGCCAAACTTATAATTTATTAGCGATGCAAGTGTAATGTTCAGGACGAGTTTTCTTAGCAGAATTCGTAATCTCTGTTTCACTCTGAAAATTTGTATAGTAATTAAAATATACTCCAAACTCTTCTAATTACGCTAAACATTTAAATTATTAAGTGCACAATTTATGTTAGCTATTATATGAAGAGCAGAATAATAATATATTAAAATATACAACAGGTTTTGTGCCAAAAATCTGTGAAGTCGAGTAAAATAAGGACCGTAATTCTACCAACATAGAAAACTAACCTAACTGCGCATTCTGATAGTGATTAGCATACTCTTGCTTTCTGACGCAATTTATACCATATGCCCGCAATGTGGCATCCGAATTTGCATAAGACTCGCATTCCGGCGATGTATGGCGGTATTATATCGCCGTAATCTTTGGCTGGCGGGCAACCACAACACGAAATACACTCGTAATGGATTGAAAATGTTGCAATAAAGTTAAATGATTGTTTTAATGACTTTTATCTAAATCAGCTACGTTACGTGTTCAAGACTGATGAAATCACTTTTAGTTGAAACACAAATCATCTCTAAAAGAGTCTTAAATGAGTAACAGTATAAAAAGTAAAGTATTTTAATATTTATTTCGGTAACTTTAGAAATTTAAACGTAGGCACCAATACAAACTTTGTATCTCTCAATTTCATTAATCGGAAAACACTCCCGTAGGTGTAATTAATTTTTTGTAAATCAATCATTTTTTTAAATCATCTCAGCGGGGTATAGAACCCTGGTCTCCCAATTCCCGGTCGAGTGCTTTACCCTTAAGCTGGTGATACGGTTATTTTCATAACATCTGGATTGTTGGTGCATTGTAGATCTGAAAAGATTGTAACAGCACTGCAAAGATTCTGCTGCCTTGGAACTCACCATCTAAACACGATTTATAATGCCATTACCTAACGCAGGTATGAGCGTACTATTCCAATCTATTCAGATCTAAAATGCACCAACAATCCGGATGTTATGAAATTAACAGTCTCGGTAGCTTAGGACTTAAACACCCGACCGGCAATAGGAAGACCGGGATTCGATACCCCGCTGAGATGTTTTTTTTTTTAAATTTCTGGATTGATTTCCATAAAAACTTTGTAATAATAATCTAGGAAGCAGTAAATATTATAGACATACTTTTTAATAATGATGTCAGAGTCGTTGTAGAAGTTCCCCGTTGAAACTTCTTTACCGACTCTGACGATGTGTAAATCGCAGTTTCATTCATACCAACGCTACCCACTCGTGGGTTGTATCATATGAGTTTAGGCTATTCGTTTGCAAAACAATTTGGTAATTTGATTAGATAAGAAATCTCCAAAGAAGATAACGTTGGTAATTATATTTCGTTGCACGTAACGACACGAAAGTCTCATTAACATACAATTTAAACTGTGTGCACAGTTACGGTCTAAATGCCAAATATCCCATACTCATAGCCACAACTGTACTCACGACAATAAATTTCAAAGTCATTCAGCCTTATCAAATTTATCTATAGGTTAATATTGATCAGCCATGAGTGACCCGGATGTGAATACCACCACTGTATGAATGTATAATTAAACAAACCATGTTTTGAAAGGAATTCATTTATCCGTCTGCAATGTCAGTAAACTAGCATGATAATTGTCACCTTTGTCAATAAAACAGTCAACAGAAACTATTGCCCGTCTGCATCACCATCAAAGGGCCTAATAAACCCAGCGCTTACTCTAGACAGCGCGTTGTGTGGGTGTTACGAGAGCCGATGTGCGGAGGTTTGGGTTGAAATGCCGGTTTTATTGGTCATATCAAAGCGGTGGAGACGACGCTTATTCATTGTGGCTCTGAAGAACTATTCAGTGGGTTATTATTACAATCTGACGGAGCGTTAACGTAGCGTCCCCTAGGAAGAACACAATGTATATAGAATATGTACAGGGCTAGGGAAAATATTAGTCACAAATCTAGGTGTAAGCACTTTCAATTAAAAATATAAAATATTAACGAATCCTGAAACTTTAAAACGCACTTTATAAAGGCGTCTTGCACTTCAAATCCTTGAAAAAAGATGCCAGAGTACGATGCAAACATCATAACAAGTTGGTAACTGAATAATAAAAACATCATAATCAACTATAGAAATAGACTCCGACCTAAAAATTATCAAAGCTATGCTGCATCTTACAGAAAATACTAAATAAATGGTAAGTTCTACCACACGATTTTAAAATATGATTTTGAATAACTTAAAAATGGGAAACTCTACTATTTAAATAACTATGTTAACACAGCTTAGAAAAAAAAAAAACTAGGAAGCTTAAGTACAAAATAATAAACTTTAAGAAGATTTAAGCATAGTGATGTCACGTTTGCGTTCACAATAATGTAAATTTGAGTAGATCAAGGTAGCCATGCTAACAAGTGGAGGTAAGTGCCGTGACAACACCTACCTAATCCTATTTAATGTAGACATTTTCTAACGTCACTTAACATGTCACTTGAACACGTCGAAAAATAAGACTAAAACACCTTCAGAATTCCAAAGAACTGCGAAGTTTTTTCTCCACGAGCTTACCCCGTACTATCAGCCAATCATTGTGTTATCAGACGAGTCATCTACGCCCTTACATCTCTGACAAGCTCATCCTGTCCCTGCCCAGGATATTCAAATGAGTAGACCCGTATAGCACGAGCTCGATATACCTCTGACGACTCGAGTGCACGGATGACAAATCTACGGAGGATCAAACTGTTATTTGCTTGGGTCGTCTTGCAGACGTCATTAATCATTTCCAGGAGTTGGCAATATGTTTTATTGGTGCTGGGAGGGCTTCTGTCGCAATTCGATGCTCATTTTGAAGTTGTAGGCTGCAGTCGGTGGTGTTGAGAGTGACAGTGCACTTAGAGGTGACACGAAGAAAATTAAGTGATTAGTTTTTCCATTGAAGTTTTTTTTAAGGAAAAATATCAATATGGAGTACATTCGATTCGAATGCAACAGAATAAAATGTCATGATAAGTAGAAATTATTGATTTGTTCTTATAATTGTTATTATGTTTCCAACATAGGCGAAATCAATGCATACTTCATTTCAAATTGGCAAATGAGTAAAGGTTATTGGATGAGCGTAGCGAGCGAAGCGAAGACTTCAATTTCACTGACCCCTCTAAAAATTTAGCTCCAATGTTTTTTTGTTTTTTTTTGTTTTTTTTTTGTTTTTTTGTCTGTTTGTTCGCACGATTCCGGGCAAACGGCATATGCGATCTTAATGAAAATTGAAGGGGACCTTCGAAATCTCTAAACTTAGACGTGCCACGTTTTTGGGTACAATCGAAGAAATATTCCTCACGAATATAGTACTTTTACGATTTTTTTTGCGATATTTTCGACTCATTTGGGCCGATTTTGACCAAACGGGTGGGGCTACAAAGTTCATATTTTACATGGACATTAAGATTATGGTGATGTAGTAGCTTGTGAAAAAAAAAGTTGAAAAAGGTAACCAGAACCCATAAAATAAACGTACTTTTACGATTTTTTTCGATTTTTAGTGCGATATTTTCGTGACATTTGGGCCGATTCTGACCAAACGGGTGGGGCTACAACGTTCATATTTCACATAGATATTAAGGTTATGGTGATGTAGTACCTTTTGAAAGAAAAAGTTGAAAAAGTTAGTCGGAATCCATAGAATAAAGGTTTTGATATGAGTTTTTTTGAGGTTTATAAATTAAGAAGTAACATTAGAAACTCGACAACAATCGCCTACAATGCATTCACAAAGCACTTGCAAAGGAAAAGTGGTCCCACGCAAACTAAAAACTTACAAAAACGCTCATCCATCAACGCGGCGGGACTTTAGCGTTTTCCTAGTATTCTGCATGGTTTCATGGCAACAATACCTATATTTTTAAAGTAAACTTATTGGATGAGCGTAGCGAGCGAAGCGAAGACTTCAATTTCACTGACCCCTCAAAAAATTTAGCTCCAATGTTTTTTTGTTTTTTTTTCTGTCTGTTTGTTCGCACGATTCCGGCCAAACGGCATATGCGATCTTGATGAAAATTGAAGGGGACCTTCGAAATCTGTGAACTTAGACGTGCCACGTTTTTTGGGTACAATCGAAGAAATATTTCTCATGAATATCGTACTTTTACGATTTTTTTCGATTTTTAGTGCGATATTTTCGTGACATTTGGTCCGATTCTGACCAAACGAGTGGGGCTACAACGTTCATATTTCACATGGACATTAAGGTTATGGTGATGTAGTACCTTTTGAAAGAAAAAGTTGAAAAAGTTAGCCATAATCCATAGAAATAAAGGTTTTAATATGATTTTTTTAGGTTTATAATTACAATTAACAAGTAACAATAGAACTTGACAACAATCACCTACAATGCATTCAAAAAGCACTTGCATAGGAAAAGTGGTCCTTCGAAAACTAAAAACTTAAAACGCTCACCCATCAACGCGGCGGGACTTAAGCGTTTTCCTAGTCTAGATAAACATGTATGCATAAGTCAATATGAATATCACATTGCCGTCAGCGGTAGCTCGTTAAAGGCTAGTACAGTTCGTGAGCAGACGAAGTATTTGGGTACAAATCCAAATAAATTAATGTTTTTTTGAAAAAATTCCTTCGTCCTCATCAGCCACCGTCATACATCGTTACAAATAGCATCGTTACATAAACAGAGACATAACGAACAAAAAAAACATTAAACGAACTTTTAGCCAAGCTTAGCTCATAAAGCGGCGGGTGTTACAGCATGCAGCGTTGAAAGGCAAGAGAGGATATGACAATGTTGACTTCCATGCATCACGACAGACACAAACGACTAGAAAACTCCCCCCCTCCCCCCGAGTGCCTGTGCGGGGGCGCACATAAGCCCCGGTGAAAGGCGACGCCAATCTGATAATGCTCCGTCACGGCAACGACATCTCTATAAATATTTCACCTCAACAGATGGAGTTTTCTCAGCGACAAAGGAAGTCTTACGTGGCGTTTAGAAGTGGATACTAGACTACTGCTATAACAGCCGTTTTAAAGGACACGAAACTCACTAGTCTCTTCACTACTCTTTTCATACAAGTAGACTTCTGAAAAAGATTAACTATTTCTTATCTATTTTAGGATAACGTTAGAAAATTGTTCAAGAAATAACAAAAGAATAATGGAAATTGTGAATTCTAATTGAGTAGTTATTTTGTTATTATAAAATTGAAATTCTGGCCTACTCACAACACATGTAATGTACCCAATACTTCAGTTTCAGAACCAACCATTAGATGGGTTGAAAACAAATCATGCACTACAAGCTAAGTAGGCAAATTTAGTGGAAAGAACAATGCAGCAGACAGTTCGAAAAGTAAAAACGCACGTTTTCTGATTAGTTGTAGTCGTTCTTGTGTGTATATGATAACGATTTTCTGAAATTATTTTCATTCGTTTAAATTCATTTAATTTCGTATGTTTAATATAATATTTTGAATGCGTTATCAGAAATTGTTGTAATATTATTACTTAACTACAGTTTATTATTATGTTTGCATTTATGTGATTAGGTTTAATTAATTGACCTCCTATGTAAATCAGTTTTATCACTGAATAGGATATACTTTAAATCATTAAATAAGAATCCAATGCTGTTAAATAAGTAGATACAAAATTACAAGTTTTCACACTTATCGATCTTGATGGATAGAAATAGCTCATCACCTAATCAATCGAGTACTACCCCTGGGTGAGTGAGCCATCACACCCCGCGCAGCCGAGAACAATGAGCAGGCCGGCCTTATTTGTGAACAATGACGGCCGGTGATTAGCATTCAACGGTTTGGTTTGTTCCATTCTATCCCGTTCAGGCCATAAAGCCAAGAGTCGTAGTAGGCCAAGAAGGGGGCACGGGGGCTCGCCAACAATCTACCCTCACTTACGCATAATCATCGTCTTCTTTGGCGTTATCGTAAACAAATCAATAGTCACATCGCTATTTAAACACGTCACGCATTAGCTCCTATTGTGCAAGAATCAAATACTTGTCTAAACATATTAATTTTCAGGTGTATTATTATGTATTTTGTATTTACTAGAACTTGTTGAACACATTGTTCTCTTCACGTGGAAAGGGTGACGTTACCCAAGTATTTTTAACGGGGCACGCTTTGGAGATCTTTATCACCCCTCTAAATCTTCTGTGTGAAATGATTCAATTTAAATAAGAATTAAAAAGAGATATTGGTAGCTGATTTATTAATCGTGAGTCCCTACTCAAGCATTTTCTTCTCTATCACACCAGTACACAATGAAGTCGATGGCTTATTCTCGTTGTATAATATTACCGATAACTTATAATTATAAATAAATAGATAAATAAATAAATTTGTATAAAGAACCTACCCTCTCAGTAAAACAAGAACTCTGATTTTCAGTGGATGAATTTAACTATAGGATATAGGTGGCCCCGACAAACCACGCTGCGAATAACTACGAGCCAGCTATCAATATTCGAAATAGCGGATCTATTTATAGAATTTAGGAACTAATAAATTAATATATCACATAAAACAGTCGTGCTATGCTAGCTGCGGGCTGCGGGTAATGCATGTGGTCGCTCAGAAATATAACGCAGCCGAAACAACAAGCACATGATGCCGGTATAGCCGCGTGACGTAACCCGGCACCTCCACCAAAACACGAAGAAATTTCGAGATGCGCGCTTTTTTAATAGTCAACACGCCAAACTGGTAACAAAAATGTTCTTTAGCAACACCCTTACATGAGAATTCGTTTATTTCAATTATCCTCTTCAAGAGACTATATTATTATGACTGTATTGACACTAATTCCTGTACGTTCCGGCCGTCCACGGTGGCTCATACGATTGGGATGCAGTTACGAAGCGTATGAATTCAAGGGAACGCGGGTTCGAGTCCGCAACAGAGATGTATATTTTGGTATTTCACTCTCATATATCACCCTCATCATCTCGAATAGCAATATTGCTGTAAAAGAGACGTTGACCTATACAAAAATCAATCAATCCTGCGTTGCTGTATCGTACGCAACCATATTACTGATTCCATTAGATGATGGTTCTTGTTATTATCATATATCACACGTCGTCTAGGTAAGCGTCATTGCCAGAATATAAGTAAAATAAATATCAAATAATTCCAAATGATTCGCCCGTCGACAACATCAATGGCGACAGGGTTGCTTTAGATCTGCTTTAATTAAAATCAATTTTTGTGAATGGGGTATATACTATAATACAAACTCGTATTTATTTATGCAAGTCACATTTGCACCACATGCTCGGGCAAGCAGTGTGTGCTAAACGGGCTCTATAGCTATAGTTTATTGTGATCCCATTGAAATACGAATAGGAATACGGTTTATAAATACTGGGGTAACAATATGTAAACTGAATCGGAGCAGTTTGACACCTCTCTGACGCTGTCAAGCTGTTGTGGCTTGAATAGTATTCAGATTAATTGGTTGTCATGTGCACAATATGTTATTTATATAAAATGCACACAACATTTTGAAAACTCGTATGTCGATTCTTTCATCGTCAATACCAGGACATAATATAACTGTAGCCACGGCACTGATCTTTGTAAACGGATAACAAAATATTCCCTTTCTTAGAAAAGTTCCTTTTTAACAGGTAATAAAATATTTTTTTAATTGGAATTTACAACAGCTGTTAACTTAAATTTACTAAAACCGAGATATTTCAAGAACTATTTTTAGTCTTTATTGTGTGTGTTTTGGAATGTCTTGTTCTTAAAACATTATGGTTGTTATGTTTATTGTATTTCAAGATTTGTAAAACGCGTCAACCCTTTCTAGCCAGGCGTTGCCGTATTGCAACAGAAAGTTCTAATCATTTTTTTCTAGAAAATTTATGGTTTTTCAGTTTGACACATTTAAAAAAATATTATTTTGAAAAATAAAAAATAAATACATCTTTTCCCAAATTCAGTGGGACGAATAGTACCTCTTTTTTAGAGAAAAGATTGAAAATACACATCTGCTAAAATAAAAAGGTACATAACACATTTGTTTAGTCCTGGAAAACTAATAAATTTTCAGTCCTGCTGTAATGAGATACACTAAATCTAAAATGTGCACAAAAAAAAAAACAGAAAACTTTAATAAAAAACTAAGATTTTATTCAAAATCCTAAATTTCCCGAAAATTGATTAGAAAATCACAATACAACATTGAAAAATAAAATCTTAGAAAAATATTCGGAGGCAAATTGGATTATTTCAATTACTTAATTTATACAAATTTAATTCGGGGTTGAAAGGGTGTAAAAATATGTAATGTCGCCTATATTTGCTAAATAAATTAATAATTATCATAATGTATGTTTGTTTTGGTGTATGTTACATGTATGTTAAAATAAATAAATAAATAAAAATTGTATTTAGAGTCTACCCACTCAGTTATATAACTGATTTTCAGTGGGGGACAGTAAATCAAAGCGACCAAGCCAACCCTGTTGTAATTATTACAGAAATAATAATGATACAGTCATAATCCCTAACACTTTTGTTATACAGTCACAAGTAAAATATAATGAGTTTTATTTTATGTGAATTCTGACAGATAAATCAATGTAATTCAGACCCGACTCTACACCTGAACGCAGTTCCAATGAACCACAACGGAAACACTTTATCGTAGGGTGTTTATACATTTCTACGGTATAATACTGTAAACCACGTCGTTTCACACGACCGAACAGATTTAATTACCAACAATATTCATCATTAGTTACTAATTAGTTGATAATTTAATTCGTTAGGTCGAGTGGCGATCGGTGGTTCAGTAGACCCCATGTTATAATACTGTGCTCTATAGTTCGGTTCACTTTAACATAGTTGAAACACGCTGAGAATAAATGAACACCAAGAGAGAGAGGGGAGAGAAAAAGAGAGAGAGAGAGAGAGAGAGAGAGAGAGAGAGAGAGTGAGATGAGGAAGAGAGAGAGGATACGGCAGCATATTGGGCATCTGTGATCCGAGGTTTAGGAAACGCTCAAGCAGTAGTTATATTCCTTAAATGTGTTTTGAAGAGAAGATTATATTATTTAAATAGGGAGAACCATAAGTCAGGTTTTGTGGTGTTGAGAATTGAACCCACAACCTTCCACCAAGAGAAAAGCATCTCACAGCATTGAGCCATCCATATCTGTGTTGAAACACCTGTCCATCATTATTACGTTACCGTCCGATGTTGTCCGTACAACGAGTAAACAGACTGAACACACAAATCACCTCTACACAATGGTAGTGACAGATAACACAGTCCAGCATCGTTTGTCCGCGACCACGAGCGGTGGCTCGGACTAGATCAGGTAAGCTGGAATCAAAGAGTTCGGTTTGAATCCGATCATGGATTATGGTGATCGTCTAAAAACAACAACAAACGCTAACATCAGGTAATGCTTGGCGTTAGTTCACTATGGTTTATCTATAGAACTCTGCCGATAGATTTGGCTCAAGAGAAACGCACTGGACTCTTATTCGGAAGGTAGCTGATTGATACCCGCCACCAGGAATCATAACTCAAAGGTTTTCGTTTTTTTAATTGTTATTATTATTATTATTATTATTATTATTATTATTATTATTATTATTATTATTATTATTATTATTATTATTATTATTATTATTATTATTATTATTATTATTATTATTATTATTATTATTATTATTTATTTTCAATATGTCTGGATTACAAAATACATACATATTGCTGGTGGCAAGAGTAGAGCAAGGTCCTCCAATTAATGCAAATGCAAGGGATCGAAACCTCTTGATTGGTTTGATTTGTATTGCATAACGTCTCATATTACCGAATCCTCTTAAACAGCCATTGGTATTCCCTTCAAAATTACTCCAAAATACCATTAGTTAGTCACTTGAAGAGAAGTATTCAATTATCCCTCGGAACCTTTCCTGCGCGAAATTAAATTCCGTAGAGCTTGATATAATATGTCACCATACAATTCCCTCCCATCTTCAATCCTGACTGTAGTTTGTTTTAGGTTTTTTGACTGAAAAAGGCGAATGCAGGGGTTGAATTCTATAAAACTATGGAAACGCCAAAGTCGTTGTTAAACGAATGAGTGAGCCATATGTTGAGTAGATATGAAAAATCTAAACAAATGCTATAGATGGTATGAAATCCATTTTTATTTATTGTAGGTTTAAATCGCGATAAATCTAGCTGATTTTGTTAACAGTTCTCAGTAAACTCGTACCGGATATCTGTTTAAAATTTCAGAGCAATATGTTCAGCGATTCGGCTGATTTTCGACAGATAGACAGACAGACCCACACACAGACTCACAGAATAAGCGCCGTTTGAGTTGAATGGAGACACTCAGTCGCTCCGCTCCCTCATTTAATAACTCTTTTAATCCTCTGAAAGAATAGTTATTGAGATTTCAAAAGTCAGATTTTCATGGACAAAGGGTCCCATACAAAATGTATTTGTTTTAGATTATTAGGTTTGTTTTTCAAGACGCCGTGGGGGAAGTTTTCCGAGATTGGAATTAGCTGTGTAGACTTGGCCACTTGTAAATACGTAGGTTCGTGACGGGCCGAGTCATATTTAGCACGCTTCCACACGCAACCTTCACTTGTTGCACTTTTATAGCCCGCCTTCCGGTTCCGGACCCGACACCCCTGATGGCCGGCTTCCTGAGGTAGGGTGCACGGCTGTTGTTTTACCTCTCTATTAGTATCCGTGTGCTTTTGTAACTTTACTCTACAATATCTCGGCAATGAGTTCGGTGAGGTGACTTTTTAGAAAGATTATCATTAACATTGTGGAATATCCAATGTTATAAAATCATTGTTGGTCGTTTTTTTTATTTATTTTGGATGTACTGTAGCTAATTTGGTGTTCGAAAGTGTATTTTTTGTGCCCTTACAATGGAAGAAGGTATGAAATAAATAATATTTCAATCGTATCTCGTTAAGAAATTTCGTGATATGAGTTTTTATTGCATATTATTATCAAACACACTTCTAAGAATAATATACGTGAATTTGGAATCATATTAATTTATGATAAGTTACTATGGAGATACTTAAATAGTAGGTATCTCCCACAACCCCAAGTTTGAGAAAGTCGGACCAATCTGAGGGAAACATTCTCTCCGACCAGAAATCGTAGTAACAGAAAAAAAAGTTCTTATCTTTCAATTATTTATATATTTTCTACATTTTTTTCAAGTGAAATATGTAAACTGTTGAGTAGAAATTTAAAAAATTTGAAACGTTTAGATATTTATACGCGACCTTCAATATGAATACTATCTCGGAGGTGTTTAGAAATATGGAATGTGGGTTCGAATCGCACATAACATTTCTTATAATCATCGTATCAAATAGCATATATAAATAAATAAATAAATAAATTTTTATTTAGAGTCTACCCACTTAGTTCTTGGTCTGATTTTGCGTGTGTGACTTAAGCGACAGAGGTCTTTATATAACTTAGTGCCGCAGCTCACATTCCCTCGAGTGAGTCAATATAATTATTTTTTAACTGACTTCACATCTCTGGAGTATCGTTAGCCATGATGAATAGTGACTTCTCTAACCTCCAGCCTCGAGTCAGCGTCTACATAATAGCGCACATTTCAATAGACAACCGAACATAGTTGCCGGCTGAATGAAACCGCTCAACTTATAATATTTCACGCTTCAAGGCAGAGCACTTAACAATCTTGTAGCTAAGCCCTTAAATTAACACCAACAAAGAGACAGACCTGCTATTTAAATCAAGTGCTCCCGGTTGCTGTGTTTTCTTCACGTGTATAACGAATGATGAAATGAATAATAAACACATGCTGCTAGGTTCCGTGCTGCAGGAATTAGAGCGTTAAGGTGGCAAGTACTAAAGAAGAAGAAGAAGGAGAAGAAGGAAATATAAACGAGTGTTTAATGAGCACAAAAATTTGCATCTGGTCTCCTTACAAAGTTTTATACCTCTTCATCCCTCCAACATTCTAAGACGCAATACATTATATAAACTCTTTCTTCAAAATAAAATGCGATTTCTAACAATTTGTGCTCAATTAAATCAAAACAAGACTGTATATTGGGAGAACGGGCGAAGTTCTTTCATATCGTTCGTCTCGTAAAGATAAAATATTCACCATTTGATTTCGGTCATTTACGAGATTAATTTAAGGATAAATATAAATAAATGCATACACACTTTCAATTTGCCGTCCTGATATTCATTCTGTCAATCATCCACAGAAATCGATACAAATCAAACTAGGAAAGACTGCCAATTCAACATTTACGAGACTACCTCCATGCTATCGTGGTGAAGCAGTCGCCAGTGGGTGTCGTAAATGCCTACGTTTAAACATGACCTACCACGAACGATCCATCAGTTGTACTAAAAAACGAATATATCCATCAGTTGTACTAAAAAACGAATATATTGTATACAAACCAAGTCAAACCAGGTTAACTTTAGTTCAGTTAGTGTTGGAAACAAAAATATTTCTTTCAGAGTTAGCCCGGGGCTAGGAAGCAAATGAGCAGTAAATTTTCTTAAATTTATTTTGATATTTTCTGGACCTTTCAACATGTTTCAACATGATAGGATTTAAATAAACTAACTTTAGAGATCCTAGTCTAATTTGGACGTTGTGTGTGCAACTAGACAAAGGCCGGATACTAATAATAAACAGGTTATACACAAATATGAGTATTTCGTTATTTTGTTGGTCGGGAAACATTCCCGAGGGTGGAATTTATAGGTCGATGGAATGCAATTTCCAGAAATAGCCAAATCCACCTCTGACCGAGGATTGAACCCGTGCCTCCCACTGGCCGGGCCGTCCATTCAGAGGTAACCACACAATGCGCAAGTTAATAAAACAACGGTCCCGGTGACCTATATAGTGTTTGAGGTGTGGACCCGGGAGGCCCGGGTTCAATCACCGGTCGAGGTTGGGATCTGTAGTTTGTTAGTTGTATTCCATGTAGCGGCAGGGAGGTCACTGTAATGTGCTTCATTAAGAAAAATCTCAAGTGAAGCTTCATAATATAACCTATTTAATATGCATTTACCTATAGCGTTCAAAAATTATGGCAACCAATTACTCATTTTTGATCGTACCCGTTAAATATTATTCTTGTGTATTGTCAACCTTGCCGCTTAAAAAAAACAATCTATACAAGTCCTGATGTTATTAAAAATAACAAAAATCAAATTTAAGTTAAATTTAAATATTATGTACAAGAAAGTAGTAGAGCAGGTGTATGATAGCTAAATACTTTTTAAGAATTGACAGAGATTTAAAGAAATATTTAGTGATATTTCAACTTTTGTTCAAAAATAATTTGAATATTTAATTATGCGGCATATATATGTATTTTTTTTAAATGATACATTTGAAGCTGCGAAACCCCTAAATACTAACAGAACACGTGCACGTACAAACTGCCATTATACATCGTGCGTCGTTATCTCTGTACCCCAGCCCCCTTAAAGAGCTAATTCCAATGTCTCAGTGCGGTGGTACTCTCACTCTGCAAGGGATTATAAAGAGACATTTGCATTCCGAGAAGTGAGCTCCTCACGTTGTCTTCCGCCTTCTCCACGCAGCTACGTTAATAATTAATGAATGTAATTACTCGGTAGAAAACATCATTTTCAAAACGGATGGGGACAACTTCTAGTCCGACACTTTCCTAATTTAATTCAGCTAACTGTCAACAAGCCCAAAACCTTTCTTTTGTTCACTTTTTCAAATTAATATAATCTTGCAGAGTTAAGATGAACTGAAGGGTGGAAGATATTTTCAAGGTATACTTTTTTAAGGAATAATTAAGATTAATTAGAAGTCTGAAGTTTTGGAGAGAGAAAGCGTCAATTTGCAAAGCATCCGTGTGTTGTTTTAAATTGAATCCGGAGTTAAATAAACAAAGAACTTGGCTACCTTCAAGTCAGTGCCGTGTTAAACGGATCAAGTTGGAAAGGAAATACTCGAATCTTTGTAGAAAACTGGGAACGTTTCTCCAGCATTTTCCTAAACTCGCAACACAGCCCAGGTAACAAAGAATATTAGCGTGAGAGAACAAATTTACCTAGCTTTACTTGTCTTAATTAAACAGTAGATGATATGATAAAAAGAATAAAAATAGTTGTTTTTGTTACTTATGAGTTCAAATATTATTAATTGCAAAGTATCGTCCTTATAAAGCAGTTGAATGCATTGCGCTTCTCTGTAAATCGTTGTTAATAACTGACTATGATCAAGTATAATGGGCAACGAAAAAAAATCAGATCCTTAATATTGTAAAACATGTCCAGACCATGGAAAGTATCGTACACCAATTTTATACTTCTGGTGGTAAATGTTATGCAGCATGCAAAATGTATAGTGCATGTATATCGTTTAATTGACGTACAAAACGAGATAAATTTTATTTGAGATAAAACTGTTTTAATTTTATACAAAATCGATGATCGAATACAAAAGTCCCCATGGAAGTTCAGAAAAATCTACTTCGTCATGCTTTCTGTGCATTTAGCGCACTTTCAAGTAAAATTAGCGAATAATGATCACATGGGGCTGCTTTCAGAAAGGCCATTATCAAATTTCAGAACCGAAAAGGACTCGGTTTTCATGGGAAAGTAAAAATAATGTTTTATGCATATAAAAGTGTAATTTTCTAACTGAGATTGCAAAGGGTGTGTAACAGAAAAGAGGGATGGGGTAGTAAAAACATGCGCTTGACACAGTGGATGTGTCATTTGATGTTATGTGATGTTTTTCAGGCGGGGGGGGGAGGGGGGGGCGACAGGTTGAGTGGTAACATGCAAACACAGTCGGTTTAATAAAACACAGTAACAAGCCCCTCGCCAGTTCGTGTTGGTTGGCTAATCAAATAGCTGCAATGAGCACAATAGTTGATGTTTCATTAAGTATCAAACAGCAATTCCACGCAATCACAATAATAAGTTGAAATGTTTGTTTTTTCCGTGTTTTGTGGTTTGGATGGTTAAAATAGAAAGTGGGAATCTTTCTGATTTGATTACATTGCTGCGTGGCCATCCAGTGTGAAATCGTAGTTAGGGGTTGTTTAATCAACATTGTCCATTACAATCCGTTTAAAAATACTATGACACACGGATTATTGCCACCTGCAGGATTTGTGTGCGGACTCTTGTTAGCTGCAATTACCTTAATAACGCAAAATGTTGCCACGGTTTAGAGGGAAATGTAATATACGTATTCGGTGAGTAAATATTTGAGAGTAGATTGTATATGCGCGTACACACGATGACTGCAAATTTTAAATTAACCAGTTGCATGACTTGCCTGTGACTGTTACGTGTTATTTCATAATTCCGATTATTATAAGTATTACTTATTAAATATAAGGGGGGGAATAGTGTTCCTAAACTTAATTTGTTTACTAAATATCTAGGAAAAATGTACGAAATGCTGTAAAATTGCATAACCGTAGCTATTGCAACAGGCGAAGAAACGATTGCCAACTTGGGGCTGGCCGTCGACACGGCGCCACAATATGGTGGAGGTGCCGGGTCAGATTCGAAATCCGAATAGACAATAGTAGTTGACAACTATTCGCGAATATTATTTGAATTTCTAATATTCGCATACCCCTAATATATAACATGATCTACAAAATACTTACACACTTAAGTGACATGCCATAACGACACCCTACAAAATCTACTTTTGTATACTTTATTGTCCACGATATATATATCTATGAAATATATGCGTACATAGACTACCGGTACCACGCATACCTGAAGTGTGTGCAAATGCGTATTGCATAGTTAACAACACAGCTAGGAATGGTGTAATGATGATAATCGCAAACGCAAAAGCCAGCGAGTAAAGAATTGTTCATTAAAGTCAACCCCATAGGTCTTCTCCATTCCACCCTAAACACCCCCTGGAAATTGTGTTACGTTTTTAATTATTTCCTTGTTTTATGTTCCGTAACTGTGGAATTACTTGCACGTAACATGGAATTGCAATTCACATTTACCTCATATAGGAAACAATATGGTAAACACGATATAAACACTGTCCACTATAGCCACCAGTAACGAGAGTGATTATACGTAGTTCAGTACTCATCGTGAGTGCATGTTTTATTACTGTCAAATTAATCTTTAAAAAACATCAAGCTGTAAAACTTACGGACAAGTACTGGTTAAAAAAAAACCTTTAGTCAAGTAGTGATGATAAAATGTTGGTCAAGTTAAATAATTTGGTTAAAATTAGTATATAACCTGAACTAAAGTACCATATTGACTTTGGTTAGAAAGTAATTTTAAAAAGTTGAGCTGTTGGTACTTCAAATGAATAATTTATAAAATACAAAAACTTTGCTCATTATTCATTATTCATTGATTAATTAAGGTAAAAAACAGTGTATAGTATTTAGTAGTGAAACGTCATTTCTCGAAAGTATTATTAGTCAGTGAATACTCCCGTAGCAACTGTAATTGATTATTAATGTGTTAAACGACTGTCGAACAGGTACACAGGCAATTATTCTGAATTATTTGGATATGACGTATTACGGTATTTGACCCGTTCCTTACAAAAGGTACAAGTGTCTGTGTATAAATGTTAATCATAACATAATATTTCATATTAATTATATAATGTGACATGATTAATGTTTATATCAATGCAGCGTTCAGTGTAAAGTTCTTCTAGAATTTTCCATCAAGATGCTCTCGTTTTTGCGGTTGAATTAAACAAATTATACTGTAAAACTTAAAAGGAATCTACTGCGAACAATTAATTCATCCGTAATAATTATTCAGCATTAATGAGTAGGCTTTGAACACAGCAAAAATCTTTTACCATATAGAGCCCCAATAAAAATAACATTGGTGTTAATGGCAAATAATCACGATACAAATTTCAAACGGTATTTAATTTCTGACTGTAACTTTTAAAAATTAAAAGCTAACATCAAGCAAATTGGCTTTGAAAGCCTGAAAATAGAGAAGCATTTACATGCCATAAAGCAAATACACTCATAACTTGTAAAAACAATGTAAATTTGATTTAAGCTGCATTTGGTAGGTTTTTGTGGCGTTATTTGAGAGCGATCCAAAGATGTAAATTAGTGTTGATACAGCGGCTGTGATGTAGGGGGCGGTGCACGGGTCTAAATTATCTTCAAACCACAACGCCACAGGTTTTTTGTCGATGGCAAAAATGTACCAGACGTATGTAGGACATTGTGTCTGTGCCCATTAAAACGGCCTCAAACAGGCAAAGTGACAAAATATTGGCCGAGGGTATATAACGAACAATTAGTAATTCGTGAAACCACGTTGTGGATTTTGGCGAGGACAAGGGGATGTCTGGCCGGTTATCTGATGGTTTCAATGTTGCGGCCAGGATCGCTATCTATTGATGGACGCGCTTCACCAAGGGATGCGCGCTGCGGTGCTGTGAATGCGCGTTGCAGCAGTGAATGCGCGGGTTTTCCGCTCTAGCAACGAGTTATTAAAGGTGCACCTACAAAATTCACTTCACGAACAAGTTAGTAAGAGTATTTAACAATACACATTGTTTCATGCAGATAAATAAGACGTGCGATCAGATTTGAGACCAATCAGGAAGCTGGGATTTGAAGACGGTCGTACCGAATGGTGCAAATGTAGAGGGCGCCGTCAAAAACATGTTTTTTTATAAACAGGAGTCCATCAGTGATTAAAACTGATCTGAATATAAATTAATGAATCGAAAATCGTGCATATTTCCTAAACTTTACTAAGGCCCGAATTCATAGTCGTCCCTATGGGTTCCCCTTAGCTAGGGGACCCCTTGGACTGTCAAATCGAGTTTGTTTACTTTTCTTTGGTAGCATGGACTTTCCGCCTGCTGAATGCTACATTCCTTGTTATTTTAATGATTTTGAAAGCGGTGACTAGAATAATTTAGCAGTCATTTGTTTCACTTTTCATTGGCAATTTCACAAATATTCTTTTATCACGAAGGCTAGGCATAGCCTTGAATGTTTAGCCCTTATTTAATCAATGCGTCTACCCTAGGCCGAGGCCTATGTTATAGGCATTTATTCAAAATAAATAGACAAAATAGATTATTGTTGTTCGTTGCCTAGTTGCCTAGTTGCTAGGTCTAAACATAACCTAACATTTTACTGGCAATTGGTATTTTTTCACAATTATAGTATGATATAGATGGGCCTTGGTATTTGTACATGATAATTATTCAATATACCATACAAAAATTCAATAAGAACGCGGAAATGTATGAAATCAGTATCTATTTGCAAAATAATCGTGCTTGGGCCTACCAAGGTCCAACTGCAATGAAAAATGGCTGCCATGATCTACTTGTCGCCAAAATGAAGCCCCAAAACTGGAAAAATCACTCGATTTCGATCGGTCATTTCCACCATAATAATTACATTTACTGCATTGAAATGTTAATCAGCATTTACTGTATTGTATTTTAATTGAAATAAATGCATCCTGGAAGCACACAGACATTTAAATTACATGCAAAGGTTATAAATTCAAACCCAATGCGCAGGAGAACGGCTACGCTCCCTATGGGTGCCCTTTGGGAGTCCTTCGGGAGCCCATCGGGAGGCTCGAATCTTATGTGAGGTACAAGCCTCCCCTAGGGGTTCGCTTCAGTGAGGGCATTGAGCTCAAAATCTTGGCAGAATAGTGAAAAATGTCTTAAGAATTTCTTCATTTCGTGGACATATAGGAAACTTTCATTGAAATGCCATTCTCAAAATGTCTGGCTGTAACTTTGGGCCACAGGTCTGTTCAAAGATGGGGAAAATAGATAATTTCTCGGGTTAGTGAATCAAAAAGTATAAATATTCCACCCTTTCATAAAAACACTGTAAGACCTTAATCGGACGGTAACTTGCAGCACGCCGATTTTCGGTAACAGGCTAGGTAAACCGATTGTCGGTTTAAACCTGTAAACGTAAAGCCCGTGTTATCCATTGAATAGGAAATTGGTGGACTTGTAGGGTCACTAGTAATATGCGTCAGCATATAACAGCTACCGACGATCATAGAATTGTGACAAAATGCACCGCTCGTGCGTGCGTTTTGCGTTATGCGTGATGATGTTATGTTATGTTATGGTCATTGTCAACGCCGTTTGCGTAGGTGCGCTGTTATGCATCCAAGGGTGGTTGCTGGTTAGCCTAATGTGCTTGGCATGGGCGATGGCGGACGGAAGATTCCGTTAGTTACTACTGAGTAAGAAAAAGAGTATTTTCCAAATATGTACAAACAATAATATCATAGTATCCTGCTAACCTAAAAGTGACCTGATAATCGATAATATCTAGTTAATCACTATAATTTCATCACTGTAATTTCACTTCATAGATAGAATGGCTTACTAGGAGCAACGTAAGCAATTAGGGCGCATCAAATTCAATTAAGCGGTTGTTTGCAGTATATATATGTATATAGCTAGAAAGAGGGGAGTATATTACTCCCCGAATCTAGAAGCGAGCTCTGGCAATCGTCGTCGGGGACACCTCCACTTTTCCTTGTCGACCTCCCTGGCGACGATGACAGTGATACAACTAACGACGACAAAGACTATGACGACCGCGACGTGAGAACACCCCTTTCCTCCCCTACCCGTGGATGGTTATGACCAGCATCCCCTAGGCTAAAGTGGTGCATTGTGACTAGAGATGTGCAAAAATGTTGAGAAAGAAATTCACGATTTTTTTAAAGTTGCAATAATCCCCTCAAATTCAGTTCGCACATGAATCATTTGTATTGTGATTGAATGATACCAATTTCCAATTCGCGAATTTTCGCGATATTTTAGTTGAAACCGCGAACTAGTGGCGATAGAGGTCCCCCTCTGAAAATTAGTTATATATAACTGAGTGGGTAGACTCTAAACACAATTTATTTATTTTATTCATTTATTTAAATGAGCAATTGTTTCTTTAAACGTGAATTAGGTCACGAAATTTCAATCAAAGTTTTTCAAAGTTTTGGTGGAGGTGCCGGGTAGGTAGTCGAAATTAAATTATTCCTGGGTGGTACATATGATGGAGGTGCCAGGTCACACAGAGCGATTGTGAGATCGTAATAATCGTTTGTACGTGAGTTTGCTCAAAATACTTCATATCAAAATATCGACATTACACAAAAAATGCATAATTTCGTAATTTTGGTGGAGGTGCCGGGTAGTCGAAATTAATCCTAGTAAAAACTATCTTAAAGTTTGAAAACTGAAGGCTGAAACTGAGCTTAAAATTAAAAGTGATTCTCACTCTCATGTGCTTGTTTTTCTTTTAAATTAATCATGGTCCTGGAATTTGTGATACCGATTATTTTAAAACTCCTTTCTTGTGCATTATCAAATTGATTTTTTAATAAATTACTAAAAATCAAGGATTTTAATTTTTAAGGCGCGAATTTTCAAACTTGAAAAACATTTTTGCACATCTCTAATTAGTATTTAAAGGTGGACGCGTCCTTAATCCAAATAAACAGACCCTCCCAAAAAAATATTCGGTATAAACCGGTATACCGGTAAATACAAAAATATGGTTAACCGGTATATTTCGCACAGTTTTTTCCGCTAATCTGAGAAATTATCTATTTTACCCATCTTTGAACAGACCTGTCGCCCAAAGTTACAGCCAGACATTTTGAGAATGGCATTTCAATGAAAGTTTCCTATATGTCCACGAAATGAAGAAATTCTTAAGACATTTTTCACTATTCTGCCAAGATTTTGAGCTCAATGCCCTCACTGAAGCGAACCCCTAGGGGAGGCTTGTACCTCACATAAGATTCGAGCCTCCCGATGGGCTCCCGAAGGACTCCCAAAGGGCACCCATAGGGAGCGTAGCCGTTCTCCTGCGCATTGGGTTTGAATTTATAACCTTTGCATGTAATTAAAATGTCTGTGTGCTTCCAGGATGCATTTATTTCAATTAAAATACAATACAGTAAATGCTGATTAACATTTCAATGCAGTAAATGTAATTATTATGGTGGAAATGACCGATCGAAATCGAGTGATTTTTCCAGTTTTGGGGCTTCATTTTGGCGACAAGTAGATCATGGCAGCCATTTTTCATTGCAGTTGGACCTTGGTAGGCCCAAGCACGATTATTTTGCAAATAGATACTGATTTCATACATTTCCGCGTTCTTATTGAATTTTTGTATGGTATATTGAATAATTATCATGTACAAATACCAAGGCCCATCTATATCATACTATAATTGTGAAAAAATACCAATTGCCAGTAAAATGTTAGGTTATGTTTAGACCTAGCAACTAGGCAACTAGGCAACGAACAACAATAATCTATTTTGTCTATTTATTTTGAATAAATGCCTATAACATAGGCCTCGGCCTAGGGTAGACGCATTGATTAAATAAGGGCTAAACATTCAAGGCTATGCCTAGCCTTCGTGATAAAAGAATATTTGTGAAATTGCCAATGAAAAGTGAAACAAATGACTGCTAAATTATTCTAGTCACCGCTTTCAAAATCCACAAAATAACAAGGAATACAAGCATTCAGCAGGCGGAAAGTCCATGCTACCAAAGAAAAGTAAACAAACTTGATTTGACAGTCCAAGGGGTCCCCTAGCTAAGGGGAACCCAAAGGGACGACTATCGGGCCTGTACGTGTAACATTATGAGAATCCAGCCGAGCATCAGGTTACCAAGAGTAATGTGAAACTGTGATGTCGAGCAGAGCCAACATTGGAAAAAATAAAATTTATATTTTACTAAAAACTTTTATATTTTAGGCATTAATAAATCTTCAAAAACAACTATTCACTTTAAAATGCGCTTTACTTAATGTAAAATAATACTTTCGCTTAGATGTACATAATTGTAATTCTTGTGTTTCGTTTATTAGTTAAATAATATGCTGAATTCCCCCCCACCCCCTCCATTTTTAATTAAACATAGGTCAACTTAAATTTAGGGTATTTTTTATTTTTTTTCGTCCCGTTCTGGAGTTTGAAGGTATACTGTTTTCTGCCTATTTGTCACTTTCAAAGGGCCTACAAACATCCTAGCCCTCCCTACTAGTGAGGAAATCTCACAGTTGAAAACACACCGAGCTGAAGCGCATGCGCACAGAAGTAATTCTTATCGCTCGCAGCTACCATCAACAACCACGCCGCCCGGTGACAGAGTCAAACGTTGCGCGCCCCTCTGTCGGTCGTTGCCCACGGTACGAGAGCCTTTGTTTTACGTTCCGACGCATCAAAGGGCAAATTACCCAAATGATCTCATTCCGGCGCCGAAAAGAAGGGTTGACAGAACAGAACCGTACGGAACGAATGTCAATAGGAATATTCAACGCTGATTTAGAACGTTATTATATCCTCGGGCACTTGGGTATAGATTGCGTAAAACTATCTCATTGATTGTTCGTCAAATTGGACGCCATGATGGTGGAGTTTGATGTGACTGCGGGGGTGAGGAGGGAGGGATGGGGGGGGGAGGACATCCGCTCACTCTTTGAAATCCAACGCGAAATATTATACAAGTTGCAATATATTGTAGTTGATGTTTATAGTGGGTTGACAAAGTTTGATTACGT
The DNA here is from genome assembly GCA_024449915.1 of Sweltsa coloradensis. Classification (NCBI taxonomy): domain Eukaryota; kingdom Metazoa; phylum Arthropoda; class Insecta; order Plecoptera; family Chloroperlidae; genus Sweltsa; species Sweltsa coloradensis. Next base: position 287,648 of record JAMZAV010000781.1, on the reverse strand, counting down.
AGAAATCGTGTTTTGTAGATGCTAACAATGATGTACGACGGAGAAATGAAGACGGTAATATACCAAATTAAATCAAGAGAAAGGGTGCAGAGAGCTCTTATTGGGCCAGGGGGGTCGAATTTTTGGATCAAGGATGGATAACTGAAAATATGTATTATGAGATGTATGTGAATATTTTCATGTTCTTTTAAAAAAAAGTGCAGCATAATAAGGTCTTGGTTTGAAAGTAGTCAACTAGGATGTTCGGATTCAAGATCTTTGGATTCCGTATTGCGGGAAGACAGGGGAGGACAAACGGGAATATTAGAGAAATGGGGAACTAAAATGCCAGATAATGAAAATACGAGGAACAATTTGAGTAATAATCATTTATACTGGAAAGAAATATATCTCTATAAATTGATTGTCGTCGGTTAAATCTTGATCTGATTTCAAAATTTAGGAACGTTGATTTTGTATTGATAATATTTTGACGTTTCAGACTAACTGTGTGGGCTATTTTTTCACAGTTGGCCTCGAACAAATAGTAGGAAGAAACACTCTTTTCCTCTGTGATTTCATTGTTTGTTAGGCTCTTCAGTGTAACATTGGATAAAGGGTTGAAGCCCAATGTATAGAAACGAATACCATAAAGACTGTATCATCTACATTTTAAATACATTGAATTTATGGTATTATTAGTTTTTGTGTGTGGATGTATGGCGTGAATAAACATGCAGACAGGTCGCACCATTTACAACGTATAATCAGCATTCACAGTTTATTGAAAATTAAATCATAAAATAGCTGAGCCTGACAAATGATTAATTTGCTGACTGTGGTGACGACTGATATCCGTTGTTTCTGTGAGTCCGGTCGGAAGTCAGGGATATCATGGCTGGCGTGAAGCTTATTGGAAACAATAACTCATCCACTCCTGGTTTCGATTGTTCTCGTTGCCTGGTTATGATACTTCCAAGTACAAAATACAGTTTCTAAAAGAAATCCGAATCAAACGTGTGATTATGATATAATTACACTTGATGAAATCGATTTAACTAAAGTAATTTATATATAACTATGAGAAATAGTGACATTATAAATGTTGCAATGAACTTGGATACGAAATGTTGGACAGGTTTCGATCATCCGTCGTTTAGCCTTCAAGCATTCCTGTATGGGCTTCGAGGTTGTACCAAGCTGTTAAGTAAGGTAAGTGCAAAATGACCCAATAACACGTAAATGTTTTTCACGAAATTTTCTTGTGGTTACTGTTAGTCAAGGTAAAATAATGTCCTAATAATTATTAACAAGTATCATCCCCACCTCTCGTCCGCAATAGTGTGACCGTGGATGGGGTATAGTAAAGTGTAGGTGAAGGGCGAAGGTCAGTGGGTGATGAGACAACGAGGTTATCTGACAGTTCCGTCTATCTCCAGAGCAGGGACTACCGGATACGTTATCGTTTTGTCTTAAAATAAATAGTAATGATTTTCTGCATATGTGTGGGAAATTTCCTTCCTTATAATACGAAAAAAAAGGGAGCCATAACATAGACTAGTTATTATAAAAACCACTCAACTAAACTTTAACCTGGGTTACTTACTTAAAATTTGCGATATTTCGGAGACTCCGTCTCCTTCTTCAAGCATCGTCCATGCGAAATATAGTAAAATGTAAGTAAGTTACCCAGGTTAAAGTTCAGTTGATTGGTTTTTATAATATAAGTTTCCTGGTTAATGAGTTGTGGTAATTTTTAAATAAACTTGTATGTAAAAATAATTGTAATTGAAACTACTAATATTACGCCTGTGATTGGCGCAACAAAGTATAGTACCGGCGCCGGGGCGATGACCACTCCCACCCACTCCCAACGAGCGAAGCGGGCAAGTTGACTTCCGCTCATAACTTCCGCGTGCATGGCAGTTGTCTTATTTTATTATGTGGGGTAGAGAGGATTTTCCGTCTATTAGCCGAGGGTTTATTATGTGAATCCCCCGAAAAACGAAGACCAACAATCGTCCTAATATTAGTGGGGGACGGATGGCGAGCCGGAGTCACGGCCGAGTGGACTCGTCAGCCTGCGACCAACACAACAGGCGCCCGTATTCACAGTGTGCACTGATGTGAACCATGTTGCCAACTCGATAAAACAACGTGGGCTGGAAAGCGACGGTGGCGGGAAACTCGCCCTGCTAGCGTCCAGTTAGGTTTAGGTGGATCTCGACAGAGATAACACAACCAGATGGGGTAATCAGGACTATCAGAGAATGTGCTTTCCTTCTATCACTAGGAAAACGCTTAAGTCCCGCCGCGTTGTTGGATGAGCGTATATGGTGCATTGAGATGCCATGTGTTACGCGGATTTTCTGTTGTTCTGTGAAAAAATCATTACTAAGTCGAAGATTTTTTTAAATTAAATTCAATTATATAAAAAATTAACTTAATTTTTATAATTAAATTAAATAAAATAAAAAATTAACTTAATTGTTTTAATTAATCGTAATTTTTTTAAAAGAAAAAAATCGAAAAATTGCAATTTGCATAAGAAATAATTATTCGATTGCGCTCAAATTTAACACGAATATATTAATTCATGAAATAAAGGTTCTGTAAAAAAATCATTACAATAGGATAAAGCATGTAGGTGTTATAAGTCAAAGAATTGTTTTTAAAAAGAAAAAAAAACATAAAATTTTGATTTTCATGAGAAATAATTTTTCGATTACGCTCAAATTTCACACGAATATCTTAATTCATAAAATTAAGGTTCTGTGAAAAAATCATTACAATCGGATAAAGCATGTAGGTGTTATAAGTCGAAGAAATTTTTAAAAATCGAAAAAATCGTAAAATTGCGTTTTTTATGTGAAAAAATTTTCCCCGATTGCGCTCAAAAACGTGGCAGTTCTAAGTTCAGAGATTTCGAAGGCCTCCATAAAATTTCATCGCAATCGGAGTATCGGTTTAGCCGGAATCGTGTTAACAAACACACAAAAATACAAAAAAAAAAGAAAGAAAAAAAAAAACATTCCGGATTTTTTTCTCCAGTGTAGTGAAATGGAATCTTCGCTTCGCTCGCTACGCTCATCCAAAAATGGTTCGAAAATACATACAAATAATTACAGGATATTTAAGCATAGTGAACATTATAGAAGACGTTCTTTCGAGACACCAATTTTGTCTTAAAATTTACACCAATTCAAATATTTTTTTTTAAACTTTTTTTTTCATCCACCGGTTCAAAACTCTTATTTGTACCATGCTGATTTGTGGAGGTGTGATTTTGGAATGCATATTTTGGCGTGTTTGAGTGTATATTTGTGCACAGTTTTAAGACACGATGTTATACGGGTCATTATACATTGGTAGTATCTATGTGGAACAAAAAAGAAGCAGGTTAAAGCCGATTTAAGAAATTTCCCAAAACACCAATTTTCGCAAATTTCTGGACAAAAAAAAATTGAAAAATTCGTGTTAAACCACAGTAACAAGATATAATTTTTTAATAGTCATTTTAGTGTAGTATTATGCTATAAATTATGTGGTACAAAATAATTTTTTGAGGTAATATATAGTCCCTTTTGCAAACGGATAATGCAGAGTTTTGGTGGAGGTGCCGGGTCCGCGGTTTCAAATAATAAAAGAACACTCACCGCTCTTCTGTTGCTTCGTATAATGCAGAGTTTTGGTGGAGGTGCCGGGTCCGCGGTTTCAAATAATAAAAGAACACTCACCGCTCTTCTGTTGCTTCGTATAATGCAGAGTTTTGGTGGAGGTGCCGGGTCCGCGGTTTCAAATAATAAAAGAATACTCGCCGCTCTTCTGTTGCTATTCTTCCCTCGTGACGGGATTCCGTGGTGAGTCATCTGCGGAGACTTCTGAAACAAAAAGAACGAATAAGATAAAATGCGATGCGACACCAATTTTGTCTTAAAATTTACCCCAACTGAAATCTTTTTTATACTGTTTTTTTTTTCATCCACCGGTTCAAAACTCTTATTTTTTGTACCATGTGACAAAAAAATCGTATATCGAACATTATTTCAGAAAATTGTTTTCCCTTATACTCGTAGCGGAGACAAAAGTGTTCAAACAATTTTTTTTTAATTGCTAATAAATAAATGAACCTTAACTTGTGGTTACCCTTAAATGATGGAAATACTGGACATGTTTTATTTTCATACAAAACAATTCATCTTGCAGCCATTTTGAAATCCAGGAGATTGTCAATGATTGGCGGAAAACGTTACAAAATCATAATTGAACCAATCATGGAGATCGCTGTCGCCCCATTATATCAGAGCTCAAAATTAATATAAACAACTCTTTTGTTTGTGCATTGGATTAGGATATTTTTAAAGCGTCATTATAATAGCATAAGAATGGTTGTTTGTCAAGAGAGACCCCACTTTAAAAATAAACTTTACACAAACACAATGATCCTCGGATCATCCGACGGACGATAAAAACGGGTAAATTCCTTAATTTACTATTTTACACTCACAAGGGAACCCTACTCAGAATTTTCCTGACAGTTTAACTTGCCATCTGCCAAATTGCGCCAATACAGTGAAAACTGTACAGTGTTGTACATAATATGTGAAGTGCTTGATTCCATCAGCATCGATTGTATTTAAATCTCTTGTCTTTACACGTCCATGTGATTGATTGAGATTCTTTTTGGGAAGATCCTACTAGATCCAGCTCTCCCTCTGAAAATCAGTTACGTGACTGAGTGGGTAGACTCAAAACACGAATTTAGTTTATTTATTGCATTTATTCATAAACCGACACACAGAGCAATAATGAAAAGCATTACTATAAAAGCAACGAAACTATCAATGCAGAGATCCCAACGAATCGGTGATCCATTACTTCCACACTTATTCCTTGTATTTTGTTATTAGATCTACGTTCTGCAAGCATCTGCTTTTGGCACAACTCGCAAACAAAATATTTATAATTAATTGCATTCGGCGTTACATAACGCAATACATCTCTAAATGTGATATACTGCTAACAATGGCGACCAGCAGGTGCTCTGAACATAATGTCCACTATCAATGCGCTATCTGAAGCAGAAAGTCAACTGCGTCACAATAGTCCACAAATGTCCGTTCCTACCTTTATGCAATTAACTACAATATTAAGTCCAGGGTAATGAGGATTTGTTGAATATTACAACTAATATTGCTTGCTGGACTAAGGTCCGAGAGCACTTCATGAAGCTAAGAGGGATATTTAATGAATGTTAAAGTACATGATTCGCTGCTTTCATCTATTCAATGATAATTTGTTTCTTTGCAAGTTCTTAAATACAGCATTGCTGTCATTTTACACCAAACGTAATTTCAATAAAAACGTATGATCAAAGTATCGGAAGAGTAGGCCAACGCCTACACAATATTTACATGAAATGATTATGAGAGTAACTGTTGTCAATATCAAATTCCCCACCATTTTAGTATTCACTATATTCCTTTTGATAGCATACAATTGATTAAAACCAAGCATAGCGACATAATTTTACAATAAATATCTAGACACTTCCACTCTCTGTGAAAAATTTAAATCCAGCTTATGGCCTATTAACAATTATATCAGTTATTTCCTACAACATGCAAAGTAAAATCAATTTATCAAGCCACATCATCGTAATGTTCTCTTTAGAAATGTCTTCCTTTCCTAATTGTGTTACAAGTGTGTAGATGAAGTCTTGTTTTGACCATTTGCGAGTCATTTTTAAGCTTAACGTTTGGATTACAGACGGGCTATACCTCTTGGATTCCACTTGATTCATATAGCAGCTTTTCACTTATTTATCAATGTTTATAGCGTCTATCTTATATAGTTATAAACTGAATTTTTTCTTTGTTTCCAAATCATTTCGAAAACTACAATTATACATTTATACACGTCCATAATTTGTTTTTGTATGTTTGTTTATTTATTTATCCATAAAAGAACAAAGTTCCAGAGATACATGGATTTGATAAAGAGTCATGTTCACTTGCGATAAACAATAATGAAATATACTGGAATACAGGACACCTTATCAATGAAATCTTGTAAGATAAAATGTTAAAATATAACAGTTCAAATAGTTACGATCAAACTAAATGTATCTAAATAATACTTATACAGTGATGACTGATGACAACTAAATTCTACTTACGAAACTAAAAGTAAGATAACTTAATTTTAAAAAGTGTGCTGTATTCTCTAATCAGTAAAGTACAATTACGAGATCACACTAGTTACACAAGTTCTCTGGGTCTAATCAATGAAACACCACTCGAATCCCACCCAAGTTTTAATGTCTTGCTAAAAAGTTCTTGTTCATCTCTTACGTTACGGCGTGGGTGGACAGTAAAACACAGGAGTAGTTTTTTAAGACCACCCAGAGAGCTTTTGAGTGTTTTCAGTTGCGCGTCGGAAAGTTAAAAACTAACGACCCGAAATCACGTGACGCTGCCCTTTGTTCCGGCGGTGCGAGGGGGGGGGGCGTCTTCGTACCCCTTGTTTGTTAGACGGCCTTCATACGCACACGTCATGCGACTCACTCACAGACAGTGCGACTAATTAATACCCGCTGCGCCAACAGGCTACACCTGGTAATTAAATCATTATAATCTACACTCCAACAAGTTGCTCAAGATTCGAAAGTTTGGAAACGCTGTTCCGTATAAACATAGATGCAAGTGAAAACACAAGATAAATTTGGAATGAAGTATGGTTTTTGTTATACCTATTTTTGCCCTAAAGATTGTACCAACTAAAATAATTTATTTGATATACATTTTTTTATTTACTCAGTGCATGCATGCTCAGTGCTGAAAGCGCATTGTGTATGCCTATGACTATAGTAGTTAGTGTGGAATATATTACTTTGATCTAGGAATGCACAATATCTTAATTGGTATTATTAATAAGCAGATCGAGATGTTTCGAATGTCGTAATGGTACCAAAAGTCTAAGACTCGGTTTTAAGTTCATGACAGGAAACACATGATGATAAATAAAAATAAATAAATAAATAAATAAATAAATAGATGTATAAATAAATATATATATATATTTTTTTAAGGCCCTATGCCCAATGATTTGGTCGCAATTACCGATTTCGAATATTGATCTCTTGCTGCCCATTGTTCGCTCGTTAATGGTGTCTGTGCAGACGTTGGTTCGCTAGGAATGAGAGGAGAGATTCAAAATATGAATTTATTTTATTTAATTGTTTATACGTCATGAAAGGCATTCTAAAATACCTTAGTTCCTGATAGCAAAAAGTCTTTATCAAACTTTAATAATTGTGCGTGTGCGTGTGCGTGTGCGTGCTATCGGACGCCCGACTCTTCGGTCTGGGTGACCACACGAGACGGATATCAGCCAAGAGCGTCGAACAAGGAAATAGAGATGAAAAGAGAGGGAAAACAAGTAAAATAAAGAGGGGGAATGGCGCGCGGTGATAACCATACATAAAACTCGACACCTATGATTTGGAGAACTTCCAATTCGTCGCGGTATTAACGACCTCTCGAAAGAATCGAACGATAACTCGTAGCTTCAAAGATCGATAATAAACTCATAAGAATTAAAAAGAAGAAAATCGACGCTGTAATTAGCAGAGGTAATGAACAGCATCAGTTCTTAAGAAAATGAGAGTGTATTCGCTTCAGTCGTCTGCGATTTCGTGTCCATGTTGACAAATAAATATGTTAACTTAACTTCGATTCGATAAAAGCGCCTTATATAGAAAGAAGTATAATATCTGTAGTTTATTTGATATATATAACAAATTACTTGTTATTTATTATTCAAATTATTTCGAAAATAGATAGAAGTCAATTACTCATGTACCAACGTGCAAAATTCTTATCCGACTTAAATATCAACTAACTAACTTTAGCTACATATTTAACAGCTTTAGGCCTACTTCCCACGGCTAAACGCAATATTAGCTTGACACCGTACGAGTGAGTGCATCGTACCATATAACTGTATATTATATTTACACTTTTGTGCAAAGTGCCTTGTCTTGATAAAGATTTTAATTCCTTCACCTTTATTTTCTTGTATAATAAAATAATAATATATAATATTGTTAATTTTAATACATATTGAGCATAATATGTATAATTATAGTTGAGCGGTATTAGTAATTACAACAAAAGGGGTAGCAGCCAACCAAAAATATAAAACAATTCCATTTTGTTCCATTTAGTGCCTAATTATATTGGTAAAGGTAATTTTAATAATTATTACATGTTATTTGGTCGTTACTTATTGTACGTGAGTGTAAATTAAATCACTTATTATTGAAAGGGCGTAAGTCCAAAATTATGGGGTTTGAGTTAGCTATGTATTATTGTAGCGGAGAAATAGACGCATCGTTTTGGTTTGAAAGGGCAGAAGTGTATCTCCATGTTTTAACATTGGAATATTTCGTTTATTTTTGAAAGGGCGTAAGTCCACGACATTTAAAATTCATTTCCCGCCGACACGTTGTGATTTTTTAATTTCTGTTTTCAACGTAATAAAGCTATTCCATACCTTTACTGGAAACAAAAGTAAATTTGAGCCTAAAATAATAAGGTGAATTATAAAGAACATTTACTTGATTATCTCAGAACTATGTTTTTGGACTTATGCCCTTTCAATAATAAGTTATTCAATTACAAACTTGATGGCATTAAGCTTCCTCTATGTCTCACAGCTACGGAAGAAACGCAACGGCAATAAAATAGGCATCTCACATCAGTACCAACGCTCAATATGCATAGTCGTGAAACTGTCACAATGAATAGAAAAGATGAAGTTTAATTCGAAATCATGGATCATAACTCATTCTATATCGTCTTATATTAATGCTTTTACTACTTTGTCGTAAACTTGGAGATTCCAATACGATTGAGCATAAGGACGAAATTTGAATTACATCTCTAGTAGTAGATTGTTAAATGCTTGGGTACAAAAGAGAAACGCACAACTGACATTGCTTTTCTTTTATTGGGTTATAAATATTTTAGGTTTTTGCAAGTGCCGACTCACATAATGTGTGCATGAAGAGCTTAGGTCTAATGCGTTAATGGTAACGCGATACTTGTTTCGTTAACCTTTTAACTAGCGCGTTACTTTTATTTCATAAAAATGTCGGGTAAGTAATCGTATTACTTGGGATTACTTTAACAAAGTTTTTCTTTAAGCGTCAAAGTGTCGATTAAATCAAGAGACAGTTCTTTTAAAATCGCGTGTCAGCCTAATCCGTTCAACCTTATTTGATAGGTGATAATTAAAAAAAACTGACTATAGTGCACCAAAAATGTGATTTAGAGAAAAAAAAGTTCACAAAAAAGTAATATAATTAATTAACAAACTTTATTAAAATATTATTAGCTTTAGTTACTTTTTTCGAGAATAACTACATTTTTAAAGTTGGTTCTGAGCAAACTGAACTTGAACTTTGAACCTGTTATTTTTCTGTGATAACTTACAGAACAATGGATTTGGAACTGTCACAGATAGATACTATAATCACGTATATCGAGTTAAGAGCATTAACTTAATTGTACAAACGCAGATATCAGCCAAAATATAAGGTGTATATTATGATACATCCCGTCGTCAAATCGTCGTTCAAGAAACTATACATTCAACCACGGAAACCTGTTACTTTTCTGTGATAACTTACAGAACAATGGATTTGGAACTGTCACAGATAGATACTTTAATCATGTATATCGAGTTAAGAGCATTAACTTAATTGTACAAACGCAGATATTAGCCAAAATATAAGGTGTATATTATGATACATCCCGTCGTCAAATCGTCGTTCAAGAAACTATACATTCAACCACGGAAATTCTCTCTTGATATCGGGAAGTTAATGTAAACTTGTAAATTACCTACAAAACTGTCCACCTCACAAAATGAGATTGACTATTCTCAATGAGTGTAAAATAAATCCGGCCTGGCGTCACGTCAAGTCAATAGTAACGCGCTGTGACGTGAAGTCAATCAGGGTATACACGACAACATGTTGCTCCATGATAATTTGGAATCACTATCCTTGGCTCGGAGACCAGACAGACAGACGGTTTGCCGGGCAGCGAGCCAAGACCCACCCTGTGACCGCTTCGCTACCCCTTCACTGCCGTGCGCGGCCTCATTGGGAATCTGCATTCACTGCAGCAACATCATTCTCCCCATCACGCTGCCTTGTAAAGTGGTCATCGCGTCGGGTGCGGTGGGATGGGGGTGTTGCCACTTTTACAACGTGCTGTATATTTTATCGGACAACACAGTGTGGGTTTGAAGTTTTAAAAGTTAATCGATATACACAAATTTTGCTTGATGATAGAAGCACAGTTTAATTCACTCGCCAACTACCCCCACCCCCCTCTCCAGCACTACCAGACGGTTAACAATACCTTTACTAGAACTCTTTTAATAACAAAGTAATAATTATGGCAGTATAAAAATAATGAGTTTGTACGTGGAGCGAAAGTACGCTTGGATGTTTCACGGTTTCACCACGCTTGTAGTTTTTGTTATAAAATAAATAGAAGAAAAATTGACGAAGTGGGAAAAGTTTTTTGATTGAGTTGAGAGTTTGATTACAGTTTCAGTTGATAGTCTCTGTTTTTATGTTCAACATAGATTCCAGGAAGCTACCAGACATGTTTATTTGTGAAAAAGCAATATCCAATCAGAATGTTTTAAAGAAACTTTTCATATGCAGTCGTCATTGATGAGCGAATTCAGAGACAATTTCAAACACTGATCGCTGATTGGCCAACACATCGACATTTCCATCATCGTGAAGATTACTTCGGAAACTTTACTTTATCTGCTCTATTTTATCTGCAACAGCGCCAATCCAACCAATGACTTTCAATATTTTTAATTTTTGTAACCAATATAATAAGAGAACATGATCATGTTTTACACTTGATGCCAAAGCAAAGATGTCTCGATGACGATATTGTCCTTGTTCGTTGCGCTGCTGTTGCAGTGTCTCTATACGCAGGTTTGGCCCCGGGAGGTAATTTAGGTCACGGCCGCACTGAGGTTTCAGACGATTTCCTTGCAACCAAACACATTTTATGTTGATGACTTTGCGAGTAAAAAGTCCCTGCAATTGTTGGTGCAGAAGAAACCGCCATGTCAGAATTTGGAGCGGTCTAATGTCTCTCGTTAAAGTCGACGTCTCCGTCTGTCCTCTCGTCCGAGAAACAGTCACCACAAAGTGCTTGGACTTATTACAGAGCCAGCTTCTCTCCTCGACTAGCTAGCTAAAAGAGGAAATTACCCCTCTACCGTTAACTTCCCCTCCCCCTCATCCCTCCCTCCTTGGGTTTAATCTGTTTTCTATGATGTAATGAAGATGACTCGTAGCTACGAGCTAGAGTGCTCGGATAACATCCTTCCTACCCTAACCCCCCCCCTTTTATTCTACTCGTCTGCAAAACTCTTTAGCTATTTTACTTTTAAGTTAAAACACATCTTACATTAGGGGGGAAAGTTGAAACTTCATCCTCGTTAATACGTATTTTCATTTGCGTAACGGGCTCACTTGAGAATATGTTAAAACGTCATAATTAACGTAGTTTGTCACAGAGGTAGAATCTCATTTACATCGCTTAACCTAATTAAGTGAACCTATGTGAGCGTATGAAATCAATTACATTTATATTGCGAAATACGGCGATATATCTGAAGAGTTGTCCTTGATGGTGGAGGCGCCGGGTAGGATCATGTAGTTTCTGTTTACCATTAATAAATAGGACGGTGGGAAGGGGGGGGGAGAGTAATTATTTTGTTTTCTTCACGAACTGGTAGAATTTTTTTGCCATCGTAGTGTAGGGGAGGGGGGGGGGAAGAGGGGGCATTTGTGCTTTGAGTAGGTGGGTAGAATGAAGAGATTCCAGTAAAGTATACCGAGGAAAAATGTATTAATAACAACGCCTACGTGCGATGTTTTATCAAAGAATGAACTCATGCCTCTTTAATGTTTCAATACAAAGCAATAATAAATATTGATGCTACCGAGAATTATTTTGTTTGACAGGGAAAAGAATCAGCAGGAAGGCAAGTCAGAAAAACAAAAATATTTGAAAATAGTAGGAAAATAAAAAAACATATACCCACACACACAAAATAATGTTGAAAGCAAAATTTAGAGATGGATGTTTCTATATGAATGTATACGCACACGGAGGAAGATCATTTTCGTGTTTTCTATTACGATTGCCATTCCCTTGTTGTAACTAACTTTATTTTCATTCACAAACATAATTACATTTTTTCTAGTCTTACAAAAAGGTTGGCGATGTAGAGTTCTCTGACTTAGAGAACTCTGACATACTATGTCATACTGGTTCATGTGCATAAAGGTCTACTAGTGCTTATCAGGTTTGAATCAAAAACTTTAACGTTGTCCTAACAAAGACAATCTTAGTAATATAATGTGTCACTGCAAAGCCTAAAATAACTAGGCAATACATAATTATAAAATATTATATTCTTCTATGGCAAAGTTTAATTTTCAATATTCTGGTACCTATATTATTTACGATTTTCTAGAAAGGTACAAGAAAAGCCTGTCAACATATTTTTGTTTAATTTGAGAACTGACAATATATTATTCACTTTTGGGTACCCACGCCTAAAACAAACAATTAACGTGTCTCATCTGCTTTAAACAAAGAACAAACCTGCGTGGTAAACTAGCCAAACAAAAGATTCAAAACCGAATTTATTTCTGTGTCGTAGCATCCAATATGAGTTGTGCATCTGACAGGGTGTCATTATAGGCCCGTTACTCCCTCCCGTGAGCCCAGGCACACCACTTCCAAACACTTTCCCATTCAATATTGCGCGAGCTACAATTGCCAATATAGACGACGAACAAAACAATCCTGGTAAACGCTGATTGATTTGAATTTAGATTATGCTGACAAATCCAATAAAATTTGTAACGCCGTCAAGTGGAATGCGATTTGAACGTTCGCAGCTCTGCATGGCGCTATCTATATTTTATTACGTTCACAAAGAGTGCAGGCACTTGATGTGTGACTGGGAAATTTCCGTGTTTGCTTCTTCATGTGGAATATGATAAAATTCATAAAACAAAACGGGTGTGGGGATTTATGGAAGCCAACTGTAATATAAGGTGGGGATTATACGAGCGAGGGGAACTGGCGCAGTAGAAATCTTTTAAATGCCGAGTGTAAATGAATTGTTTTAAGGACAATGTCAAGTAGATTTACTCAACACTCAGTAAATTGTTTATAAGTAAGTATTAATTCACGGAATGGGCTTGTAACCAATTGCATATATTGAGCGTGTGGGTGTAACAGGTTGTCAATTCAAATTCATGTCCATTAGAAATTAAAATAAAACAGACCACTTAAAGTTTACAGAAAACAATATGTCTTAATATCAGCTTTCCATATCCCGAAAGGTAATGCTCGTTAGTATGCGACTCTGATATGTTAAAGGTAGCTCATGCGGAGGTCACGGAAACGAATCTCGCTTCTGACAATCCTGACTAAAAGTTTGTTTTCAGAGTTTTCTTCACTCGTTAAGGCGAAAGCTGCGATTGAGTTTTATCAATCAGCCCTCGGTCATTCTTTTCAAAATAACATATTCACCCTCAATAGTAATTCACCTGAAAAGAATTACACCGATAAAACTGATTTGTGTGAGAATCCTTATGACAAGGTTTTGTTTTTACCACAAAAACGAAATGTCATCAAGGTCTATCTAAACTGCCACTCAGTTAGGAACGACTGCGAACCTAAACAAGTTGAGTTGAAAAACATCGGTATAATCTTTCGAAGCGAGAATCTCAGCACGCGAGATGTGGGACCAAGATTTTTAAGTTTAGTTTGCAACTGTAATCTACTTATACCATTTAATACCATAAACTATAAAGTATAGATTATAGACAATGGCTACTGTTACTAGGTAGAAAGTTAATTGAGAAATACAGTCCGCTGAAATACCACTCGAGTAATTGAAAGAAATGAAGATAAATACTCAATTAGTTACGTGTAAATCACAGAAACACGTAAACAAAAAGTTACCAGACATAGGCTATGTGTTAGTTATTCAAATAAGCCACATAAATAAATGAGTATTTATTTGTTGTGTTCCCAGTCAATTACCAAAATAAATGTTCGCAAGGGGTGAATAATGATGTGCAGGGGCGCCGACCCCATTTGTTTTGCGACTGCTGTCCGAGACGGCTTGAGTTGCCGGCTGACGGATGAATGATTGAAGACTGTTGCGAGTATAGATCCGATCTCACGCACAGTAGAAATACCAACCACTTGGATTGGCGGGAGTACGCACTATGTGCAGGATGGGGAAATCAGAGCTTCGACTTGAAGCGTCAAGTTGTTATGTTTATGAAAAGTTTTAACAGGACTTAATTTTCGGCAAATTATATAACTGATTGAGTCGATCATGAGACAAAAGAAATGTTTCAAAATGTTTGGATAAGGTGGCATATTGAGATTTAATGTAAATGCAATACGAATTATCTTCCTACAATTTAATATATATTATTTTAGTCCTACCAGTAGTATCATGCGATTTTTTTGGTGTTCTACAAACATACCATAAATTATTAAAATAGCAATGATATTTTGTTATTTCTTTTGCTTTGCTGCGTCGCCCTACAATCAGTTGGTGCAAATATTAGGTCAAACCGTTTTACAAATTAAATATTGATTTAAAGTACAATTTTATATTACGTTCAAAAAAGAGTCTGAGAAGCCGATATAAATTCCATTAAAATCATTCTCGAGACGCCTACAAACTATTAACATATCGCAGAATCAAGCAAGGTACAACATATTGTTTGTTACAATAAGAACAAAATGATACGTAAGTCTGAAAAGAGGAATTTATTATTTATTCAACAGTCGTGTAGGTTCAAATTCTCATTCTGTTGTGATTAGATGAATTTTATGTGGGCAATAATGCAAAGATGTTTCAAACGGCAACTCGGAGAACTTTTTAAGGAGGTCCAACACAAAAGTTACTCCAGACGTAGTGTTATTGCCAAGTGGAAGCTCGAGAGTTTCAGATGTTGCAAGCATAATGGGATTTTATGACGCAAAAAATGTAGAAAACGCGTCCAAAGGCAAAGTAATAAGGAGAAAATGTAACAAAAGGTATATTTAGTACCAATTGTGTACGAGTCGTTAGGGATCGAAATCACTCAAGTTTTATGACATATTTATCATTTTCATCATAGAGAATTTTCGCGGTTGTAGCTAAAGGAAGCACTGGAGATGTTTCGTTCGGCTTAAAGTAGCAACAACGAAAAACATAAATTGAGCAGGGTTAACTTACAGACAACAATAACACGATAACACGAGCGATAGAATATTCCAGTTATAAATACCAACAATACAACAATAACAAGCGCAAATTATTATCGAACACCTAACACATTTCAACAAAACACTGAAACACGAAAAAAACAATTACGTTTTAAGATTTTAAGTATTTAGTAGCGAACATGTTCAAATGAGGATTATTATTAGTATAATATTAATGTTTACATTAATAATTATTATGCTACGGTAAATTTGTCATTGTTGATTGCATATTCGATCGATTGATCGCATATTATTTTTAATAACAACTGCGACCTAATACGTCACGACTGCAGAAGTAGGATACTGCAAAACCGAATTCGAGCAAGTGAGTTTTCTCAGTATGATCTTTATTTCGACAAAGATTGGTTTATTTTTTATCAGATTTTGATAGCATTACATGCCACGAGACGTAAGCTTATCCGGCCAACAAAAATAAGAAATTTTCCTAAAGGGTTGAAACTTAACAGCAGCATCAATTTAATTGCAACATAAAGTTGACTTACTCTTTAGATGGTAGTTAAAATATTTTATTGCTAGACAGTTCGTAAGCCGATCTTTAATCTTGCATATGATGTTGCCAAAAATAGGCCGATAAAGCAGGCACCCGCGGAGAGACTGGATTATTAAGTGGTTCAAGTCTAGACTAGGGGTATGCCGAGCTCACGACACGATACACGTGCTACGGACACGAGGGGGACGACTCTCATTTAGACGCATCGATTTATTATTTATCCTATTCAGTTAAAAAAAACTGATTTATAAAATAGGACAACGAAATAAAATTAAGGACATAAAAACACACAAAATAATGAAATGTAATTACTAACAAAGAAATAATACAACTATGTATAATGGCTGAATTGTGTGAATTTCGTTTGAAAATTGGATTTTACGTTTAATGTTTTGTTCGAATTTTAGGCTTATCGAGAATGACAATGGCAAGTATACATATTATCACATTGCAAAGTGTAACTATAATAACGTGACATGCCTCAACCAATCTGAACTCTTGAGTTGGTGGATACAACAAAAAGAACCATAACAATTGAATAAACAAAGACAAAATGTATCATGAAAGTCAATCACTGAAAATCAGGTAAGTGATTGTGTACCTTCTCAGGATCCACAGGCATACACGAATGTATTTACTGTTTCTACTTTTAATATCAATTTAAAAATCCTAAAATTGAAATATTATGTATTCATCAAAACATTGTAATAAAATAACTTATTTTAGGGAATATGAACCTCGAGATATACAGCAAAAAAAATTTGAAAGAATAATTTTGAAAGTATTCTTAAAAAAGGTTGTTCAAAGGTATTATCAGTTCGCAAAACATTAAGACAATTTAAGAGTTTTGCTAAGAAGGAGAATATTAATATTTTTTAACAGTTTTAATTGGAATATTATTCGGAACAAACTCTTCTCAATTAGACACCGGACATTTACAAAGAGAGTGGATGTTTTACGGAAGATTTTACCATTTTTATTGGCCGTAGGCCTCTTACGTTTCTTAATCAAAAAATAGGCTTATCTCTAATCTTTAATCTCCCGATTCTCAGAAATAAAACACAATTCTCCACTAAAGCTCAGAAGCGTTGGGCACCCCTTATCCGGATCCCCACACGCAAATCATTCGAAGTTCAGCTGAGTATTTGTGTGTGTATATTGTAAGCGTAAATAAATTTATGGCCCATATGTTTAAATAAGCTTGTTCAACCAGAAATACTCAAGAGATTGCCAAGATCTGTTCAATAGGAGAACACAAATTTGATTACGTTTTATTTTTTAAGTCGTTCATCTTGTGTCTGGATACTTCTGCTGCAAACTCAACAACCATATTATAAAAGTTACTGATTTAAACATCCAATCCATTCTCGAACAATAGCAAATAAGTAGAGATCACTTTCGAATTTTATTATTTTTATTGTTAACACATCAATATCTTGATATGTTACATTTTTCACATATTTGAATTTATATCTTACTTTTCAACTTTTCATTTTTCATA
Organism: Sweltsa coloradensis; assembly: GCA_024449915.1. Taxonomy (NCBI): domain Eukaryota; kingdom Metazoa; phylum Arthropoda; class Insecta; order Plecoptera; family Chloroperlidae; genus Sweltsa; species Sweltsa coloradensis. The sequence goes on along the minus strand of JAMZAV010000781.1, from coordinate 270,259 downwards.
TATTGTATATTTATTAATTTTTATAGTAGTATAGATTAATTTTTAGATTCAAGATTTAATATTTAAGGTACAATGTTATTTTGTTAGAAAATACATTATTTTCCTAAATTTGTATTTTTGAGATGTATTCTTTATTGTGTTTACTATCAATTATTATATCATATATAGCATTTAACAGTTATCATTTATTGTTTCAGCCTACTGTATTTTAAACATTTTAATTGTGCAGTTCTTAATGTAGTTTATTGATTTTTCAGGATATCACACACAATTCTATACGAAAGGGCTATGCTCGTTATGTTATTGCTAATCTAACGTTTATAATGAAATCATTAAAATGACTATTAAATGAATGTTCGAAAATAAAGGGATTGATCATTCATCACACTATGACGTCAATATGGTCAGCCATTTTGCAATTAAACTCTACAGTTGATATCAGTTACCTATGTCTTTATAACTAGGAAAACGCTTAAGTCCCGCCGCGTTGTTGGATGAGCGTAATTGGTGCATTGAGCTGCCATGTGTTATGCGGATTTTCTGTTGTTTTGTGAAAAGATTATTACTTAATTGAATATTTAAAAAAAAAAATTAAATTAAATAAAAAATAAACTAAATTTTTAATTTTTTTAATTAATCGTACTAATTTAGAAAAAAGAAAAAATCGAAAAATTGCGATTTTTATAAAAAATAATTATTCGATTGCGCTCAAATTTCACACGAATATCTTAATTCATAAAATTATGGTTCTGTGAAAAAATCATTAAAATCGGATAAAGCATGTAGGTGTTATAAGTAGAAGAAATTTTTCAAAAATCGAAAAAAATCGTAAAATTGCGATTTTAATGAGAAATAATTTTTCGATTGCGCTCAAAAACGTGGCAGTTCTAAGTTCAGAGATTTCGAAGGCCTCCATAAAATTTCATCGCAATTGGAGTATCGGTTTAGCCGGAATCGTGCGGACAAACACACAAAAATAATAATAAAAAAAGGATTTTTTTTCTCCAGTGTAGTGAAATGGAATCTTCGCTTCGCTCGCTACGCTCATCCAATTGGAAACGTATTTATGGAATTCACCGAACTGACTCACAATACTTTGTAATCAGATAATGCAGTTTTGGTGGAGGTGCCGGGTCAAAAATACTTTGTAAACGAATAATGATTGATTGATTGATTGATTGATTTTCGTCTTTATTGATGGCGGAATTAAAGCATGTTAAACCTTCTCTTCCATCCAACCACTTCCTAATTACAACACATCACGACATTACAGGATTACATAAAATATTGATATATATTTAAATACTATGATCACACAAGTTAAATGTGCAATTTAAGAGCTAATAGAAAACTCAATTGACAACTTAAAAACATTATAATAACACATTGGAACATATTATTAAATTAAAATTTTCGGATTGTGTCAAAATGGCATTTTCATATTATTTATTAAATGCTAAGGAATATTTTGGTCAAAAACGTAACGAAAACTTTACTTTGTGACAAAATACACAGCATTAAGGTATGAACTCACTTTGGGAAAACTTATATTAGTGACAATAATAACTTTACTCAAGAATTTGATTACTTTAGTGAAAGTGTCGCATTCGAAAACATTCCTGGATTTGCGTTGCCAGAGCAACGTAGCTTTTATTGTTAAAGATTTATGAATTGTTCTATGGTGAAAATTTAAATATCTACCGACGATCTATGTTGAAGATGTTTGTATCTCGATATGTTGCGCCGTTAAGTTCTTAAAAAAACTTTAACGATAATAACTTTAATGTAAAATCTTTTTTACACGTTTTGTGAACGTTTCGGTCACAAAACTATGCATCAATCGGAATAGAAGCTTTGTGGATGCGGTCAAAATACTTTGAAACTGAATCCAGCGTTTCTGGTGGATGGTCCGGCTAAAAAATACATTAAAAAGGAATAAGATAATTGGATGAGGATGCGGCAAAAAAATACATTAAAACATAATAACAAGTGACTAATTGGTTCCGGCAAAAATATTGAAACGTATACAGCGTTGGGGAGTCGGCGTAAAAATAATGAAAACATCATATAGACTATAAACAACTAAATTAGTAATAAACATAGGAGAACATAATTATTGCAAGTTAAAATTTCTAGGTATATGGTAATGTTATGCAATATGGATTTAATCTATTTATGTAATCTACATAGCTAAAGAAACATTCATTCATCCATTCACACAAGTACACAATTACTTTAGCCATTGTGTGCAGAAATCAGTGAGCAGGAGCAGGTTGTGTATGCATACTCACCATTGACAAAGGTGTAGCGGCTGATGTTTATAGCTGCTAATTAATTATACTTACTCAAGGAATGTTGGTATACTTTACGCTTGAAAGTGTCGTAACTAATTCCGTAAACATCCCTGATGTTGGTTGGGAGAGTATTTCAGACTCGAATAGCGTTTATTGTAAAAGAGTGGTTATGAAGATGGTTCTATGGGTTGGAAATGTTAACTGAGTACCTGATCTAGATTTAGTGTTGAAGGTATGGTTTGTATTTGAAGGTATGGTATGCAGAGTTTTGGTGGAGGTGCCGGGTCAAAAATACTTTGTAAACGGATAATACAGCGTTTGGTTTGGAGGTGCGGTCAAAATACTGTGTTAACGGATCATACAGCGTTTTGGTGAGTCGGTCAAAATACTTGTAAACTGATAATACAGAGTTTTGGTGGAGGTTGCTGGTCAAATATACTTTGTAAACGGATAATACAGAGTTTTGGTGGAGGTGCCGGGTCAAAAATACATTGTAAACGGATAATGCAGCGTTTTGGTGGAGGTGCCGGGTCCTCGGTTTCAAATAATGAAAGAACACTTACCGCTCTTCTGTTGCTGTTCTTCCCTCATGACGTGATTCCGTGGTGGGTCATCTGCGGGGACTTCTGAAACAAAATGAACGAATAAGATATAATGCGATTATATTGATCTGTTAGATGTGATCTTCTTGTGATAATGAGGCTGTGAAACGATGCATCAGTAGAAGCATATTGAAGGTAAAGAACAAATATTTAAGTAATACTGATTGGGTTGTGTAATTAATTGAATAATAAGACTGGGTCCTACACACCACTTTAGAGAGAGTTTAATCCAGTGGGTTATTATATAGGGACATAAGAAGAAAATGGATTGTTTTATTTAATTTTATTTCAACAGAAGAAAATAAATGTCAAATATTACAGAAATGGACATTGGACAAGCCTGTTTGGTCTATCCAAGGCAGTGATCTTGGACCGTTTTAAACAAAACATTTATAATAAATAAACTAGTAATACATAAGTTAAAACGCATTAGATATTTATATATTTTGTTTATTATTTATTTAACTCCATCCTAGTCAGTTAAAAACTGATTAACAAATTACGGCAATAGAACGTTACGTGCATGCGGTGATAATCAGTGACAAAATTGTAGAAACATTTAAGTTCTTCAAACGTCTAAAATAAATTAGAATTTATCTTGATTCAAAAATGAATATGGATAATAAAAATAACTTTATTATACACATGATATGATGTATTCGCCACAACGACTTGCCATTGGAGAGTTCACAACTTTTCTAATTTATACTTGTCTACCGCAATCGCGTACTGTCTATAACGTGTGCTTAAAAACAGATGATTAATGTATTGCCCAACAAAAAGTACACATTTATTTAGTTTATATTGTTAGTAAAAAATTAAAATATATAAATAGCATGATTGTTACACAATTGCTTTACAGCTCAATAAGTGTCCAATTTATGCAAGTCCAATTATACCCTACGCCGTCTCTATTCTGTCAAGGAGATAAATATCTGTCAATACCCTACGCTATAAACACTACGAATTATTATACAAGTTACACAGGATTATTCCCAAACAACAATGTTTCTGCAACGCTTGTACATGCCTAAACCTTAGCGACAATAGATTCGAACCCGTCTTCGGGGTAGCCCGTCGCAGGGCGCTAATCCACTAAATCGCTCGTCACGCATTATAATCTACAGATGTTCAGACGCGCTTGGACCACTAGTGCGTGAGACAATAGATATCCTTGTTATGGTGGCTACTGATAAGCCTGGAGTTGCTGAAGGGTACAGTCGTAGTCAACACACGTAGACTCCTCTCTAGGCTCGTGAGTCGCCGTACCATCTTGAGGGAGGATTCAGGAGTGATTTGTACAAAACCTTTCTTTCCTCGGGTCATTCATTATCAATCTCATTTGTCTCAAAGTTTGCATAGTTGGATGGGCGTAGTGAGAGAAGCGGAGACTTCAATTTGACTGTGCTGACAAAAAAAACGTATCGGATAAATATTTGTTGTTTTTCTCAATCTCTCAACAATACAAGCTACTTCAATCTTGACGAAATTTTCCTGTGAATCTTCAGAATCTATATGTATCATGAAAATCGCACGATTAAGATATTTAAAAAACGCTCCTCCATCAACGCGACTATAAGAAGCGTTCGCGATTTTTTTTCGCATTTAAATAAAGAAATACGTTTTAAACTAAATGAAGATGTATAATAAAAACACAAAAGGATTTTCTAATATATTAGATTCTGTCTGTCAAATACTGAATAAAGATCCAAATGCATCAGCATTTTATTAGACGAGTGAGCGCAGCGAACGTAGTCTCAACGAAAGTCGAACGGGCCTTGGTCGTGATTAATTTGTCTGAATGTTAAATGTTAAACGTTAAATGTCTGTAAAGTGTCTGTCAAATAGATTGAGCTGAAATTTTGAACAGACATCCGTGACCTGGTAACTGAGAACTGCTAACAAAATAAGCACAATCCATTTCGATTTAAACCTACAAGAAATAATACATGGAAAAATATGCTTGAAATGTGTAGGTTTCATTTTAACAACATTGCTTTTGTTCTTGAAGAAGTCATTTTATCGAATAATTTTTGTCAGGACCGTGATTGAATGCAGCGACCAAGGTGTATAGAATCTTGCACGCTCAAGGTATCCCCAAATTCCACTGGGAGATTGAGAAAACCTTGCAATCTTTACTCGTATTTCGTACTGGCTATGTGTATGTATTCAATAGTATTGTCACAGATGATGGACTATACTGCGTTATATGCATTTCAAAACATGTTTAATAATTTTTTTAAATACAATCTATAAACTACAAAATCTTTTCCGACCAGGGGTTTGAACCCAGGTCTCCCACATTCCAGGTATTAGGGCGCCTTAGCCAATTAGACTAGGGAAACGCCAAAGTCGTCGTTGTCTATCAACAGTTTTTATTTTATTTTCTACTTCAAATTTTGGCTAAATTAAAATATTTTATTTAAATGTTTAAACATTAAATAAAATTTTGAATTAGATAACTTGGGTCAGAAAATTTAAATAGAATTGATGATTTTTTGGGTTATTGCATTCTTTCGAAATCAAGTGCTCTGCTTTACAAGTATCTATTTAGACCTTGGACAAAGAGTTCAGATTTCAAGAAGGCTCTGTACCACAGCTAGGTGGATATAATTGGATGGGCGTAGCGAGCGAAGCGAAGATTCCATTCTACTACACTTTGTATTTTTGTCTGTTTGTTAACACGATTTCGGCTAAACCGACACGCCAATTGCGATGAAATTTTTGGAGGCCTTCGAAATCTCTAAACTTAGAACTGCACGGTTCGAAAAATCGATCAAAAAATTATTTTTCATGAAAATCGCAATTTTACGATTTTTTCGATTTTTAAAAAAATTCTTTGACTTTTATAACACCTACATGATTTATCCGATTATGATGATTTTTTTCACAGAACCTTAATTTTATGAAATAATATATTCCTGTGAAATTTGAGCGCAATCGAAAAATGATTTCTTATGAAAATCGCATTTTACCATTTTTTTAATTTTTAAAACATTCTTCGACTTATAACACCTACATGCTTAAAGGGGCTAAAAACCCCAAAAATTATTTTTTACCACGTGATCTATAGCACAATACTACACTTAAATGACCGTTCAAAAAATTATATCTTGTAACTGTGATTTAACACGAATTTTTTAATTTTTTTGATCCAGAAATTGGCGAAAATTGGTGTTTTGGAAAATTTCCTAAATCGGCTTTAACCTGCTTCTTTTTGGTCCACATAGATACTAGAGCATAGTACCAATCTAAAATGCCCGTTTATAACATCGTGTCTTGAAACTGTGCCGAAATATACCCTCAAACACGCAAAAATATGTATTCCAAACTCACATCCCATCTTGGTAATCAGCATATTTTGACCGAACTACTTGCCCAAATTACAAAACAAAATATAGAGAATTTACAGAAAAGGCTGTCGAGTACGTCAATAATGGCCAATATTTTTTTGGATCAAAATCCTTCAAGGTCACGGGGCATAAAGATCGTCCCCATGTTATTTCTTATGGGAGATTTTTGCCGATGGGACCTAGCTAGAAAAATGTCATGTTTGACAATTTTTTTGGAAGTCATGGTGGCCCCAATAATTTTTCTGTTAAATGCTAAATTCATTACTAGTTAGCCTGAATGGAATATATTTTTTGAGTTTAGCGGTTAAATACCCCTTTAATCCGATTGTAATGATTGTTTTACAGAACCTTTATTTTATGCATTAATATATTCTTGTGAAATTTGAGCGCAATCAAACAATTATTTTTCATAATAATTGCAATTTTACGATTTTGCTATGATGTTGCGATAATGCTAAGGCTTTTACAATTTTCATATATTTATTTTTTTAGGTGAAAGGTGTTTTAGATTAAAAAACAATATATCTAAACATTCACCAGACGGATTTTATAATTTTCGTTTTGTTTGATAAATATGATTTTTTCCTTTGCATTGTTGAAAAATATATGTTTTTTGTAACAAATCTATATTTCTCATATTTTAATTATAAAACTATAAATCTCATAAAAAAGTGTCTAGAAAATTTGTCAGAATAAGACTTGTGAGCATATTAAAAAAAAAAATTATCCTTTTATCTTAAAAACTGTAGAAGAAATAGGAAGAACGCTAGCAAATGTGCTAGAATAAAAGTTTCGGGATAATAGCATTTAAAGTTTATTTATGTTGTTTTTTGGTAAATTTGAGTGTAACATAGCCTAAAGGTTCAGTTTATTTATTTAACATGAATTCACTGGGCCTGTTAATCTAGGCTTCTTTAAAATCCTAAAATTGTTATGAATAACACTCTATACAGCCCTAGATTAGGCCTAATATCAGAACCGGTAAGCCATTTTCCCATGCAAAATAGCATGCAGCGCTCAAGAAAAAAAATCATTTAATGCTTTAAGCATTATATCAGCATAAAATAAATTTAAGTAGTCAATAAATAAAATAGTAAACTTAAAAAACAATTAAAACAATAATAATGCAAAATTGCTGGTTTTTCATACATTTTCAGTGAAATAACCCCCTAAACAATTACGCTCATCCAACAACGCGCCAGAAAAAGCGTTTGCGAAGCTTCCTAGTTAAAATATTTGCACTCTTTATGCTAAATTGTTGTAAATTGTGTTGTTGTTGTTATTGATATTTTTTGTTTTAATTTTCCATCTTTTGACATTGACATGAAGTACGTGAATTATAATATTTTGCTATTTTTAAGAGTGTTGTTCTTCTTATAATCAATTGCATTCGATAACATTTTGTTGTCACACTAGAAGGAATGAACAGTGTTGAAACGTGAACAAATCTGTGAAGATTCCACCTACAGACGAAAAAAGACGAAGAAGTATACCTAAGGCAGACATAAGTTATCACGACTACTGTACTGTTCCGGCGACGTTCGTACCTGTGCAAGAACGAAAATATTGACCTAGTATATTTTAAAATATCTAAGTGATAAATTTTATAACGCAATAATGTGTGCCCACAAAGATTTACATCCAATAATGAAGTGAGCCCATGTCATACGATTTCCTTTATTTCCATAGAAACATGGCGTGCATCACACTTCAAACCAAATCGAGCTAAATGGCGCAGGCATTTCAAATTTGCTGCCTTAATAGTAGAATATTTACACGATGTATACATCTCAGCTCAATAAAAAAATACTTGACCTAGTACTAAGGTCATACTCTATTTTATATTTGCCACCAACGCTGTCAAAACATTTCCAAAAAGGTAAGAATTTAAACTGTTCGTTGCATTTGAGTCACGCTTATAGGCCTAGGCCCTACATTTAGGTAGGCTAAAACATTTTTTTAAAGATTAACATAAAAGGCCGAGACCTATAGGCCTAGGCCTAACCTAAGGAGTGAACTAGGCTATAGTTCACTAAGAACTTTGAGTTTAGAAAAATGAAGTTCTATACTCGAAGCTAAGCGTGATCTGATCATGGTGTGGCTCGTTGGTCTTGTTGTTAGCGTATCTACTTCCAATGCAGAAGGTCCAGGGTTCGATTCCCGTCAAAGTCAGAAGTTTTTTAATTTCTGATTTGGACTTAAGTCCATCAGTTCTTGTCTTAGGAGTTTGTAAACGGTGACTTTGGTTGGAGCCGTCATAGCAACGAAGCACATAATAAATTCAGAGTTGTTCTGAATCGGTCTTGTTGATTCTGGCGTTGATTCGCGGGAGTTCGCACTGTCCATACCACTGATTGCTATATTTCTTATTAAAAATATCGATCTTTGGTTGGTTATCGCTCACTTGTCGATTGAGGGTTGGCTTGGTTGCTTTGATTTACTGTCCCCCACTGAAAATCAGTTATGTAACTGAGTGGGTAGACTCTAAATACAATTTATTATTTTATTTATTTATGGTAGGGCCTACTATTTAACCTCCATGGTCTTATCATGTTAGTTGGTAGGCCTCGGCTAGACCTCATCTCCGCAGCTAGTTAGGAGTTCTTGCATTCCAATTATTATGGTATTAAAATCAAGTAGGCCTATATGCCTACCATAGGCTTATAAATTGCTTTACAAGGCAAACGATGGCAAAGACGATCACGACCACGAAGTAAGAAACCCCTTCTCAAAAACCCTTTTTCCTCCACCTATTATCGTGGATGGTTCTAATCAGCATTGGACTTTCCTCCCAATATGCCTTAGGGGGCTAGAGTGGCACATTGTGACCTAACGGTTAACACGCCCTTAAATCCATATAAACTTTATAAAGGCCTAAAGCATAGGCCTATTATACCGGTAGGCCTACCTATTTGCAATAACTCATACGTAGTCTACTCTTAATTTATTTCGTCAAAATTAGCCTATATCTAGGCGACTAGGCATATATTTGCTCGATTGGTTTTTAATCGACCGTGATCTAGAACTACAGGTAGACATATTTCGTGACGCGTCTGTGTTGGGTGTAGAAAAATAAATTTAATCAAGACCTAATTGAGATATTTTAGTTTAAAATTATGCAATGAACGACTTATGTCCTTGCTTACATAATTAACAATACCGGGTCTGAAACCCTAAAATGTAGAATAATTATATTACCAGGGGAGTAAAACGCGTTTTGCCATGTTGGCAGAGTGGGTAGTGGAGCATTGAGAATTAGAGATGACAGACATTCTGTCGTGATAGGCCTATAAGTACTACGCACTACAGTCAAGTACTTTGATTTGTGGGAAAATAGGCCCTTGTTTAATCATGCAGGAATGTATGCGCTACAGTGGCAGTCTGGGTGTCTCTGTGCCTTTGATATATAAGTTTAATCTTATAACCATATTCGTGACGACATGCGGGAACATAGAGGATATCTGGACGAAACGTGGAAAACGTATTGAAATATGTGAGTATTTTACTCACTGTCACCAGATCTATGTTTTAGACGTTGGTATCGTTACAGTTAAGATCTTAATTGTCTTTATTGTTGTTAGACAGTTGATATTGCTTTGGCGCCACTGTCAGTATGCCACAGGATGAGTACCATTGGAAACGCTGTGATAACGCTGTTGCCACCGCAGTCGGTATTGCAGCTGGAATACAATGTTTGCAAACCTGGGGTGGACTGTGGTGCCACAGTTGGTATTGCGCTGGTTAAACATGCCACTAAACACAATAAATAACAAGTTATAGAAAATTCTGTAACTATAGATGTGGTGTCATTCCTTGTTTAACCTTGAAGGTATGTGCGATACAGTGGCATTCTAGGTGTCGCAGTGCATTGATCTACCAGATAAATCTCATAACTATATTCTTCAAGGACTGGGAGAGGAGAGCGGATATCTGGAAGAAACCTGGAAGTCCCATTGAAATATGTGAGTATTCTACTCACTGTCACCAGATCTATGTTTAGAGGCTGGAATCTTCACGGTTCAGATCATATCTGTCTATATATCTGTCAGTTAGTGATATTGCTTTGGCGCCACTGTCAATATGCCACAGGATGAGTACCATTGGAAACGCTGTGATAACGCTGTTGCCACCGCAGTCGGTATTGCAGCTGGAATACAATGTTTGGAAACCTGGGGTGGACTGTGGTGCCACAGTTGGTATTGCTCTGGTTATACATGCCACTAAACACAATAAATAACAAGAAATAGAAAATTCTGTAACATAGATGTGGTGTCATTCCTTGTTTAACCTTGCAGGTATGTGTGCGCTACAGTGGCAGTCTGGGTGTCGCAGTGCATTGATCTACCAGATAAATCTCATAACTATATTCTTCAAGGACTGGGAGAGGAGAGCGGATATCTGGAAGAAACCTGGAAACCCCACAGAAATATGTGAGTATTGTACTCACTGTCACCAGATATATGTTTACAGTTAAGATCTTAATTGTCTTTATATCTGTCAGTCAGTTGATATTGCTTTGGCGCCACTGTCAGTATGCCACAGGATGAGTACCATTGGAAACGCTGTGATAACGCTGTTGCCACCGCAGTCGGTATTGCAGCTGGAATACAATGTTTGGAAACCTGGGGTGGACTGTGGTGCCACAGTTGGTATTGCTCTGGTTATACATGCCACTAAACACAATAAATAACAAGTAATAGAAAATTCTGTAACAATAGATGTGGTGTCATTCCTTTTTAACCTTGCAGGTATGTGCGCTACAGTGGCAGTCTGGGTGTCGCAGTGCATTGATCTACCAGATAAATCTCATAACTATATTCTTCAAGGACTGGGAGAAAAGAGCGGATATCTGGAAGAAACCTGCAGGAAGTCCCATTGAAATACGTGAGTATTCTACTCACTGTCACCAGATCAATGTTTAAGAGGCTGGAATCTTCACGGTTTAGATCATATCTGTCTTGATATCTGTCAGTCAGTTGATATTGCTTTGGCGCCACTGTCAGTATGCCACAGGATGAGTACCATTGGAAACGCTGTGATAACGCTGTTGCCACCGCAGTCGGTATTGCAGCTGGAATACAATGTTTGGAAACCTGGGGTGGACTGTGGTGCCACAGTTGGTATTGCTCTGGTTATACATGCCACTAAACACAATAAATAACAAGAAATAGAAAATTCTGTAACAATAGATGTGGTGTCATTCCTTGTTTAACCTTGCAGGTATGTGTGCGCTACAGTGGCAGTCTGGGTGTCGCAGTGCATTGATCTACCAGATAAATCTCATAACTATATTCTTCAAGGAGTGGGAGAGGAGAGCGGATATCTGGAAGGAACCTGGCAGTCCCATTGAAATATGTGAGTATTCTACTCACTGTCACCAGATCTATGTTTTAGGGACTGGAATCTTCACGGTTCAGATCATATCTGTCTATATATCTGTCAGTTAGTTGATATTGCTTTGGCGACACTGTCAATATGCCACAGGATGAGTACCATTGGAAACGCTGTGATAACGCTGTTGCCACCGCAGTCGGTATTGCAGCTGGAATACAATGTTTGGAAACCTGGGGTGGACTGTGGTGCCACAGTTGGTATTGCTCTGGTTATACATGCCACTAAACACAATAAATAACAAGTAATAGAAAATTCTGTTACTATAGATGTGGTGTCATTCCTTGTTTAACCTTGCAGGTATGTGCGCTACAGTAGCAGTCTGGGTGTCGCAGTGCATTGATCTGCCAGATAAATCTCATAACTATATTATTCAAGGACTGGGAGAAAAGAGCGGATATCTGGAAGAAACCTGGAAACCCCACAGAAATATGTGAGTATTGTACTCACTGTCACCAGATATATGTTTACAGTTAAGATCTTAATTGTCTTTATATCTGTCCGTCAGTTGATATTGCTTTGGCGCCACTGTCAGTATGCCACAGGATGAGTACCATTGGAAACGCTGTGATAACGCTGTTGCCACCGCAGTCGGTATTGCAGCTGGAATACAATGTTTGGAAACCTGGGGTGGACTGTGGTGCCACAGTTGGTATTGCTCTGGTTATACATGCCACTAAACACAATAAATAACAAGTAATAGAAAATTCTGTAACAATAGATGTGGTGTCATTCCTTGTTTAACCTTGCAGGTATGTGTGCGCTACAGTGGCAGTCTGGGTGTCGCAGTGCATTGATCTACCAGATAAATCTCATAACTATATTCTTCAAGGACTGGGAGAGGAGAGCGGATATCTGGAAGAAACCTGCAGGAAGTCCCATTGAAATACGTGAGTATTCTACTCACTGTCACCAGATCTATGTTTTAGAGGCTGGAATCTTCACGGTTTAGATCATATCTGTCTTGATATCTGTCAGTCAGTTGATATTGCTTTGGCGCCACTGTCAGTATGCCACAAGATGAGAACCATTGGAAACGCTGTGATAACGCTGTTGCCACCACAGTCGGTATTGCAGCTGGAATACAATGTTTGGAAACCTGGGGTGGACTGTGGTGCCACAGTTGGTATTGCTCTGGTTATACATGCCACTAAACACAATAAATAACAAGTAATAGCAAATTCTGTTACTATAGATGTGGTGTCATTCCTTGTTTAACCTTGCAGGTATGTGCGCTACAATGGCAGTCTAAGTATCGCAGTGCATTGATCTACCAGATAAATCTCATAACCATATTCTTCAAGGACTGGGAGAAAAGAGCGGATATCTGGAAGAAACCTGTAAACCCCACAGAAATATGTGAGTATTGTACTCACTGTCACCAGATGTGTTCAGTTAAGATCCTAATTATCTTTATATCTGTCCGTCAGTTGATATTGCTTTGGCGCCACTGTCGGTATGCCACAGAATGAGTATCATTGGAAAAGCTGTGATAACGCTGTTACCACTGCAGTCGGTATTGCAGCTGGAATACAATGTTTGGAAACCTGGGGTGGACTGTGGTGCCGCAGTTGGTATTGCTCTGGTTATACATGCCACTAAACACAATAAATAACAAGTAAAAGAAAATTCTGTAACAATAGATGTGGTGTCATTCCTTATTTAATCTTGCAGGTATGTGTGCGCTACAGTGGCAGTTTGGGTGTCGCAGTGCATTGATCTACCAGATAAATCTCATAACTATATTCTTCAAGGACTGGGAGAGGAGAGCGGATATCTGGAAGGAACCTGGCAGTCCCATTAAAATACGTGAGTATTCTACTCACTGACACCAGATCTATGTTTTAGAGGCTGGTATCTTCACGGTTTAGATCATATCTGTCTTTATATCTGTCAGTCAGTTGATATTGCTTTGGCGCCACTGTCAGTATGCCACAGGATGAGTACCATTGGAAACGCTGTGATAACGCTGTTGCCACCGCAGTCGGTATTGCAGCTGGAATACAATGTTTGGAAACCTGGGGTGGACTGTGGTGCCACAGTTGGTATTGCTCTGGTTATACTTGCCACTAAACACAATAAATGTAAGTAATAGAAAATTCTGTAACTATAGATGTGGTGTCATTTCTTGTTTAACCTTGCAGGTATGTGTGCGATACAATGGCAGCCTGGGTGACGCAGTGCATTGATCTACCAGATAAATCTCATAACTATATTCTTCAAGGACTGGGAGAGGAGAGCGGATATCTGGAAGAAACCTGCAGGAAGTCCCATTTAAATATGTGAGTATTCTACTCACTGTCACCAGATCTATGTTTTAGACGTTGGTTTCTTTACAGTTAAGATCTTAATTGTCTTTATATCTGTCAGTTAGTTGATATTGCTTTGGCGCCACTGTCAGTATGCCACAGGATGAGTACCATTGGAAACGCTGTGATAACGCTGTTGCCACCGCAGTCGGTATTGCAGCTGGAATACAATGTTTGGAAACCTGGGGTGGACTGTGGTGCCACAGTTGGTATTGCTCTGGTTAAACATGCCACTGAACACAATAAATAACAAGTAATAGAAAATTCTGTAACTATAGATGTGGTGTCATTCCTTGTTTAACCTTGCAGGTATGTGCGCTACAGTAGCAGTCTGGGTGTCGCAGTGCATTGATCTACCAGATAAATCTCATAACTATAATCTTCAAGGACTGGGAGAGGAGATCGCATATCTGGAAGAAACCTGCAGGAAGTCCCATTAAAATACGTGAGTATTCTACTCACTGACACCAGATCTATGTTTTAGAGGCTAATATCTGCACGGTTTAGATCATATCTGTCTTTATATCTGTCAGTCAGTTGATATTGCTTTGGTGCCACTGTCAGTATGCCACAGGATGAGTACCATTGGAAACGCTGTGATAACGCTGTTGCCACCGCAGTCGGTATTGCAGCTGGAATACAATGTTTGGAAACCTGGGGTGGACTGTGGTGCCACAGTTGGTATTGCTCTGGTTATACTTGCCACTAAACACAATAAATGTAAGTAATAGAAAATTCTGTAACTATAGATGTGGTGTCATTTCTTGTTTAACCTTGCAGGTATGTGTGCGATACAATGGCAGCCTGGGTGACGCAGTGCATTGATCTACCAGATAAATCTCATAACTATATTCTTCAAAGACTGGGAGAGGAAAGCGGATATCTGGAAGAAACCTGCAGGAAGTCCCATTGAAATATGTGAGTATTCTACTCACTGTCACCAGATCTATGTTTTAGACGTTGGTTTCTTTACAGTTAAGATCTTAATTGTCTTTATATCTGTCAGTCAGTTGATATTGCTTTGGCGCCACTGTCAATATGCCACAGGATGAGTACCATTGGAAACGCTGTGATAACGCTGTTGCCACCGCAGTCGGTATTGCAGCTGGAATACAATGTTTGGAAACCTGGGGTGGACTGTGGTGCCACAGTTGGTATTGCTCTGGTTATACTTGCCACTAAACACAATAAATGTAAGTAATAGAAAATTCTGTAACTATAGATGTGGTGTCATTTCTTGTTTAACCTTGCAGGTATGTGTGCGATACAATGGCAGCCTGGGTGACGCAGTGCATTGATCTACCAGATAAATCTCATAACTATATTCTTCAAAGACTGGGAGAGGAAAGCGGATATCTGGAAGAAACCTGCAGGAAGTCCCATTGAAATATGTGAGTATTCTACTCACTGTCACCAGATCTATGTTTTAGACGTTGGTTTCTTTACAGTTAAGATCTAAATTGCCTTTATAGTTGTCAGTCAGTTGATATTGCTTTGGCGCCACTGTCAGTATGCCACAGGATGAGTACCATTGGAAACGCTGTGATAACGCTGTTGCCACCGCAGTCGGTATTGCAGCTGGAATACAATGTTTGGAAACCTGGGGTGGACTGTGGTGCCACAGTTGGTATTGCTCTGGTTATACATGCATCTAAACACAATAAATGTAAGTAATAGAAAATTCTGTAACTATAGATGTGGTGTCATTTCTTGTTTAACCTTGCAGGTATGTGTGCGATACAATGGCAGCCTGGGTGACGCAGTGCATTGATCTACCAGATAAATCTCATAACTTTATTATTCAAGGACTGGGAGAGGAGAGCGGATATCTGGAAGAAGCCTGGAAGTCCCATTGAAATACGTGAGTATTTTACTCAATGTCACCAGATCTATGTTTAAGAGGCTGGAATCTTCACGGTTAAGATCATATCTGTCTTTATATCTGTCAGTCAGTTGATATTGCTTTGGCGCCACTTTCAGTATGCCACAGGATGAGTACCATTGGAAACGCTGTGATAACGCTGTTGCCACCGCAGTCGGTATTGCAGCTGGAATACAATGTTTGGAAACCTGGGGTGGACTGTGGTGCCACAGTTGGTATTGCTCTGGTTATACATGCCACTAAACACAATAAATAAAAGTAAAAGAAAATTCTGTAACTATAGGTGTGGTGTCATTCCTTGTTTAACCTTGCAGGTATGTGCGCTACAGTGGCAGTCTGGGTGTCGCAGTGCATTGATCTACCAGATAAATCTCATAACTTTATTATTCAAGGACTGGGAGAGGAGAGCGGATATCTGGAAGAAGCCTGGAAGTCCCATTGAAATACGTGAGTATTTTACTCACTGTCACCAGATCTATGTTTTAGACGTTGGTATCGATATAGTTAATACTATCTAAATTGTCTTTATATCTGTCAGTTAGTTGATATTGCTTTGGCGCCACTGTCAGTATGCCACAGGATGAGTACCATTGGAAACGCTGTGATAACGCTGTTGCCACCGCAGTCGGTATTGCAGCTGGAATACAATGTTTGGAAACCTGGGGTGGACTGTGGTGCCACAGTTGGTATTGCTCTGGTTATACATGCCACTAAACACAATAAATAACAAGAAATAGAAAATTCTGTAACCATAGATGTGGTGTCATTCCTTGTTTAACCTTGCAGGTATGTGCGCTACAGTAGTAGTCTGGGTGTTGCAGTGCATTGATCTACCAGATAAATCTCATAACTATATTCTTCAAGGACTGGGAGAGGAGAGCGGATATCTGGAAGAAACCTGCAGGAAGTCCCATTGAAATACGTGAGTATTCTACTCACTGTCACCAGATCTATGTTTAAGAGGCTGGAATCTTCACGGTTTAGATCATATCTGTCTATATATCTGTCAGTCAGTTGATATTGCTTTGGCGCCACTGTCAGTATGCCACAGGATGAGTACCATTGGAAACGCTGTGATAACGCTGTTGCCACCGCAGTCGGTATTGCAGCTGGAATACAATGTTTGGAAACCTGGGGTGGACTGTGGTGCCACAGTTGGTATTGCTCCGGTTATACATGCCACTAAACAAACTAAAAAAAACTAAGTTTTTTATATATTCGATTCATTCATAAATTGTATTTAATATCCATTTTATTTGTTATCAAATTTGTTGAGTATTTAATGCATTGTTGTAATATTACTATTTCAAATATTTACTTAAATGTAGTTCATTGTTGTGTCTGCATCTATGTAATTAGATTTATTTAGTTGTCCTCCTTTGTAAATCAGTTTTTATAACTGAATAGGATAGACGTTAAATAAATAAATAAATAAATAAATAAAATAAACAATAAATAAAAGTAATAGAAAATTCTGTAACTGTAGATCTTCTTGTCATGTTTGTTTTGGTGTTATGTGTGACGTTTGACGTGTATCATGTGAAATATGCCATGTGTTATGATTGTGTCATGTGTTGTGTGACGTGTGCTGTGTGCCATGTGCCATATGCCATGTGTCGTGTGTTGAGTGACGTGTATGCCGTATGCCGTGTGTTGAGTGTCGTGTGCCATATGTTGTATGCTGTGTGTCGTATGGCCCGGCATTACACAACTTGGCATATCATGGTCCGGCATTGCACAGCTTGGCATATCCAAGACATGGCAGGGCGTTCTACTGCATTAAACAGCGTGGTCCGGCATTGCACAGCATGATCTATCCGCAGCATAGCAACGGTATGATACAGCATGTGTAGCGGAAAGGTATTTCATGGCATGGTGACACACCAACAATGTTTAAGGCCCGGCTCCAACAAATTATAAGCTCCTGCTCCAGTTATATTAATTTTAGTAAACTGCCTGCCAGTAAGGTCTATATTTGGTGTTCCACCAAATTAATCTTCAAACAAAAAACAACTGGAAGTTATCAAATTTTAAGAATATAGCCGGGCCTAAGTAAAAAAATTTTGAGTAAAATAATAAAAACATAAATAATAATTGTGCCTAACTTTTTCATTTTGTAACGCAGGCCTCGTCAAGCTTTGCATAGACAAGATGTACAAGTAACTGTATTTCATTGTATTGATCGCCAAAGTCGTTGTTAGACGAGTGAGTGAGCCATGTGTGAGTACCCGGTATCATTCCTTTTTCACCCCCATATCTATAAGGCTGGATCTAGACAGCGTTGGTCTACCATAAGCTAGAGTGACGCATTCATGGCCTTACAATTGACGCACCCTTATAACAAATAAACTCAAAACCCTATCATTTATACGGTGTTAAGATATCTATTTTCATACCTATATCAATTAAATGCAAATGTTCCCGAATACTAATCACATGACTCGCTCACTCGTCGAACAACGACTTTGGCGTTTTCCTAGTTATTCATCTGCAACAACTCAGTGCTAAATAAGGAAGTGTAGTTATTCCTTGTTAACAATTACGCAAAGTTTCATGCAAATTAGCAACGCAAGTCGAACGGACCTTGGTCGTGATTAATTTGTCTGAATGTTAAATGTTAAATGTCTGTTTGTTTGTCCGGTCCCATACGGCCGAACGGCCAAATAGATTGAGCTGAAATTTTAAACAGACATCCGTTACCAGGTAACTGAGAACTGCTAACAAAATGAGCACAATCCATTTCGATTTAAACATACAAGAAATAATAAATTAAAAGATATGCTTAAGATGTGTTGGTTTTATTTTAACGATAATGGTTTTGTTAATGAACAAGTTATTTTTATCGAATCATTTTTGTCAGGCTGTGATTACATGCATAGCAGTGACCAAGGTATATCGAAACTTGCACGCTCAAGTCAGTTCGACTATAAGCCGGCCTGGTACCGTAATTACATGAATTCCGGGTTCGATTCCTATCATGGTTCTAGATGTAAAAGAGTTTCGGCAAATCACCAAATCGTCGTCTTGATTAGCATAGCAGCCGAAACATGGAACAATCATATCAAATCACCATTAAATCAAATCAATCGATCAATCACCATCATAGATTAATCGTGTTAAAACGATTATTCCAATACATTTACAGAGTTCGGGGATTTTGGTTTGGATCCAGACAGATAGAATGTTTATTTTAATGTTTGACACGTGAAGAACATGGTTAAAATCAGGTTAATTTATTAATTGTACTTGTTTTAGCATTCAAATTTAACCATATTTTGTTTATTAAGTTCGTCATATAATACTCGAGATTCGTCGGATATTAAAAAGGTG
Source organism: Sweltsa coloradensis (assembly GCA_024449915.1). Classification (NCBI taxonomy): domain Eukaryota; kingdom Metazoa; phylum Arthropoda; class Insecta; order Plecoptera; family Chloroperlidae; genus Sweltsa; species Sweltsa coloradensis. Next base: position 251,098 of record JAMZAV010000781.1, on the reverse strand, counting down.
ATAACTTAATTCTTACTGATCCATTACATTGGGAATACTCATGATAAAGTTCGCAAGGGCAAATGGGAAATGTGAAGGACAAATGGGAAATGAGAAGAAGAAGGGCAAATGGTCAGAAAGCGAAGGGATTAAGATAAGAACAAAATATGAATAAGGCGAGAACAGAGAATTCAAGAATAGGAAGGAACAAACAGAAACAAGGATGAAAAGAAGGAAGGAAGGATGAATTAAAACCTGCCACCGACTACTACTCAATAGCAGGAGAAGGCAACAATACAATATAATACAACAATTAACTATTCAGCAGTAAGATTATTGTAAAGAAGACGTAAAAAAAAAACAAGCGGGGGAACGAGACGTACGACAATCTATATCATACAAATTAACCCGAGCATGTGATAGTGATGATGAATGAAGAGCTACTGGACACATGTATTTAAAGTAGGTGCCGCATTATTAATCGCAACTCTTTGTGCCGTGCACTCCGGTGTTGGTGCGAACCCATCAATAGATCAGAGTAATCAGTAGAAATCCGTACAGTTTACAGTTTACACCGTCATGTGCGGGGTCGGCGGGAGTGAGTGCGTTGTATACATAAATTACCGCTTGCCGCAGAGAACATGTAGTTTGGTCATACAGGTGTTCGTCGGATGTAAATTATTCTCTACATCTAGTCCGAAACACATTTTCATGGTGTGTTCGTGTTGTGCTCAACAGAAGCGGCTTGTTGTAATGTAATACAAGTTAAGAGGAAGCCGGCGATGATTTGATGTTCGGCGCGTTCCTTGTCCCGCTGCCATAAATCATTAAATCTGAATACAACTTGGCAAACTTGATAATGAAGGGCATACGCGCCTATCATATCAGATTTTCAATATTTATCAGAAAAATCTATCAGAAAATGCCTATAGTTATTTGGGTGTTTTTGACCATTTTGACAGATTCTAAATTCAAGAAAATTTAATTTAGTTTTTGTTTATTTTCTATAATCAATTAATGGAAAAGTGCTATGATAGACGCCTTCATAATTAATTTTTACACAATTATATAAAATCACAAATAGATGCGACAAAAATTAGTTGAGACATTTGAAACCATCGTAAAATGAGCATGCCGGCTTATCGTTAGTAATGTGTGAGAGAGAGCTAAAGCGAGCATCTCCATGTACGGAAGAGTATAATGCGGTGAAAATGTTGGACTTGGATCAGTGGTGTCTCTGTTCAAATACAGTGGGTACCGGACCGGGTTTAAAATCCCGTCACAATCCGAAGTTGCTTAACTTAATTCTGCGTGACTTGGGAAATATGCAAACGGTGACTTGGAGCCGTCCGAGGCAGGAGGCACGTAAGAAACTCTAAGGTTGTTCCGAATTAGCCTTGTTGGTTTTGGCGTCGCCCGTGGGAGGAATCGTGTCCAACCTGTTTGGTCGGTGTTTTCTATTTAAAATACCGGTCTCTAGTTGGACATTGTTCGCTCGTCAATGACGTCGGCGCCGACAGGCTTGGTCTGCATTAAATTTAAAGTTTCCCACTTAAAATCAGTTATGTCTGAGTGGGTAGATCGAAATTTAATTACATTTTTTTAATTAACATTTAAAAATAAAATATATTGGTTACTGAAACACATGTTCAAATATTAGCCATTTTATTGGCTGCTGTTTATGTAATTATTTAAGATTCAATGTGTCTGCTTTACAATATTTATTTTAAACCTTTATCGTAAGCGAGGAATTTCAAACGGTGAAATAATTAACATCAACAATATCGTGGCGGTACATCTGTTTGTGATTGAGAGTTTGTTTTTCTTTGGATAGTAATTTTTGTAATGTTGTTTTGACTATCAACAACCTTTAATCAAATCTGTTTTCGACAAACTACGTAAACTAAAATCTTTCGCTGTCGGACAACAAAGTTATTTAAGAGTTCTTATTAAAGGCATCACATTTAATAACAGATAAACGTGCAATCGTGCATAATACATGTTTATGTTCACTGATTTGTGTTGATTTGATTTTGCAGACTCTTGCAAATAACTCGTGTAAGATAAACGTACGTACCTACTTTGTCATACATAAAAGATTGAAATTTGGTTGTGTAATTTAGGTGAAGAAGGTGTAGCCCATTCATATGTAACTTAGACCAAAATGATCATGCTAGTGCAATGTTAAATTAGTAATGACAATGAGCACAGTCGGAGCTACCGGACTGTCTGCTAGTCTAGTGTTGGATCCCTAAGCGATCTCGTCGTCAACGTAAATGAATAAAAGGAAGCAAACTCTCCAACATCAAATAAAGTCAATTAACGTAAATTGGTTATTAGCATAGATGTAGAGCACAGGATGCGAATTTCCAATTAATGAGAGTCGCGCACCTCTAATGAATGTAGCAGGTGACTTGAAAGGGATGCTTGTTGGGAATTGATTGGATTGGCAGGTTGAATCGTTTGAAATGTGACGAGATGATGACTTTAATAAGAGATAATATCACGAGGCGCGGCGCAGATGTTGCCAACTAAAACATCGCTTCTAATGACGTGCCGGCGCGAAGCACACGACAAAGAGGACGTGTAATTGCTATTTATTTCTAAAGAACGGCCGGGTCGCATTCTTGCTTTGATTCAAGGCGGGTAGGTACATCAGATGTTCTGCCAGGCACTATAAGGTGAGTTATGCCTCCAAGAAATACAAAATTGCCATTCTGTAGATTTAAAAAAATCTAGTTTTACCCCACCCGCTCCTTGAAACTTCTTAACCGACTCTGCTGCTACTTAACCGACTAATCGTCTTTTTGAACTGTTATTTAACAATTCATCTTCAACTTGATACTTTTATCCTTCGAAGGTAAATTTAGTATTTCTTGGAGGAGCCAGATAGAAGGCACAAACGAGCCAACGAGTTTTGTTCTTCACGAATACAAAAACTAATCAAAATATGTGAAATTATCTTTGTTGACTTTGAAAATATTTTACAGAGAATTAGGCCTATAAGTGGGATTTTTCCAATGTTCCTGTGCTATGCCAAATGTTGAAATTTACACAACAACATAATTTTGCAATTCCGTTTTGGTATTTTTGTACTTTCACCAGGGCTGCATTCGCTATTAGTATTGACAGTACTATTTTATGGTAATATATTATAATATACATACATACATACATACATACATACATACATACATACATACATACATACATACATACATACATACATACATACATACATACATACATACATACATCTAGGTGCCCGTTAGGGCGCCGCAGCCAAGCCGCGGTGCGCTACACACTCAAGCACCTTATACACCAAGCAGAGTTGGGGTGATTTCGAGGTGTTACCCAGCCGTCATGTAACGTGATGTGAACTTGAAAACTATCACAATCGAGGGGATTTAGGTACCTGACAACACATGCCAAATTTTATTGGGGTACGATTATTCCTTCTTGGTGAAAAAATGGCTTGAAACATGCTCAAAATCACTTTAAGGATGTTAGCTACTGCTACTGCCTACTACTGCCTACTACTAACATCTTATTCGTTAATCGGCCCGCGATTCTGACCAGACGGGTGGGACTACAATGTTCATATTTTACATGGACATTAAGGTTATAGAATGATAGTCTCTTTTGAAAAAAAAGTTGAAAAAGTTTGTTGGAAGGCTTCCAAATAAAGGTTTTAAAATAAGCCTTAAACACTTGGCATACAATCAACAAGTAACCATAGTTACTTGACACTTGTTGACGGTATAAGCAGAGTTAGGCGGGAAAAAGCGATACGTAAACAAATAGCGGACATTTAAAATTTTTCTTCTTTGTGTGGAACGAGAAAAGGTGTCATTATACTCTCATAAAACAAATCAGAAACCGTCCCTGGCCTAGGCCCAGATGTGGAAAATTATTTATAATGCAAAAGTGTAGGTCTAAAGTTCCATTTGGCTATAGGACTAGTAAAATTCATACTTACATTACATGTTTGACAAGCCTAGCCAACCCTATGCCAGCACAACATTGTTCTGATATGAACTTGCTCAACTGTTTGTTTACATAATTGCAACAATCAAATCATTTCATACAACTTGTCTTTCGATTGGCCCGCGTTTATGAAGGCACTGCCATCTAGAATAAATATAGAACTTTTTCGAGCTCTTTGCTATACGCAAATCTTTTTAAAGTGTTTGGATTTCGTGATACTCTTTCAACCATAGACATCCTATATAATTGGCTAGACCAGCAGTCGGTGGTCCACTTCCGGTACAATTAGAAGCCATCTTAAAATGACAGTTTACATGTTAATCAAATGGGAGCGATTTGTGGCCAAATAGTTCTCAAGATTGCCGCCAGGTTGACAGGTAAGCATACTAGCCTTTAACACCAAATGATTACTAAATTCCCTTATGCAATCACTTCGTATTGTTTCTTTTGTTTAATACCATGCTGCGCAAGCTAAAACCATATCAAACAATCCAGTAAAATACTTTATTGCATTAAAAAAGCATAAATTAAAACACCAAATCGCCATCTTGAAATGGGCCGGTTGAGTCTTCAATTTGCTACGCTCGCGCCTGTGCGGAGGTATAGGAGACTGCTAATCAAGCCTACTATAGGGGTTTAATTAATATCAATGCTTTCAACTCACAACCCATGACGTTTTCCACGATACCGTTCAAGAATACCAATTCCTTCGAAAACGAAAACGACTTCGTTTTCAAATTGCGTTTTCAACTCATCTCCCACGAACTCAAGAATTGGGGTCCAGTCCTTATACCGTCGTTATACCATGGTTATACCACCTATACCCAGGATGTACATGAATCCGGGTCTAGATATTTTACATCCTATATTGTTACTGCTAATACCATATAATTTAAATCAACTTTGATAAAATATTATATTTTAGCAAATAATTTTGTAATGGAACTTGAAAAAGTAATGAGATCACACACATAACAAAAACTTGTAGAAATACAGCCAAACCTTACACACTCAAAAGGAATGAGATCTAAAAAAGGGCCAAGCTCATCTACCCTTCCACATAAACGTACAGTGTCCCATAACAGCATCCTCGAAAAGCTTGGCAAAATAGAATTTGCATGTTATTACGTTTAAATTAATTAGAAAAAAAGAACTTGGATAAACTATTACGTTAAATTAATAATCGCAAATTCTATTTTGCCAAGCTTTTCGAGGATGCTGTTATGGGACACTGTAAGTTTATGTGGAAGGGTAGATGAGCTTGGCCCTTTTTTAGATCTCATTCCTTTTGAGTGTGTAAGGTTTGGCTGTATTTCTACAAGTTTTTGTTATGTGTGTTACATACATACATACATACATCATACATACATACATACATACATAAACATACTACATACATACATACATACATACATACATACTACATACATACATACCATACATACCATACATACCATACATACCATACATACCATACATACATACATACATACATACATACATACATACATACATACATACATACATACACATATTAAATAAAACTTGTTCCCAATAATACAACCATTAATTTTAGAAACATTATTGTAAACTCAAATTCAAGTCAAGATGAGAAATAAAATAGTTATAACTTGGTTTGTGGGTTTGTTCTTTGATGTGTAATCCAACTTTGCTAAAGACTCCACCTCGAAAATCAACTCTTGGCAAACCTTATAAAATAACATTTGTAAGAATTACTATTATTCCGTTGCAAGTATACGAAATAATTCTAGTTTAATGTCTTTAGACAGTTTACATCATCAGAGTTGTGTACACTTGGAGATATGAGAGAGCGCATAAATAAACTGTAGCTACATTGCCAGGGAGGGGGTGACCATTAAGAATAAGATAACAGCCTCGGTTTTCTCAAGTTTTACTCCACGTGTTCAGAGCGAATGTTCAACTAATTTCTGGCAAAGGGGAAGACACTGTAATTGCATACAAAATAGACTTCGTTACCCATTTACCCACCAAAGCGCATACACGGTGGCTGTTAAATAAATGACAGTTTACTTGAATGTATTTGCGGGTGTTTTCGAGTAATAGGTATCAGAAAGTAGCATGTTGTGAACAATATTGAAGCTAGCCAAGATTACATGGTAAAACATGTATTGATCGTTTGTCCCATTTAGTTAATGATTAAAAAAATGATATTAAATAAAACTATGATTGCATAAATACATCACAACATTATTAAACAGTAATAACACCATTTTCAAAATGTAAATATAAAATAAAAGCAATGTAAAAGAGAATATCTATGAAAAACAATTTAAAATGTACCATAATGTTAAATAAAAATAATTAATTGGCGTTTTAAATGATGGTATAACAGAGTTGTATGAAAACTTAGATCAAGGAAACATGAACCACAAGCGAACTATGGCTACAGCTATATTATATGTTTCATTCTGACGATAAAATCAATTTATTATAAATATTAATAATACATATGGCCAACCTGAATCTGGTGTGTGTGTAAATTAAACCTCAATTACACAATTGTCTTTAATTCAGTGGACTGGACTGAAAACGAACTTAAAGAAAATAAATAAATAAAGTGATTGGTGGTGTTTTATTTAACCAGTTCACATGTGAGAATTATTGATCAGCAATTGCAGACATGGACAAAATACCCTCATACAGGCCACATTAGTAATTGAGTCACAGTTAGGCAAGCCATTTATTATTGATGAACAGAGTAATTAACTATTTGTTCGAGCGTTTTATTGTTTTCGCAAATCCTATTTAAACTGCAAACGCTTTGCTCTGCGAGAACAATACATTGTGGTATAGGTACATAATTAAAGAGGAGTGCACAGATGATTAGTGCTACGTATATACTGGGAAATCAACGAATAAACTTGACAAAAGTGTGAGAAACTTGCATGGTCAGCCTAATAAAAAAGACTGGCGTGTTACTACTTCATATTGCTTAAATATGCGATTACTGAGTGGTAACGCATTAGGTTTCACATTTGTCTACACCAGCTAAACTCACATTTTGTTAGTTGTTACTTGCTTTAAATGTAACGTAATCGATTCAACAATGGTTACTGTACGAAGTGCGGGAACACGATGCGGGCAAAGCAGACGATGAAGCAGCACAAAAAATACATCATTGTATTAATTTTAATTTTTAATATGTTTCGTAGGTAGCCTGACCAGGGTGCAATGCATGCCCCTCTTCAGGTGTCTTAACTAGGTACGTTGGTATTAGAACAATTGTGAAGGGATGACCGAGGGCTGTTTAAGAGGACTCAGTCCCTTTCATTCGCATTAACGACTGAGGAATACCTTGAAAAAAACTTCAGTCAGGATTGCCGGTCTCGACGGGACTTGAACCCGAGATCTCCCGAATCAGAGTCGCGCGCTTAACAGTCGAGCCAACACTGTCGGTAGCTATATATGGATAGCAATGTATATTAATCATACACTGGCAATTCACCTTTCGTTTCTCTAGGGTTTATGTCAGCCTAAAGATGCGATAGCACCAGAAATGAGCTTGATAGATTTAGTAAAACAAAACTTTCTGCGATGGGGCTGTCACATTGAACAATAAATTTAGGAAGCGATTTTACTTTAAGAATGAATTGGTTGAAAAGCTGTTACCAAAGCATTGGGATTTAGCATTATAGGTCTAGTGACAGTAATTTAAGGCTTATAGGCTAAGGTGTTGTATTAATTTCATATTTGCAGCCAGTGACCAAATGTTTTAATTATGTGCAATAGTAATGGGAACGTTGTTTGAATTTGCAATATTGTTATCTTGTAGACTTGTTCTTGCCTCCAATAAGAGAAATATTTATCTCGATCCGTAGGTGCATTATCCATAGCAACGTGGCATATTGTATTGTGACCACCACAGAAACACAATCATACTAATTGGAAGTGTAAAATATTGAATGGAATTTTACAAATGCACCGTGCACTTTTCGTTCCCCTAGTCTGGTCTGAGGGTGCTGGCACGTGCAGTCTTTTAATCGCAGCCACGCACGGAGTTTAGTTCGTGCCCCAGCTGCGGCCCGTGTCGCTTAATTAACCAATTGTGATGTGAAATTCCTGTAATTGCGTTTGGCCACGGACCGTGAGCGCGGGAGGTGACAATGGATACACGGAAATGTAGATGAGGCTGATAACGGCGCAGAGTCTTCCAATGGCCGCTAACAAACCCACCGAAGCAATTTACAACTTCTACAAAGCTGCGTTCATGAAAGGGTATTCAATTATCTTATATATGAAATTAATAAAACGAACCATTGTGAAATACGCCCCGTGTGAGAGCGAGGTCATTGGTTCGTATCTCGAGCACGGATCAGCGCTACAGCGCGGGGCTAAGTAGAGCAATCAACAGTTAACATCCAGCTTTGAAACCCCAGAACAATTCACGTTTCCGTTCCATCTTATCTTTATTATGTAACATTTTAATATCAAACCCAAACACGGCAAAATAAATTATTTTCAATGAAACAATAAAAATACTATTTTAATTCAGTTTAGTGGATACAAATTCAGTATCATTTACTCTTTTTTTTATTTACATTTTGGAAATCGTCAACCATTTCCGTCATCAGACTAATTAAACCATAACTTTATCCCGAAAACATTAAATAAATAATTTTTATTTGTATCACATTTATAAATCAGTCACAATTACAAACAGTCAATTTCTAACTTCAAAGGCGATGGTTGATCCGCGATAACAATGATTCAACCTTTGCCGTCGTTAACAGTATCTTACTCAAAATGGTGGATTTGATAATAATTAAGTTTTATAATAAAATCATTGTAGTTTTGAATGCGAAGAAGATAATAGATAATAATGAAAATAATTAAAGAAATGATAACATTTTTTTTATAATTAAGAGAGAGATTACAAGTGAGTAGTGAACAAGATTTGAATGAGTAAGATCTAGTCATAAATTAAATTTAAATTGTAAGGTGAAATCCTTGAATTGATATATGCATACAGGTAGAGACTGACAGAATTAACAGAACAAAATTAAGAATGTTAATGTTTCTTAAAACTTGATACATACAAAACATAAATAATTCACGTGTCTAGACGAAATACGTATATTACAATTTAAAATGCAAATGGGAGTGTTCAGTTAAGACATTTTGGCATAATATTCTTGCACAATCTGTCAAAACCGAACTGATAAAGCCGCATCGCCGTAGGAATAACTGTAAGCTTATCATAAAAGAAATAACGCAATTTAGATACTAACAAGATTTGATAAAAATCTCTAGTTGAATGAATGGAATGAATGGAACCTCTTAATGTATGACACTGTTTTTGCTGGACTTGATAGCTTAAGCGAGAAAGGTGACCTGGATATTGCCCCTTTGCGCATATAACATTGCATCGTGGTTCTGGAAATGATGGTAATATCCACGGTCATTGTCTCTAGCACAGAGAGATGAGAGCTCGTGTGCTATTCCACACACGTTTCATATCCTAATATACATATCATTCGAAGTTCAGCACGACCCATGTTCGCGCAAATAGACTATTCTCCCCCACTAATTAGCGATGATATACTCTCGCCATTACTTTCTGCACACAGTCCGCAGCTGGGTTTGCGAGGACTTAGGCCCGTCTCGGTTTGCTCTTTAAACAACTCGCAAACTTTAATAGGTTTTTATAGCCAAGTTTATTTTTTGTTACTTTTAAGCTTTATTACGAATTAGTAAGAAGTTTCTCGAGGCAAGATTTACACGAAACAAATAGACAGAGTGGGAAGTTTGCTCGCTGGGTGGGGTGGGATTAGATCTACGTGTCCGATCCGAATAAAGATAATTAGTAGCTACCATCAAGTAGGCAGTTATCTTAGTTAGCTTCACACTAACATTTCCATACAAACGATCTGCTTAAAAAGTCTTCTCGGTCGGTCTGCCGGTTCTTCTGCATGTGTACGAACCTAAAGCCCTCGAAGACGACGAGCGAACCTCGCATTGTTTGCTAATGTAGCTAATTCCCAGCGTGAAGCGCACGTCAAACCGCCGGATTACAACGCACTAAACAAAACACCGAGAATAGTGGATTGAGACGCCGAGATACAGCGCTAACTTAGCGGTAATTTATTTCCGCAAGTTGGCAACGCAAACTACGAGGATTATTTGATTGTTAATGACCTACAACTCATTAGAGCTAACTCAAAGATGATCATGTTTGTTAGTCGCATAGTAAATGGTGGATTTTAGAGAGAGAAAATGCGAAATACGCATCCATATTCAAGCCGGTCGGTTGTTTGTGAAATCTTTTAAGTCCGTCGTACTAAACGCTAAAAGTTCAGAGAGCTCTAATATAATTTATCAGTCTGGATTCTACAAAGCAGCCGAAAGACGGAAATGAATATATCTACGAGATCTGAACAAGTAGGAAAGTTGTTTTTAATCCCGTGGGGTATTCTGAAGACGAGAGGGGGTGAACTTTTTCGTCCATGAATAAGGAGAAATCTATAACACACTATTGCTGTGGTTGAATTTCTACCCCCCGGATACTTGAAACATCTAACAAAGTATATCGAGAATTAATTAGAGCGAGAATATTTCTTGAGTGTCTCTCAGATCGAATGGGGCTAAGTAATGTAATGTATTGCATTTGTTTCGTATCGGGTGGATATATTATGCTCAATCTTGCACGGGTTTTTGAGGTTCAGGAAATTCAAACCCACGATTGCTGAGGGATCTGAATAAACCCATACAAACGTGAATAACTCAACGGAGTTCTTACATTCCAAAGAAATTATGCGATAGAGATGCAAATAAACCAGACAAATCACAAACCTGAATAAACGAATAAAAACGTGATGTCTCAAAGAAGAATTCCTTGCTTACAATCACGGGTACCGCGGCGTACTCAAAACATAGGGAGTGAAACCTTCCTTTGCTCAAACATTCAATTCTCCTTGGTGGTGGTGCTAAGAATATAGAAATTTCCGTTTTCAATTAAGCTAGTCCCACCAATTTCCGTCCCCTGAAAGGTCATCAAGAACATTCTGTAGCATCCTTGTTGAAGGGCAATGCCAACTAAACACGCATGTGTTCGTACGTATTATGTTCGGGTCTTATCGTGAGAATTGACAAACGCATAGACTAACAGACGGACGGACAGAAAACTGATGCGTAAAGAGAAGCTTCGTACATTACTACTCATAATTGAACCAACTATAAAAATTTAACCAAGGAACACAATATTAGTTGATACATAAACATGCCAGTCTCTAGTTGGTCATTCTTCGCTCGTGTATGGTGTTGGCGCCTAAGGTTGGCTTGGTCGGCTTTAAATTTAATGTCCCCCACTGAAAATCAGTTCTGACCACTGGGACTGAGTGGGTAGACTCTAAATACGAATTTGTTTTATTTATTTATTCATAAACATATATTTAACAATTTAACATTGATAAGGAAATAATATAAAAACAAATATACTGTCTAAAGGCAGATGCTATAATGTCACTAGCAATCGCGCTATACTTGACAGAGACAGGTGAGAGTGAAGGGCAATTACAAAACTCCATACCTACCTTACGGTTGATGATGCAATTGTGTAAGTAATGAATGCGTGTACAATAACTGTGAAGAACAGTTTAATTGTAATCAAAAATCCTAATACGCACAGGCTTTCATAAGACGTGAAAGTTAAAACGAATCACAAAAAATTATAACTCGGAGTATTAAGTCTACATTAAAATTAATCTCGTTTGCGAACGACGTGAAAACTCATTTGCTCCATAGAACGAAACCGTTTTCCATTTCCTTAAGCAACTCTATAGACACACTTCGCGTTAAGTGAAATGAATTCACGGCCCACAAAGATTCCGTCTTAACTGCTACAAACACGAAATTAGAATATCTAATGAATATTTATTATAAGTGTGCATAGCGTAGCTCGCCGCAGTGTGGGACTCTAAGTCTGGTCGTCCCAACCTAGTTTATTAAAACCGAAAACCTATTTCAGATAAAACTCATTCTTGGCTACGATCGCTTCTAATCTAATCCATTGGATTTTGGAACAGACTCAAACCCCAATAAAAGTTAGTGGGCCCCTGAAAGATGGTTTACTTGGTTTATCATAAATTGTCAAATTATAGGCGAACTTGGTCGGGGTTCCTGGAAAACAGATCACTCATGTAAGTTATCGAGCCTAGTATTAGTGAGAATAATGTTGGAACTTGGAGAATTACGACGATTATCAGTTCTAAATATAGATTAGCTTGATTGCACAGGGAGAAACTTGTCGTCAATGTTGTTGATACTGTGTTAATACCTCGCCATTTTTGTGGTAATAATATACCTATTGTATATTACGTATATTATTACGTGAGAACAAAATAAGGATACTTACATTACAACTACTTTTTTTACTAAAGAATACCAGGGGAGAGGCTTCAAGCCCCACGACCATTCCCCAAAAAAGACGGACGATTCAATTTCTCAAAATTTTGTTAGATATTGGTAACACTTATAAAGGCATGATTACGAAATTATTTAATGATGTTTAATATCTATAGTAGGCTAGATCCCCAGTCATTTTCTACTGACGAGACAATTAGAAGCCATCTTGAATAGGTCAGTTTGTATGTTTAAATTAGGCTGTAGCAATTTGTAGCACAAATATTTTTCAAGGTGGCTGTCAGGTTGACAGGTGAATAACTACTAAATTCCCTTATGCAATAACTTTTTATTGTTTCTGTGCATTCCCATGCTGCACAAGCAAAAACCATATCAAAACAATCCAGAAAAATACTTATTCTCATTCAAAACATAATGTAAAGCTTAAATTGAAACGCCAAATCGCCATCTTGAATAGGTCAGATTGATGCTTCAATTTGCTACGCTCGTGCCTGTGCGGACGTATTGGAGACAGTATTTATTGATATTTTCCGCCCCTTGGGCGGGAAGGCGATATAGGGCAACAATTCTGCCCTCTGCAGCCTATACATGTACAAAGGAACATACAAAGAAACACAGATGTTAAACACAGAAAGCACTGAGGAGAGGACAGCAGAATCATGCCAAATAGTGAGAGAAAAAAAAACGTTCAAAAGTCAAAAATGAAAGTTATTATGCCACACTGGCACTGCGAGGCGCAAGAATACCATATGGCAAGGAAGCAACATAAAAACACAAATAGACGGGGTGGGATCTAGACTACTATAGATGTTAAATATTGAATTGAAATTATTACATTTCCAATATTACAGAATACAAAATTCGTACGCCAGGAGAAAAACAGGTGCTGCAAGTGTAAACTTATGGACTCACATCACAAACTTGAGGTAAGTATTGTTTTGCCGTCGGCACATTGACCATTTTCATCAATGTATAGAATGAAGTCGTTAAGACATAACTAACAAACACACAACTGTGCAAATAATGTTAAATAATCAAATATATGTGTAAGAAGTTACAAAAGTATATTCACTGTTGAAAAGAATGTTTCAATGAAAGATTCGTGAAAACCCACATTTGGGTTATAAAACCATCAAGTTCCTACTTCTGATAATATATCAGCATTTACCTTATGCATTATGATTGAGTGAAGTAATGGAAATCCTGTGTATGTGTTTGGGTGGGAGAATAGGGCCCTTAATTAACCACACAATTTAGATCATTAAACTAATTATGACAGTGTAAGAAATTAAATGTAGAACAGATTAAACAAATTTGTAAACTATACTAGACAGGTCTAAACTAGATATTTATAATATATTTCTGATCAATAATGTTTGAAAAGGAAGTAAAAATGTAAGTTTTCTATACTGATACAACTATGCATAAGACTCTTTTGCCATATTACTCCATATTACGCCACATTACATATTACTCTATAAAAAAATAATTTACAACTATTACAATAGCTCACTCAACCTTGACCCTTTTATATTACATGACGGTGTACTAATTGAGTTTAATTGCAAGTTTTTGCATACAATCCCATTAGACTAAATCTATAGCCATGTAGTACAAATTGCCTGCTGGTAAAAACGACTAAAAATCATTCATCGTATTTTTCGAAAATCGTCTACCAATATGATTTAGCATTTTGTCAATAACAGCCAGTGTCATCAATTTCGGCAGATGATTATACATACACACACGCCCTGATATCGACGGAAACGTAAAGTGAGAAACCGAGTCGTACAATCGTTCTAATCACACGGAGCAACTGTTTAGGAGGGATGGCCGCTTTACACCGCTATCACCACCAACAGTTCATACACCAGTTTTACCTGACCCCTTCTTCAGGCTCACACACGGCTTGTCAAGGCTAAACTTCCGATAATGCAAATAAAACTTTTACTACACTGAAAGTTTGTATCGGAAACTCATTATTAACAAAAGTATATTTCTCAATTTCATAAATCGGGAAACAATCCCGCTGAGATGGATTTGTTTAAATTTCTGGATTGATTTACATTTTTTTTAAGTATAGTTTTATGTTTATATTTTTTCAACTATTTTGTATGAATGCCAGATGCATGGTAGAGTTCCATTTTTCTAGTTTAACTTAGTTACGATCTAGTTAATTTGGTGACTTGGATAGTTGTGCGGGAATTTCAAAGCGATGTCAGGAAGACTCAATCCCACTTATCCACTAATGAATTGACGCCAATATGTTTTAAATAATATATCAGTCAGGATTGCCGTGTCTACGATCAAACATTCTGTCGGTTCAAGAGATATGGCAAACAACTAGTCATACGTGCTTCGCGCCAAGTATAAGATACTATCGAAAAGAGGGGAGAGGCTTCGAGCCCTGAAACCAACAACCGAACAGACGCCGTCATAAGAAAGGCAGGGCTCCTATAGCTACAGTGTCAATAGAATTGAATGAAAATCTTTTAAAATGTGTAGGCTTATTGCCAGTATCAAGGTGGCTCAGAGCCAGCTTACATAGTCTTTCATTCAGAACGCTGCAAGTTCAGTACCCACCAACGGCAACCGGGGTGATTTTTGTGCCAAGCTACGTCAATAGGCAACTTTCTAGGATTGAGGCTTTAAATATTCCCGTGAATCTAACTTGTCCAATTTGCAAATATACCGTGTTCATAATAAGAGGGACTCATTGCAGATGTGTTGCCCACAGAAGGTAGCCTATTCCACGATAGTGTACCGACATTTTGCACAACTATACCTAACAACATAATATTCTAGTTACTGCAGGGGTTACACCGGGGAAATATGGCATGTACATACAGCAGAAATTCATTACATAAAGTTGTTTTTCCTACGGTAGAACAGAACCGATATACTTTTTCAGTGCCTGCAAGTGTACACAATTCTGTTCTGAAATACAGCAGACAAATCATCATGGCGAAGGGGGGGGGGGTATATTCAAAATACAATAAGACGCAACATTTGAGAACATATTGCACAACTACAAATGCTAAAAAGAATTCACCAAATATGCCCTACGCTAAAAAGAGCTATTAAACCGGATTTATCGCAGACATTACAAGACGTAAACAACGATTGGTACAAGTTCTCAGTATACAGGCTGCGAATCTAAAAGGCGACGCATAAGGGAATTGGTGCAAGAGTCATGAACGCTGGTATGGACTTGTTCGGACTCGTTACAAACACCATGATGCAAATCGTAGAGCTCTACTGTTGAACATTGTGGAATATGAAGCCAGGAACATTTTGACAGTCCGATATCTCACGTCACTCTTAGCCTCATTACTTGAGATGTGCAACAATGGTATAACGAAATTCGCTTTGTTTAATATTTACTTCCAACATAAATAATAATATAATGTGATTGAATAAAATCACAAAATTTCCCAAATTTTTCGAATTTAGGAGTAGAAACCACGGATCAATGTAGAAAATAGTTATCATTGTAGATACACCAGAAAAAAATTAACTAGCAACACTTTCTCACTACAACTTACAAAAACTACCAACAATAATTGTATGTGTATTTCATTGTATACTATACATCATTTAGGCATTAAGGACTTAAAACAACTATTTCTGTGATTTAAACTGTACTACTCAGTAAATGTGGAATTAAAACTTGAAACTATTTCTGCGTCCAATACGGTACTAAACTGTAGAGTATACTCCTATTTCTGCGTCTTCCACTGTACCAAGCCATTGAGTCACACCTCGGCTGGCTACAATTGTATGTTCCCTTATCCGGCTTTGTCTCTGCGCGTGCATCTCATTTAGTGTCCCATTTAAACTGCACAGTACAACTGTAGTTTGCTGTTTCCACCGAAAAGAAAGTAGACACTCGACTATTCCCTTATTCTGCCATTTCATTCTTCCTCGAGCGCATGCAGAGTCGCGCTGTAGATTAGGGGGTCCGGAGGGAAATTCCACGCAGATTCTGTATCATCAGCAGCAGACGGGAGCAGGGCCCACCCCGCGGGCCATAATGCGACTCGAATGCACTTTCAACAAGGTTTGACAAAGGAAAGTACCTCGAGATGGGGAACGTGCAACAAGACACAACTAAAACACCGTGAAATAGAATTCTCTGATAAATTGAGGGGAAACATTTTGAAAATCGACTCGGAAAAGAGCTGTGCGGTGGTTTAAGAAATATTTCACTGTGGGAAATAAAAATGTGTGCAACATCGCTTGAAAATCAAACTGAATTCGAAACTCGAGAACAGTGGCTTAGTCTATAATAACTGTTATTATTTTCATTTTCAACCGATTCCTGACAAAGTTTCGGTCGGAGTTGTAAATTGAGATGTGTAGGCTAAAATCCCGCACATATGAGTGTATTTATAACTATATTACATTTTTGATGGCTATTTGCCGTCGTACTCATATTAACTTGCACTAGAAACTAGACCATCAAATACCCCTTCTTTGTACGTAGAAAATGCTTGTTAGTTGTAAATGGAATACACAACTCTACAAGTATTTTTCTAGTTTGTTGCAAAAAAACAACAAAAGGTATTACGTCTTCGGAAGAAAGAAAACCTCAATAAACAAAGTCTAACTCGAACATAATTTAATTACAATATTTATTACTATATTAAATTTTTGATGGCTATTTGCCGTCGTACTCATATTAACTTGCACTAGAAACTAGACCATCAAATACCCCTTCTTTGTACGTAGAAAATGCTTGTTAGTTATAAATGGAATACACAACTCTACAAGTATTTTTCTAGTTTGTTGCAAAAAAACAACAAAAGGTATTACGTCTTCGGAAGAAAGAAAACCTCTCTAAACAAAGTCTAACTCGAACATAATTTAATTACAATGAGCTCGTCCCCACGGAAGCCAACCCGGAAACTAAACATTTAAAATAATACCGAGTTCCATATTTATTTTATCTTGGTCTCTGGCGTAATTCGCACAGATTTATTTCCTCCCCAACAATAGGTGGATGCATGCACTACAAACCTCATCAAACCACTGTAAAAACTTTACCTAATTATTTTAGGAGTAAAGCTCCCCTAAAAGCATCACTTTTCTATCTGTCCGCCCGTCCGTCCGCATCACGTCTCAAGTTAAAGAAAGAACATAATATCCTCTTAACATGCATCTTGTTGTTGAATTCGCATTTCAATAAGGATAACTAAAAATGTTTCTGGTGACCCTTTGGCCCAAGGAGGCAGGCCTAGCATTGTTTTAACGAGAAATTAGTCCGTATCCGGCACCTCCACTAAACATTTAAGATTTTATTCGCGTTCTACTTCGACAATCTGTTCACTAAGTAGCTACGCTCCCTGTTTTGGGTACTCCCATAGCGTACTTGTTAGCTTTTGGGTAATATTACAAGGAAGCTTCGCAAACGCTTTTTCAGGCGCGTTGTTGGATGAGCGTAATTTTTTTCATTTAAAAAAAGCGTAAAATAGAGATTTTCATGAGAAATAATTTTAGGATTACGTTCAAATTTCACACGCATATATTAATTCATAAAATTATGGGAATGTGAAAAAATCGTTACAATCGGATGAAGCATGTAGGTGTTATAAGTCGAAGAAATTTTAAAAATCGAAAAAAATCGTAAAATTGCGATTATCACGAGAAATAATTTTTCGATTGCGCTCAAATTTAACATGAATATATCAATTCATAAAATTAAGGTTCTGTGAAAAAATCATTACAATCGGACAAAGCATGTAGGTGTTATAAGTTGAAGAATTTTTTTTAAAAAAAACGAAAAAAATCGTAAAATTGCAATTTTCATGAGAAATAATTTTTCGATTGTGCTCAAAAACGTGGCAGTTCTAAGTTCAGAGATTTCAAAGGCCTCCATAAAATTTCATCGCAATCGGAGTATCGGTTTAGCCGGAATCGTGCTAACAAACAGACAAAAAGAAAAAAAGAAAAAAAACAAAAACATTTCGGATTTTTTTCTCCAGTGTAGTAAAATGGAATCTTCGCTTCGCTCGCTACACTGGAGAAAAAAATCCGGAATGTTTTTTTTTCTTTCTTTTTTTTGTATTTTTGTGTGTCTGTGAACACGATTCCGGCTAAACTGATACTCCGATTGCGATGAAATTTCATGGAGACCTTCGAAATCTCTGAACTTAGAACTGCACCGTACGAAAAATCGTTCAAAAAATTATTTCTCTTGAAAATCGCAATTTTACGATTTATGTCGATTTTTTTTTTGTTTTTGTTTGTATTTTTGTGTGTTTGTTAACACGATTCCGGCTAAACCGATACTCCAATTGCGATGAAATTTTCAGGAGACCTTCGAAATCTCTGAACTTAGAACTGCACCGTACGAAAAATCGATCAAAAAATTATTTCTCTTGAAAATCGCAATTTTACGATTTATTTCGATTTTCTTTTTTGTTTTTGTTTGTATTTTTGAGTGTTTGTTAACACGATTCTGGCTAAACCGATACTCCAATTGAGATGAAATTTTCAGGAGACCTTCGAAATCTCTGAACTTAGAACTGAACCGTACGAAAAATTGATCAAAAAATTATTTCTCTTGAAAATCGCAATTTTACGATTTATTTCGATTTTCTTTTTTGTTTTTGTTTTTCTTTTTGTATGTTTTTGTTAACACGATTCCGGCTAAACCGATACTCCAATTGCGATGACATTTTCTGGAGACCTTTGAAATCTTTGAACTTAGAAATGCCACCTTTTTGAGCGCAATCGAAAAATTATTTCTCATACAAATCGCAATTTTACGATTTTTTTTTTCGTTTTTCTTGTTTTTTCTGTTTGTATTTTTGAGTGTTTGTTAACACGATTCCGGCTAAACCAATACTCCAATTGCAATGAAATTTTCTGAGGACCTTCGAAATCTTTGAACTAAGACCTGCCACGTTTTTTGGTACAATCGAAGAAATATTTCTCATGAATTTTGTACTTTTACGATTTTTTCCCATTTTTAGTGCGATATTTTCGTGACATTTGGGCCGATTCTGACCAAACGGGTGGGGCTACAACGTTCATATTTCACACAAACATTAAAGTAATGGCGATGTATTGCCTTTTGAAAGAAAAAGTTGAATAAGTTAGCCAGAATCCATATAAATAAAGGTTTTAATATGAGTTTTTTTGAGGTTTATAATAACAATTAACAAGTAACAATAGAAACTTGACAACAATCACCTACAATGCATTCAAAAAGCACTTGCAAAGGAAAAGTGGTCCTACAAAAACTAAAAACGAACAAAAAAGCTCATCCATCAACGCGGCGGGACTAAAGCGTTTTCCTAGTTAATATATAACACTAAATTAAATTTACACACGACATCGAAATCACCTTATTTCGTGAAATTATGTACAACTTATTCAAGTGCAATACAGAGTTGAGTTTATTTATGCCATAAAATTAAAGTGACTCAGAACGAAGTTGGTAGTCAGTCAACATAAAAATAACACCCATGAAATAAAAAATACTATTTATTTTTAATTTGGCTTTGATTTTGATATGTGAAGTACGTTAACAGAAAAGTTATCTGGAAATGGATCCGAGCAATTATCTTTACTTTTTAGTGCTAGCACCGATCCGTCTTTATAGGTGGCAGCAACACAGCGACCATAGTAAAACCAATTAATACTCTGTATAGACAAACAGAAATCTATACTGGTAGAAAATAATATTCCTAGGAAGTTAACAAGCACGGTACGAGAGTACACAAAATAGGGGGCGGAGCTACGTAGTGAACAGATTGTCGAAGTAGAACACGAAAATAATCTGAAATATTTGGTGGAGGTGCCGGGTAGGATTGAGATGGACATTACTATTGGTGATCTGTTCTGTAGGCTTATCAAGTCAAGTGTTACGTTTATATTATATAATATATATAACAGAAATCTATACTGGTAAAAAATAATATTCCTAGGAAGTTAACAAGCACGGTACGAGAGTACACAAAATAGGGGGCGGAGCTACGTAGTGAACAGATTGTCGAAGTAGAACACGAAAATAATCTGAAATATTTGGTGGAGGTGCCGGGTAGGATTGAGATGGACATTACTATTGGTGATCTGTTCTGTAGGCTTAGCAAGTCAAGTGTTACGTTTATATTATATAATATATATAACAGAAATCTATACTGGTAGAAAATAATATTCCTTGGAAGTTAACAAGCACGGTACGAGAGTACACAAAATAGGGGGCGGAGCTACGTAGTGAACAGATTGTCGAAGTAGAACACGAAAATAATCTGAAATATTTGGTGGAGGTGCCGGGTAGGATTGAGATGGACATTACTATTGGTGATCTGTTCTGTAGGCTTATCAAGTCAAGTGTTACGTTATTATTTATAAATATATATAACAGAAATCTATACTGGTAGAAAATAATATTCCTTGGAAGTTAACAAGCACGGTACGAGAGTACACAAAATAGGGGGCGGAGCTACGTAGTGAACAGATTGTCGAAGTAGAACACGAAAATAATCTGAAATATTTGGTGGAGGATTGAGATGGGCATTACTATTGGTGATCTGTTCTGTAGGCTTATCAAGTCAAGTGTTACGTTTATATTATATAATATATATAACAGAAATCTATACTGGTAGAAAATAATATTCCTAGGAAGTTAACAAGCACGGTACGAGAGTACACAAAATAGGGGGCGGAGCTACGTAGTGAACAGATTGTCGAAGTAACACGAAAATAATCTGAAATATTTGGTGGAGGTGCCGGGTAGGATTGAGATGGACATTACTATTGGTGATCTGTTCTGTAGGCTTATCAAGTCAAGTGTTACGTTTATATTATATAATATATATAACAGAAATCTATACTGGTAGAAAATAATATTCCTAGGAAGTTAACAAGCACGGTACGAGAGTACACAAAATAGGGGGCGGAGCTACGTAGTGAACAGATTGTCGAAGTAGAACACGAAAATAATCTGAAATATTTGGTGGAGGTGAAGGGTAGGATTGAGATGGACATTACTATTGGTGATGTTCTGTAGGCTTATCAAGTCAAGTGTTACGTTTATATTATATAATATATATATAACAGAAATCTATACTGGTAGAAAATAATATTCCTAGGAAGTTAACAAGCACGGTACGAGAGTACACAAAATAGGGGGCGGAGCTACGTAGTGAACAGATTGTCGAAGTAGAACACGAAAATAATCTGAAATATTTGGTGGAGGTGCCGGGTAGGATAGAGATGGACATTACTATTGGTGATCTGTTCTGTAGGCTTAGCAAGTCAAGTGTTACGTTTATATTATATAATATATATAACAGAAATCTATACTGGTAGAAAATAATATTCCTAGGAAGTTAACAAGCACGGTACGAGAGTACACAAAATAGGGGGCGGAGCTACGTAGTGAACAGATTGTCGAAGTAGAACACGAAAATAATCTGAAATATTTGGTGGAGGTGCCGGGTAGGATAGAGATGGACATTACTATTGGTGATCTGTTCTGTAGGCTTAGCAAGTCAAGTCTTACGTTTATATTATATAATATATATAACAGAAATCTATACTGGTAGAAAATAATATTCCTAGGAAGTTAACAAGCACGGTACGAGAGTACACAAAATAGGGGGCGGAGCTACGTAGTGAACAGATTGTCGAAGTAGAACACGAAAATAATCTGAAATATTTGGTGGAGGTGCCGGGTAGGATTGAGATGGACATTACTATTGGTGATCTGTTCTGTAGGCTTATCAAGTCAAGTGTTACGTTTATATTATAGAGTAAAGAGTAATTTTTATTCGCTTGACCAATACATAGTAAAAGTATACACACATTATCCTCTTATGAGAGAGATAGTAGAGTGAAGTGAATAATTCTTAATATTAATATAGGTTAATTAATAATAATATTAATGTACAAAAAATAAAAATATAACTGAGCTGGGCCTCAAACTCTGTAATAAAATAATTGATTGATGAAAAGATAGGTAGGTATTTCTATTAATAAATAAATAAATAAATAAATAAATAAATTTTATTTAGAGTCTGCCCACTCAGTTATATAACTGATTTTCAGTGGGGGACTTTAAATCAAAGCGACCAAGCCAACCCTGCAGGCCCCGACGCAATCGACGAGTGAGCGATAACCAACCAAAGATCGATATTTTTAAAAGGAAATAATATAGCAATCAGTGGTGTGGACAGTGCGAACACCCGCGAAATCAACGCCAGAATCAACAAGGCCGATTCAGAACAACTCTGAAATTTATTATGTGCTTCGTTGCTAGGACGGCTCCAAAGTCACCGTTTACAAACTCCTAAGACAAGAACTGATGGACTTAAGTCCAAATCAGAAGTTAAAAAACTTCTGACTTTAGCGGGAATCGAACCCTGGACCTTCTGCATTGGAAGCAGATACGCTAACAACAAGACCAACGAGCCACACATTACATTTCATGCAGAGAGATATTCATTGAGTGAGTAGAAACTTTTGGATTTTAAAAATGATTTCATGCTGGACTTAAAAGTTGAAATGGAGGGACAGGTTCTTGTATTGTTTGGTAGCTTGTTATATAGAGTTAAAGCAAGATATTGTGGACCTTTTGAGAATAGGGTTAGTTTATGATTGTGAATGTGAATTTGTATATTTGCTCTTGTAAAATGGGAGTGGACAGAGGTTAGAGGGAAAAGATTAGGGTAGGAACGAACAAATATCGCTGCAGCTTGAATAAGAGAGCAGGCCAGAGTAGGTATATATATAATATATATAACAGAAATCTATACTGGTAGAAAATAATATTCCTAGGAAGTTAACAAGCACGGTACGAGAGTACACAAAATAGGGGGCGGAGCTACGTAGTGAACAGATTGTCGAAGTAGAACACGAAAATAATCTGAAATATTTGGTGGAGGTGCCGGGTAGGATTGAGGTGGACATTGGGTAGGATTGAGGTGGACATTACTATTGGTGATCTGTTCTGTAGGCTTATTAAGTCAAGTGTTACGTTTATATTATATCTTGGCTGTATTTAATTACATGTAATTGGGGGAACCTGTTCGTGGTATATAACACTAAACTAATTTGAATTATAATTCACAACATGTAGTTAGTGTAGCGTGCATTGATACCTACTGTACTACAGTGACTTCTGATTTAGCTAAACTTCAATCTGATGCGATTTGAAAGCTCCCTTTGAAGACACCAAGTTCCCCTAGTCTTCCCTAACGCGGCAACTCTCTCACAATATCGGGAGCGATAGCTATACCTTGTCAATTTGCTCAAATCTAATATATTAGGACAATATATTTTAGGCGCAGTAGCTCTCCGATAGTACAGTACAATATAACATGGGAAGGTAGGTATTGACTCTCTTTTGCGAGAATCGGCAGCACAGATCCGTGGCATGCACATTAGGAGAACAATACAAAAGGCGCTAGAAACAAACGATTGCATGACAGAGGATATGGACCCGAAAATATCACCGTGATTCCAATATCTTCAACAATAATTCCGCTATTACATTGTTTCAATTTATTGAATTCTAATCTATGTAGCCAATTTGTTGTTTTTATAATATTATATTTATACACTGCGAGTGGTGTTGGATAAAACAATGTCAAAAACATGTGCCTTGTACGAGATTCGAACCCAAACGTCATGGTGCCATACGATTTGGATCCTTCAATTATGAATTAATTTTTAGATATAACTACAATATAATCAATATTTATTATTACATTGTTAATATTATTTTAAACTAGATACTGATCGCTAGATGGGCATTATTTGTATTTTGACGGCGTTAGATTTAACAGGGTTGTTCATAGCTGCTTTAATTAAGCGTCTGCATCTTAAAATCGATTATTTTAATTTAATGAGTAGACTTTATTGTATTTGTTTATTTTTATTCGTTTGACGAAAACCCACTAACTAAAAATATTAATCAATAATTACAAATTAATCTAGCTTTCAAGAGATTGTTATAAGCAGCAATTGTTTTTCGGGGGTAATTAAACTAGAATTAATAGCCATCCCCATCCATACACATGACCTCGTGTTCAATTGAGAGGACTGTTTCTGTAAGGTAATTGAAAACGTAGCAGTGTAGTTTATATAGTCGTCCACTTAGTAAAGTAACAAGAAATGCGACTTTTTCTCTGGTCTTATTACGGCGGTTCTTGTAAGCCAGCGTACTCTAAGCTGCTTAGCAGGGCAAAACAAACCAACCACAATAATTCTTGGCATTAGGGAGCAAAGCATGTTGTTTAAGCGGTACATATTATCCAGTTGGCAGGAATAGTAAATCAAATTGCTATTGTTTAGAACGCGAGTACCAGCGTCGTAAGCTTTAGCTTTACAATACATTTTAACAAGAGATAAAACAATGCAATGCTACTTTTCAATACAAAAATTGTCTTTACACAAATAAAATCGAATTTATGTTATGAGTGTATAGTGTTATTTGTTTGCATTGCTCCATATATATTTTAAAATGTGTTTATAAAAATGAATTAAATGAAATGTCTTGATATAATTTTGCCTCCTTACGAAACGACTAAAATGCGCAACCGTAAATGTAGTAACACACAAAATGCAATACAGTACACCGCGTGCGTATAAACGTCCATGACAGCTTTGCTTTGGCTGCTTTGCTAAAAACTACGGCCTTGACTAACCTTCACATGCTATCCGAATATACCAACGATACACTTTTTCTTAATTCGTTAGTCAAACCAATATCAAACCTCAGTGAGATGGTCCCTCGCAGCCTATGAAATGCGAGTTTGATAGTCAAAGTTCTTAGTCAAAGCATGGAGTTTAAATAGTACTGTACATGGTCAAAATAAGTTATAACTTAAAGGGCGACGGAAATTCGCACTGACGTGTCAGGGTAAGAAGCTTCTTTGTTCACATGATGTTTAGCAATCTCACTAGCCCCTTTTGACGAGATATGCTAATTTGCAATAAAACTATCTGTTTCAGAGCTGATTGAATAATAAATTATGAGATATGTTATTTTAATGTTATCATTATATTATTGGGTTATTGAATGCAATCATTTTTACATTTTAAAAAGTATCACTTTGACTGGTATTCGAGATGAGGGTGAAAGACGATTACAAAAAAAATGCCTTATGCGGAATTCGAACCCACGTCTTCGTAGAGTCATACACTTCGGACCCTTTGACTTGTTTGCAGAATGTAGCACAAAAGACAAATTATATAAATTGTGCATGTTAACACATGTAGGCTAATATTTTGTGTGTCTATATGCATGAGAAACTTTACCGCACCAATTCCCCCAAATGTGAAAATAATCAAAACATGAAAATTAATTTAAATTAATGCTCTCATTGAATAGGCATACAAGGTTTTTAAGCATATCCTAGTCGGGGCAAACTTTTCCGACAATTGCTATGAATCAATGTTTTTTATTGTTTAAATTTTGTACAAAAACGTTAATTGTACTCAGAACTTTCATTCTAAATATCAGTATTGTTACTTATTTTGGCATCGAATAAAAAAAGTACTGTAAGAGGTAGTAAGAGGACGCCTCGTGCATATTAATCGTGACATTATACTATGTGTAATAGAGATAGGCATAACAACTTTAATTTTAGATACAATGTAATGCATCATTATAAATGCTAGAGAATACTTCGTTATTTGTAGACATTTTTAGAACAAAACTCTAAATCAATTTGAAAGAAAGTAAACCATATGTCAGGTCCGAATAGAGGATTAGGGTAATGGGTTCGAAACCCGGCTAAAGTATAATGTTTCGTAGCGGTCACTTATACTGGGATTATCTATCGGTAACATGGCCTACATAGAGATCAACTGCACTTCACTGCAACTGGTAGAAAAGTTGAAACACAAATCACACCCGGAACATGTCTTATTCATAATTATTCATGACATAAAGTATAAGGTTTATCTTTACAGTGGAGACATAAGCAGTTTCATTTTATTATAACATTTACCACACCAACTACCGCGTTAATCGTTGAAACTCTTCCCCACCCGTTTGACAAACCAACCGCATTTCTACGTTTGGTGCAACGTCGTTTCAACTGGCTGCATTTACCTAAATATAAGCCGCAGCGCATCAACCCAAGTGGCCTATACACAGCCCTCTCAAATGAGATAGCAAACTCGTGACCATCAACGCGGCAACGACACCACGTGTCTAGTTTTAAGAATATTACCCGACGTCTGTGTCTGGGAATATGACGGTAAAAGACTTTTTGTCCTGCCTGGTGAGGAGTTTCGCCCGCTAATGAATGCGTCTCGGTCTTAGCCCATCTGGCAGAAAGCCACGTTAGTAATAATATTACCACGACTTCCGGTTGTCGCGTAGGCCTAACGGTTACGTTCAAAGGCTTACTAATGGCGGAAGATAATATGCAACCCTCTGGCAATGCGAGCAATTCCCCACTCTCAAGGTTCAAAAACAATTATCAAGTATACTCTCAAATGTTCCAACGACTTTCGAAACTTTAAGTGCCTATTTGAAATCCACTCTTACTCCATAAAAAGAGCAATTTTCTACTTTCTTTTAATCAGAACGTTTTATATAAAAAAAATATGTCTGTATTGTATTAATGCATTGCGGTTATCACGGCAAAGTTTTCCCCATTAATCAATGTCAGCCATAGAAGGCGGTTGATCGTAAAGACAAACTTGCGGCGAGCTTATTATTTGCAACTCCAACACACCCACGCCTTCTATAGCAACAACTTAACAGATAGATTACGTTAGATCGAATTGCTTCCAAGTTGAACTTCGTACGAAGGGGTTACGTTTTACGTCTACATCACTTCGCACTTGCCACGGCGCGAGAGAAAACAGACACATACAGGGAATAGTTAGCTAACTATAAGTTTCTTTTTGCACTATTGTTGGATGAGCGAAGCGAAGACTTCAATTTCACTGACCCCCCAAAAAATTAGCTCGGGTGTTTTTTTTGTTTTGTTTATGTTTGTGTTTTTTTTTTTTTTGCTCTCTACCGGGCAAACGGCATGCAATCTTGATGAAAATTGGAGGGGACCTTCAAAATCTCTGAACTTGAGCTGCCACGTTTTTTGGTACAATCAAAGAAATATTTCTCATGAATGTTTTCGATTTTTAGTGCGATATATTCGTGACATTTGGGCCAATACTGACCAAACGGGTGGGGCTACAACGTTCATATTGTACATGGACATTAAGGTTATGGTGATGTGGTACCTATTGAAAGAAAAAGTTGGAAAAGTTAGCCAGAATCCATAGAAATAAAGGTTTTAATGTCAGTTTTTTTAGGTATATAATAACAATTAACAATTAACAATAGGAACTTGACAACAATCACCTACAATGCGTTCAAAAAGCACTTGCAAAAGTAAGAGATCCCACGCAAACTAAAAACTTACAAAAAAGCTCATCCATCAACGCGACTAAAAGAAGCGTTCGCGAAGCGGCCTAGTGTACACGTTTTATTTTTTGTACCTATCTCGGGAGTAAAGCTTACCGTTATTGTTTATCGCTTGATCTAGCCTTTGTTAATGGTGGAGGTGACGGGCACATGTAAATTCAAATTTTCTCTGGGGTTCCTAGCCTGTTCCACCGTTCATTTATGTTATTCTTATAGGTGCTTCTAAGGTCTAGCCCCAGCCCCCACAGGTCACCAAAAACATTCTGTATCATCCTTGTTGTAGGGCAATACCAACAAAAAACGCGTGTCAATCGACGACGTATTCAGTTTTTATCATAAATAAATAAATAAATAAATAAATAAATAAATTGTATTTAGAGTCTACCCACTCAGTTTTATAACTGATTTTCAATGGGGGACAGTAAATCAAAGCGACCAAGCCAACCCTGTAGGCCCTGACGCAATCGACGAGTGAGCGATAACCAACCAAAGATCGATATTTTTAATAGGAAATATAGCAATCAGTGGTATGGACAGTGCGAACACCCGCGGATCAACGCCAGAATCAACAAGGCTGATTCAGAACAACTCTGAATTTATTATGTGCTTCGTTGCTAGGACGGCTCCAAAGTCACCGTTTACAAACTCCTAAGACAAGAACTGATGGACTTAAGTCCAAATCAGAAGTTAAAAAACTTCTAACTTTGGCGGGAATCGAACCCTAGATCTTCGGCATTGGAAGCAGATACGCTAACCACAAGACCAACGAGCCACACTAATCAAGAATCATGAAACGTGACACACACACAGACTGACAGAAGGACGGACAGAAAGTGAATAGTGATGCATATTATATAGCGGAGCACTACAACGCTGCGGAGCACTACAACGCTATCTGTCCTAGTGTTTTTTTTTGTTTTTTTTTTTTTAGATTTTAACCAACGGGGTCGATTGCCCAGATGTTTTGCAGCTAATTTATTATAATGTGCCTGTTCGCAGGGCAAGAAATACTTATTTATTTTATCCTCTTAAGGCAATGATTGATACTCTTACTTGTCTATAGAGTGCCGACTGCTGACCAATTTTAATAACCTTTCAGGCAGTAGAAATGACTTTGATTTAGATCTTTTTAATGACTCAACTTTGGCTTTAAAAAAAGTGCTGTTTGTTGTAGGGCAAATGTTTTATTGGATGAGCGTAGCGAGCGTAGCGAGCGAAGCGAAGATTCCATTTCACTACACTGGAGAAAAAAAAACCGGAAAGTTTTTTTTTTTTTTTCTTTTTTTTTTTTCTGTATTTTGTGTGGGCTGTTAACACGATTCCGGCTAAACCGAACTCCAATTGCGATGAAATTTTATGGAGGGCCCTTTGAAATCTCTGACGAAGAACTGCCACGTTTTTGAGCGCAATCGAAAAATTTTTTCTCATAAAAATCGCAATTTTACGATTTTTTTCGGTTTTTAAAAAATTTTTCAGCTTATAACACCTACAAAGCTTTGTCCGATTTTAATGATTTTTTTACAGAACCTTAATTTCATGAATTTAGGTATTCGTGTGAAAATTGATCGCAATCAAAAACTATTTCTTTTGAAAATCGAAATTTTACGTTTTTTTCTTTTTTAAAACAATTCTTGACTTATAACAAACCCACATGCTTATCCTATTGTAATAATTTTTTACAGAACCTTAATTTATAAATTCATATATTTGTGTAAAAATTTTTTTCGCAATCAAATAATTATTTCTATTGAAAATTTCAAAATTACGATTTTTTCCTTTTTTTAAATTACAATTAATTAAAAAAAATTATAATTTAAGTTTATTTTTTATTTAATTAAATTTAATTTTTTAAAAAATCTTCAACTTCGTAATGATTTTTTCACAGAACAACAGAAAATCCGCATAACACATGGCAGCTCAATGCACCAATTACGCTCATCCAACAACGCGGCGGACTTAAGCTTTTTTCCTAGTATTATATTAACTGTAGGTCTAATGTGTATTTTCTTTTTCAGGTTTGTTATGTTGTTTTTATTATATCCTTGTATTTTTCCATTGGTTTCCCTCAGATCGAACACGTGCAGCAACGAGGCTAGGTTCTGCTCCAAGAAGAAACTCGGACCTCGATTTGAGCACAAAGTTTCGGTCCAGATATTTCTACTGGCATATTTATTTAATGGTCCGGTGCGGGACTGGTGGCCCAGTGAGGTCGAGGGGGGCAAGTGATTGACCGACTTGCTTAGTCCCTTTCCGAAACATACACAGAGTATTGAACAAATTGGGCAAAAGAAAAGCAACCGACCGAATCAATTCGGTAGAATACAAGTCTACGTTCCCCCAGTCAATCCGGATTCCGGTAGTTATCGAATCCTATCGAAAGCTTGTTGAGAGTTCTACCAACGATCACGCAGAGACTATCCCCAAAGAAATTGTGCCATGAACAAAATGTGGTGACTAATGATGTATAAGATACAATAGATACAAAATAAACAAAAGTATAATACATTAAAAATGCAATACATTAATGTAGGCAAAAATATAAATATTCAAACACATGTTGATGTTGTTGACAGTCAACTTTGCTGCGCACTCTGCTTGAGCAGTGATACTGCTTTGAAGCACTTGAGAAGTGAGAAGAACTAACCAAAAATATGTGTTTAGCGGTTTCACGAACTATTTTTCAGTTAGTCGCTTTGTATGTACAACATTTTACGAAAATCATCGTTGGTAAAGAGCAGGACTGCCCCCAAAGTCACGTTTAAATATACCCCCCACAGCAACCCCCCCCCCCCCAACCAAATATAATATTGATTTCAGATTCAGAATCAGATATAAATCAAAGAAAATTTCAGAACATGATATATATAAACTCCAGCGCGAACCGGGCGCTGAACTCGGAACCTTTTAATTGGAAGGAAGAAAAAATCCGCACTATCAATTAGTTTGTTTAACCAACATTGCCATCGATGCGCCACGTGAAGGACACAATAAAAACAGAATATGCACGAGACGATTCACTGCACAGTTTTGCCATGAGTTAGTGTATTGAAATTCAAAACCATGCAATAGAATTATTTTCAAAAATTGAGAGTTTGTTTTCGAATCAGCTTTAACAGTTCACTCACAAAACAAAACTCCAATGCTCTACACAATGTTTGCTTTAGAAAAGTTGTTAAAACGAAAGTGCATTTCGCGAGTCTGAAAAGCTATTCACGCATTTCAAATGAAATGACTTCGAATGCGATTTCAAACACGTATAACTAAAAGACACAATTACAACAAGATAAATGAGTAATGGATTGCAGTGGATTGCTAATGGGGGGCTTGGATTCGATCCAAGGGCGATTAAAGGCGCCGGCGTTAATAGTAGACGAGCGAGGTGCATGCTGGTCGGTCTGTGCTGGTAACTGAGAGTAGTCGTACTTTGGCCCCACTCACTCACTCGCAGTCATTACCCGCTACCAGATGTCATGTAGACACCGTGTTTTAATATGTTGCAACAAATGATATTTAACATCTATAGTAGGCTAGATCCCCAGTCTCCAATACGTTCGCACAGGCGCGAGCGTACTAAATTGAAGCGTCAATCTGACATTTTCAAGATGGCGATTTGGCGTTTCAATTTATGCTTTAAAATGCGATTAAGTATTTTTCTGGATTGTTTGATATGGTTTTAACTTGTGCAGCATGGGAATGCACAAATAGAAACAATAAGAAGTTATTGCAAAAGGGTATTTCGTAATCATTTGATGTTAATGGCTAATATGCTCACCTGTCGACCTGACAGCCATCTTGAGAAATATTTGGGCTACAAATCGCTCCCATCTACTTAACATGCAAACTGACCTTTTCAAGATGGCTTCAAATTGTCACGGAAGTGGACCAAGACTGGAAATCAAGCCTACTATAGATGTTAAAAATATCATTGGTTGCAACATATTATTCTCTACTAGGAAAACGCTTAAGTCCCGCCGCGTTGTTGGATGAGCGTAATTGGTGCATTGAGCTGCCATGTGTTATGCGAATTTTCTGTTGTTCTGTGTAAAAATCATTACTAAGTTGAAATTTTTCTTAAAATAAATTAAATTAAATTAAAAATTAACTTTTTTTTTAATTAATCGTAATTGTTAAAAAAAATCGTAAAATTGCGATTTTTATAAGAAATAATTTCTCGATTGCACTCAAATTTAACACTAATATATTAATTCATAAAATTAAGGTTCTGCGAAAAACTCATTACAATCGGATAAAGCATGTAGGTGTTATAAGTCAAAGAATTGTTTAAAAAAAGAAAAAACCTGTAAAATTTCGATTTTTACGATAAATATTTTTTCAATTGCGCTCAAATTTCACAAGAATATCTTAATTCATCAAATAAAGGTTCTGTGCAAAAATCATTAAAATCAGATAAAGCATGTAGGTGTAAAAAGTCGAAGAAATTTTTAAAAATCGAAACAATCGTAAAATTGCGATTTTCATGAGAAAAATTTTTCCGATTGCGCTCAAAAACGTGGCAGTTCTAAGTTCAGAGATTTCGAAGGCCTCCATAAAATTTAATCGCAATCGGAGTATCGGTTTAGCCGGAATCGTGTGGACAAACAGACAAAAAAAGAAAGAAGAAAAAAAAAAAATCCGGAATTTTTTCTCCAGTGTAGTAGAATGGAATCTTCGCTTCGCTCGCTACGCTCATCCAACAAAACTTTAGGTACACTTTCATTTTAATACGCGTTATGTTCGTATGTAGCTACTTTAGCATAGCGAAGCTTTCATATCAGCATAATGTTACTGTCCGTCCGTGCATGAGTCACGTCTCACGATAAAGATCGAACACGGCGTCTGATTGACACGCGTTTTGGTGGCATATTGCATTGCTGTCATTGCAGGATGATACGGAATGTTTTTAGTGACCATGGGGGTAAGGGGGAAGTGGCTAGCCCCCCCTAGAAAGTTTGATGACCCGGCGCCTCCACCACTTCACATGCGGCTCGCTAACTCGGCACCACCACCAAAAATATCAACGCACGGCGAATGGTTTTATTTTTGATGTTCATAAAGTAGCTTCGCTCCTTTGTTTTTTGGTAAATCTTGGTGTTTGTTTCACTTATCGAAGCCAATGGCAGTAGGAGGACCTCGAAACGCGGGCTCGAATCCCGCACAAGGCATGGGTTATTTGTGATTGTCATTATGCCCTCGCCGACAGAGTTGTCACGGTGCACTTTAAATGAAAGTCCCCCACTGAAAAAGTTGTGACTGTGTGGGAGTATTATATCTGAGTTATTGCATTTTTTTTATTTGTAAATCCGTTTTTAAAGCGCTTCTTTTACATTTGGTTCATTTTAATTCATTTCACTTTATATTATTAATATACAATTTTAATATGTTTTCAAAACTGTAGTCTTACTATTTTGTTATATTACTATTTTAAACCTTGCTTAACTTTAGTTTTTATCTGCATATTATATGTCCTTAGTTTTAATTAGGCCTAGTTGTCCTTTGTAAATCGGTTTTCATTAATGAATACGATGTAAGTAACACAATGCATGATAACCATGAGATGTTCGCTTAGCTACAAGACTAATGTTTTCACTACATACTTTTAACCTAGCCTAAGATTAAGTACGTATTTATTTGTGTGAAATGCGGGGGGGATGGGGGGGGGGTGAATGTGCCTCGCCCCGAACTGACTAGAGTGGGAACTGTAAGATATTAGCGTCGGGCCAGTCGTCATTAGGTATCCCTTGGCAACCAGCAGCAGATTTATTACGACAAAATTAAGATAACTGTAAGCAGCAAGTGAATTCAAGGGACATATTTCATCGGCGGCTGTCAACTCCAGGGCCTGGGCGCGGACGGGTGGAGTGAAATCCAGGCCAGGGAGGAGAAGAGGAGAGGATGTAGCTACAACAACGAAGGCGGAGAACGACGTAAAGAAATCCGACAACAACTCGCCGTATAGTATTCGATCGCGGCACCCAACACTCCAGCTAGAGTTACTAATTTATGGTTATCACGAAGATAAATAAATACTGTGAGATACTGTCAGTCTACGGAAACTCGGAAGTAAAGTGAAAAGTCCAAGCTGCGCTAGCAGAACTGTCTCCACAATCACGCACTGCTATGTCGTGTAGACTCTAGAGTAGATGAGTAAATTCGTGTTCGATCAACTTTTCGTAGGAAACATACCCGTGTGCTTTTCAGAGGCATAAGTGTGAACAATTCTGTTTGTTTTTTTAAATTCAGTAATTTTGTAGGCTATGTAAAATTATTCACTTTGGTGGTACTAACTACTAATAAGTGTATTATAGTATCCTTAGTACTTATGAACAAAGTACGCTGAAAGCCGAGGTCATCCAATACTGATTGGTCAGTTATCAATCAATAAAGATGGAATTTATTATATTCCTCAATCCGAGAATCAGCCGTACTAATCAGTGATTGAGAGTGATTCCCTATAGGAATCGATGTCACTATATCGTTGGCAATTATTTTAGCTCTTACTTACTTGACTTCATTGTACATTAACTAATCGCAATGTAATTAGTTGTATGAGTATGTGAACAAGTAAAGGTTATAGTTGGTTTATTTCGTAAGAATTAGCTCGACCCTGACGGGGAATCGAACCAAGATAAAACTAGTTTTCTGGAAACTGAAAGCTGACATCTGAAAATAATTAAGCGAGCGAAGCGAGCGTTTCCATTTGACTCTGCCGGAAAAAATAGTCACTGGTTTTGTTTTTTTTTTTTTTTTTTGTTTGTTTGTTTGTTTTTTTTTTTGTTTGTATGTCTCGCGATAACGTTCGAACGGAGGCTCGGATCGAGTTGAAATTTTCACCATCCGCAAGCTTTGTTCTCGATTGAATGCCATTAGTTCTGTGGCAAAATCGTTCAAAAAGTTAAAAAGTTACATTAAAGTTAATCGAAAGTTTTTTTTTCAAACTCAACGGCGACAAAATCTGAGATAGCCAAATCATTTAGAATGTCCGTCCGGTCACGAATATGTTAATTTTATTTTGATCCGATAAGTAGTGTAGATGGAAATTACATTATTAAGCGAGCGAAGCGAGCGTTTCCATTTGACTCTGCCGGAAAAATTAGTCACTGGTTTTGTTTTTTTTTTGTTTGTTTGTTTGTTTTTTTTTTTGTTTGTTTTTTTTTTTTTTGTTTGTTTGTATGTCTCGCCATAACGTTCGAACGGAGGCTCGGATCGAGTTGAAATTTTGACCATCCGCAAGCTTCGTTCTCGATTGAATGCCATTAGTTTTGTGGCAAAATCGTTCAAAAAGTTAAAAAGTTACATTAAAGTTAATCGAAAGTTTTTTTTTCAAACTCAACGGAGACAAAATCTGAGATAGCCAAATCATTTAGAATGTCCGTCCGGTCACGAATATGTTAATTTTATTTTGATCCGATAAGTAGTGTAGATGGAAATTACATTATAACAAAAGTAACGTTGCCATGGCAACGAAAAGACGCGCGAAGTTTCTAATGCACTGCCACCTACAAGTAATCAAAATACTTTCGAGGAAGCAGTCTATTATTTGTCAACAAAGAGTTTAAATAACTGTTTTCCCAAGGAGTCAATGTCCTCTAGATGGCGGTGGATTTTAAAGTAAAGATTTACACGGGTTTACCCAAATACCTTGGCAATAATAAATAATACTGGAAACGCGAACGTCGTAAATTTTAAAATTTTAAAAAATGTGCAATGTGGGTCTAGCTATAGCACGTGCTCGCTTATCAACGCGTCCAACTGAGCGTTTCCTAGTAACAAAAGTAACGTTGCCATGGCAACGAAAAGACGCGCGAAGTTTCTAATGCACTGCCACCTAGAAGTAATCAAAATACTTTCGCGGAAGCAGTCTATTATTTGTCAACAAAGAGATTAAATAGTTTCCCCAAGGAGTCAAGGTCCTCTAGATGGCGGTGGATTTTAAAGTAAAGATTTAAACACGGGTTTACCCAAATACCTTGGCAATAATAAATAATACTGGAAACGCGAACGTCGTAAATTTTTAAATTTAAAAAAATGTGCAATGTGGGTCTAGCTATAGCACGTGCTCGCTTATCAACGCGTCCAACAGAGCGTTTCCTAGTATAATGAAATCTCTAAAAGCCTTGTTTTCATGCAGGCGAGCGAATACAAGCGAAAAGGTTCTAGAATCTAGACCAATCAGAGGGCTCCACAGTTCTTAATTTTCAATCTCTCCCATCCCAGTTATGTGTGAAACAATCTGGCATGTTGGTGAGCCTGGGCTCAAGTCCCGGACATGATGGTAGGCCTGGGTTCTAGTCCCGGACAGGGATAATTTGTTGTGTTTGAGATACTTGGTGTGAATATATATCTCGGTTTTGAATAAAGTATTATAAAGTTGGCCTACAACAATTAAGTATATACATAATGTAATGGAGTCGAACCCACGTAATTGGAGTCACACTTCGGACCGATGCGGCAATCATATTAACCACAAAATTCAAACTTCTTCGAAATTTTGTCTACCAGTTGATTTAGATCCTTCCATTTTTCGGTGGAGATGTCAATGGACTAGGCCTACTCAGGGTGAACCTTGCGGGACGACCCTGTCACGTGACGGAGTCAACCGTAAGCTCTTCGGAAACCAGGAAGTCGGGTCGAGCACTGTGCACTCCACTTGGTTATTAAAAAAATGGGCCATCAGTTATCGCACGGTGCGACCCGAGTCGCCCAGTTACTATTAACTAGGAAAACGCCGCGTTGTTGGATGAGCGTAATGGTGCATTGAGCTGCCATGTGTTATGCGGATTTTCTGTTGTTCTGTGAAAAAATCATTACTAAGTTTAAGATTTTTTTCAAATTAAATTAAAGAAAAAATTAACTTTATTTTTTTATTTTTTTTAATTAATCGTAATTTTAAAAAAGGAAAAAATCGTAATATCGAAATTTTCTTAAGAAATAATTAGTCGATTGCGCACAAATTTTACACAAATATATTAATTCATGAAACTAAGGTTCTGTGAAAAAATCATCACAATAGGATAAAGCATGTAGGTGTTATAAGTCAAAGAAATGTTTAAAAAAAAACGTAAAATTGCGATTTTATTGAGAAATAATTTTCCGATTGCGCTCAAAAACGTGGCAGTTCTAAGTTCAGAGATTTCGAAGACCTCCATAAAATTTCATCGTAATTGGAGTATCGGTTTAGCCGGAATCGTGTTAACAAACACACAATAATACAGAAAAAAAAACATTCCGGATTTTTTTCTCCAGTGTAGTGAAATGGAATCTTCGCTTCGCTCGCTACGCTCATCCAAAAAACACCCACAATGCGCGTCGTGCGACTCCTGGGCCCAGATCCACAGAGAGGAGTTAACCAAAAACGGAGTAAGCCATATACTTAACTCCCATTTCGGAATACACAAAAGGAAGTTATGCATTTTTCGCGGTTATTTAGCTCTAAAATCTAACCTCTGCTACTATTTACTATATTTTATTGGCTATTCCACAACGATATTATGAAAGTCAAAGGAAAATGGCTGAAAGCTGGTTTAATGAAAGAAGAACTTGAATTAAAAAAGAATATTTTTTTTGGACGGGACATTAGCTCCCTTTTGGCCATTATATGCAAATTTTGGGTCAATAAGAAAATGAAAGTTCTATGTGCAATACTTAATTTTGAGCTATGATTTATTTTATTGTTTAAACACACCTTTGTCTCCGCTATGAGAATAAGGGAAAATAATTTTCTGAAATAATGTTCGATGTGCGATTTTTTTGTCACATGGTACGAATAAGTGTTTGGAACCGGTGGACGAAAAAAATCGTGCATCAAACGTTATTTCAGGAAATTATTTGCCCTTAACTCGTAGCGGAGACAAAGGTGTGTAACTTAAACAATAAAAAAAATCATAGCTCAAAATTAAGTATAATATTGTACCTAGAACTTTCATTTTCTAATAGACCCAAAATTGTATATAATTGCCAAAATAAGTAACTCGCGGGGCACCTGTTATTGTCCCGTCCAAAAAAACAAAAAACTTTTTTTATTTAAGTTCCTCTTTCATTCAACCAACTTTCAGACATTTTCCTTTGTCTTTCAAAATATCGGCAATAGGGTTCCTTCTCTTAAAATTAACACCGTTAAATAAATAAAAAAATTGTATTTAGAGTCTACCCACTCAGTTATATAACTGATTTTCAGTGGGGGACAGTAAATCAAAGCGACCAAGCCAACCCTGTAGGCCCCGACGCAATCGACGAGTGAGCGATAACCAACCAAAGATCGATATTTTTTTTAATAGGAAATATAGCAATCAGTGGTATGAACAGTGCGAACACCCGCGGATCAACGCCAGAATCAACAAGGCCGATTAAGAACAACTCTGAATTTATTATGTGCTTCGTTGCTAGGACGGCTCCAAAGTCACCGTTTATAAACTCCTAAGACAAGAACTGATGGACTTTAGTCCAAATCAGAAGTTAAAAAACTTCTGACTTTGGTTGGAATCGAGCCCTGGACCTTCTGCATTGGAAGCAACTTTTTTGTCAACTCCTCTTTGTGAAACGCAGCGAGGGAGAATAAGAATGGTTTGCATTCCATACTGATTCGATGGTGACAATGTAAGTATAGGATCCCCCAAGGACAAAATTTACAACAAGAAACAAATAAAATCGTATACGCCATCAACGTCCAATGGAATCAGAATCGTACAGCCTAACCTCGTTTACTAACCAGTAGTAGCATCTATTTTCGGAGGCAATTTTCAGCCTCCTAAAATTATCACCCCCGACCAATAATTGCCTATAGGCCTAACTCTGCCCGTTATAGCTAGCCTTGTAGGACAATTAGCTCTTCGTCAGTTGACAAGAACAGCCCTTCTATTTATAATTAAAACTATAATCGAAATTGAATCTCATTAAGAATCTGTCTAGTGATTTCAGTGTCCCTCGTTATACTGCCTTCAAAAATTCCATTAGATTATGAATGAATTACAAAGACGGCGAAGAAAATATGGTTGGGAATTGGTACCTCGCATTTGGAGGTCGTAAGATACTTTAAATTTTAGAAGAAAATAACATTTTTTGGGATGAGCTAAGCAAAGATTCCATTTCACTATACTGGACAAAAAAATCCGGAATGTTTTTTTGTATTTTTGGCTGAACTTGTCAACACGATTCCGGCTAAACCGATACTCCAATTGCGATGACATTTTGTGGAGACCTTCGAAATCTTTGAACTTAGAACTGCCACGTTTTTGAGCGCAATCGAAAAATTATTTCTCATGAAAATCGCAATTTTACGATTTTTTTCTATTTTTAAAAAAATTCTTCGACTTATAACACCTACATGCTTTATCCGATTGTAATAATTTTTTCACAGAACCTTAATTTTATGAATTAATATATTCGTGTGAAATTTTAGCGTAATCGAATAATTATTTCTTATGAAAATCGCAATTTTACGCTTTTTTCGTTTTTAAACAATTACGCTCATCCAACAACGCGCCTGAAAAAGCGTTTGCGAAGCTTCCTAGTTATATAATTACCTCCATTCATGCGACATGGTCATAAATCGAGAACAATAAAATGCAGTTTGTATTTTGATATCATATGAAACGTGCCCCACCAAATTTCTATTTTTGTGTTCAATAAGAAAATGTTTGGTTTTGGAAATAAACGTGGAAAACTAACGCGCTAATAAAAAAAATTGGTAGCAATTCTTTCTCAGTAGAAAATAACTGTTATTTATCTCTGTTAAAAAAATTGTTTTCTGGAATACAAACTTGTATAGAAATGTAAACAAAGAACCCAAACTGACTTAAGTGCATTTGAACAGTTTAATTTCCGAGACATTAAAATTGCTCACAGTATTTAAGGTACATTAAGTAACATAATAACCTATAATGTCCCTGAAAATTCAAGACATTTAAAACCCACCATGAATCTTTTAAGTACACTTGCTTAATGTCCTCAGACCCTGCGTACCCTATGAGAGACACTCGAGGTTTAGTTAAGCGAGCGAAGCGAGCGTTTCCATTTTACTCTGCCCGCTGCCAGAAAAAATAGTCACTGGTTTTGTTTTTTTTGTATGTCTCGCCATAACGTTCGAACGGAGGCTCGGATCGAGTTGAAATTTGGACCATCCGCAAGCTTCATTCTCGATTGAATGCCATTAGTTTTGTGGCAAAATCGTTCTTAAAGTTAAAAAGTTACATTAAAGTTATTAAGTTAATCGAAAGTTTTTTTTTTAAAACTAAACGGCGACAAAATCTGGGGTGGCCAAATCATTTAGAATGTCCGTCCGGTCACGAATATGTTAATTTTGTTTTGATCGATAAGTAGTGTAGATGGAAATTACATTTTAACAAAAGTAACGTTACCATGGCAACGAGTTTGTATGTCTCGCCATAACGTTCGAACGGAGGCTCGGATCGAGTTGAAATTTGGACCATCCGCAAGCTTCGATCTGGATTGAATGCCATTAGTTTTGTGGCAAAATCGTTCAAAAAGTTAAGTTACATTAAAAATCGAAAGTTTTATTTTCAAACTAAACGGCGACAAAATCTGAGGTGGCCAAATCATTTAGAATGTCCGTCCGGTCACGAATATGTTGATTTTATTTTGATCCGATAAGTAGTGTAGATGAAAATTACATTTTAACCAAAGTAACGTTACCATGGCAACGAAAAGTCGCACGAGGTTTCTGGCCACTATGCACTGCCACCTAGAAGTAATCAAAATACTATCGAGGAAGCAGTGTATTATTTGTTACCAAAGAGTTTAAATAGTTTTCCCAAGGAAATGATGTCAAGGTCCTCTAGATGGCGGTGGATTTTATCCACAAAGTAAAGGTTTACCCACGAGTTTACCCAAATACCTTGCCAATAATAAATAATATTGGAAACATGGCCCCGTGGTCAGCGAACGTCGCAAATTTTTAAATTTTTTAAAAATGTGCAATGTGGGTCTAGCTATAGCACGTGCTTGCTTATCAACGCGTCCAACTGAGCGTTTCCTAGTATAGTAAATAGGAGACGCTGGGTCTGAGGAGGTTAAACTAGGAAAACGCTTAAGTCCCGCCGCGTTGATGGATGAGCTTTTTTGTAAGTTTTTAGTTTGCTTAGGACCACTTTTCCTTTACAAGTGCTTTTTGAGTGCATTGTAGGTGATTGTTGTCAAGTTTCTATTGTTACTTGTTAATTGTTATTATAAACCTCAAAAAACTCATATTAAAACCTTTATTTCTATGGATTTTGGCTAACTTTTTCAACTTTTTCTTTCAAAAGGTACTACATCACCATAACCTTAATGTCCATGTAAAATATAAACGTTGTAGCCCCACCCGTTTGGTCAGAATCGGCCCAAATGTCACGAAAATATCGCACTATTAAAAAAAACGAAAAGAGATATAGAAATATTTCTTCGATTGTACCCAAAAACGTGGCACGTCTAAGTTCAGAGATTCCGAAAGTCCCCTCTAATTTTCATCAAGATCGCTTATGCCGTTTGCCCGGTAGAGTGCGAACAAACAGACAAAAAAATTTAAAAAAAAACAAACACCCGAGCTAAATTTTTTGGGGGGTCAGTGAATTTAAACTCTTTGCTTTGCTCATCCAATTGGCAATTACTCTTATTTAAATGTGAATAAAAGTATTCTTCAATTGAAGCTTCAAAAATTAAGAGATTATAGTTGTTAACTTATTCGAAAGCAAGTAAGCAGATGCTGATGTCACCGGCGGGTGGATTGCAGCCAATCAGCGGTCCCAGATTTAAAATACGGATCGCTCATTGGCCCGCTGAGCCTGCGCGCATCTGTTAACTTGCTTCGGAGCAACTATAGAATAAAGATCCACAAAAATCCACTGAAAATCAGTTAATAACTGAGTGGGTAGACTCGAACTAAATACAATTTATTTATTTTTATTATTTATTTACTATTTGTACTTATACTAATTGTTTTTCAATTCAGTTCTTAGATTTAAAATATACCTACCTACCTTGTCATCACTCTGTACCAACTGAAATAAGGATGCGGATAGGTCGGGATGTTGGGAGGACTCTCAACAATATGACGAGACAAAGCACAGTGTTTGCTCTTAAGAACCTCTCACCTGAACCTCACCAGAACCTGCTCACCTATGGGGTCGAGATGGGCGAGCCTACTCTACACCCTCTGGTGGGTCCATGTTTCCTTGTTCCTTACAAGTGTGACTCCTTGTCCTGCTGGGGGGGCCTAGCAGGCAATGAACCTGTTAGACCCTACTCGTCTTTTCCTTCAACCTCTTCACCTGCAGCCAAGAGCTAGTATAGCACGTGTGCCTGTGCTATAGCCAAGAGCTTGCAATTTGTAGTATTGTTTCCTTTCTTTTTCGAATCCCAGTCACTATTAGTAGAGCAGCCTCTCTCGTTGCCACGGGTCTTGGTTCAAATCCAGGGTCAGACATGGTTCTTTTGTCGCCCAAGCACCAGAGTCTAGGAGGGAAGCCCCCTCACTGGTTGTGCTGTGTTGTGACTTTCCACCCTTCCTATCTCTAACCCTTTCTCTAAGAATGAATGAAGAGGCACCCTTTCCGAGCAACAACAGAAGGGGCAGCTTTTCTCTTGTTGCCAAGAATCCTGGTTCGAATCCAGGGTAAGTCATGGATTTCTTGTCTCCCGAGCACCAGAGTTGGGAGGGAAGCCCCCTTACTGTCTGTGCTGACACTGTGTGCCCCAGTATGAATGGTGTGTGAAGTAACCTTGCTGATGATGACAACATGCATGCAGAATTTACTTCTTGTGTGGCCCTACCACAGGTTTGGTTATGTGTTGTGAGTTTTGTTTGCATGTAGTTAGCTGATTTTTAGTGGCCACCATCCGCCTGATGAGTCCCAGAAGGACGAAACGCGTTGTGGATTAAGGTAACAAACAACTTTAAATTAGCTGCAGTTGTCATCAGCAGGTGAAAAGTTTTGTCGCCCCCAGCCCTTCAGGCTGGGTTTTATGTTTTATGTTCTTTACGTTCTCTATGCTTTCCTAACCTGTCAACCCTTCTCCAATCATACTATAACCCATACTATACTTTACATAACTACAACAAACTCAAAACAATATAAATAATGTGTTCTCTCACTATAACCCTTGTTTTAGAGGATTTACTTCCATGCAAAATTACATGTAGCTTATAACTGTACAGTGTACAGTACAAGTACATACATAGTTAGTTTGATGAAATAAACTTCAATGTTACCACCAAAAATTTATCCATCATTATAAACCTTTTGTTGTAAAACTGTTATCATTTATAGTATTTTTAATAAAAATAAATAAATACTGGTACATTAACAATAAAAATAATAAAATAATAATAATAATAATAATAATAATAATAATAATAATAATAATAATAATAATAATAATAATATGCATTAGAGTAAAGACAAATAACAGATTTATTTTACAAGAAAGAGATAAGTGTATGACTTGTGGCACCCAAAATAATTGAACAAAGAAAACAATTAATATTATAGAAAAACATTGAAATATCTATAGAAAAATAAACAAGAGGTTGAACCAACTTGGTGCGCTAAAGGTGTGTTTACTGTTGGGCGTTTCAAGTGATGTGGTAGGTGCGTTGATTATTGTCAATGGCAACGTGTCGGTGCAAGAAGCAATCTTGTTGG
Organism: Sweltsa coloradensis; assembly: GCA_024449915.1. NCBI lineage: Eukaryota > Metazoa > Arthropoda > Insecta > Plecoptera > Chloroperlidae > Sweltsa > Sweltsa coloradensis. The sequence continues at coordinate 207,700 of JAMZAV010000781.1, read as the reverse complement.
ATGCCGCACCCACCGTGTCACGTGAAACACCTAACAGTAAACGCACCTTAATAAGTAAAAACACACTCCAGTAGGTAGGTAGGCTTATCCAATGGGCAATGATAAATAAATAAAAGAAAATAGTAATCATTAATAAAAAATGGAGAACAACCTAGCCATGAAGTACCAAGAAATGTTTTTGTATTTATATTGTTTGTTTGCAAGCCTACCTACTTGACATATTTTCTGCACAGACTACTAAAAAAAATAAAAATAATACATATAAATTAGTTTCGTGTGGTATTCCCAGAGTTGTTTTAGAAGAAGTTTGTGGGGGAGTTAGCCTCCGTGTAGAGTAGATATGAAGAGAATCTTGTCATTTTCTTGTAAAGTGTATTCCAGCAGACCCTTTAAAAATAATTTTTTTTTTTAAATACATAAACCTGAAACCAACAAATTACAGAGAAGAATAGCCTATATATGCAAGACTTACCATTAATTCCCAGTCAGCTTCATTAACTAATACCAGAATGCCTGGCCTCCTATAAATAAAAAGAACGTCGTTAGTGAATTATATTAGGTGAGTAAAAAAATAAGTATATACAAAAAGAACGTCACTTTTTATAAGTAACTTTATGAAAATATGATTAACCTTGAGCTTTACTTTTAACAATCTAAAACAGTTTCAAAAGTTACTTTTGAGCAGCCTTAATTTTAACTTTCAATCCGACTTCTTTGGAGTAGGTACCCTAAGCTAACCCAACACTAGTTTTACCTACAAAAACATGCCACCTGTAAATCATAATAAAATATCTTATTTTCTCAAACTTGTACTGTTTATGTACTCTCACAAACATTTAGCCTACACCCAACAATGCATGCACCCACCAACCGGGTATAGGGTTAAATAAATACTTACACAGTTTCACCTTGCATGAAGAGTTCTGGGCGTTCTTGTAATAAGTTATCCTTGATCCAAAATAATAAAGAACCTATTGTCCCTGAAAGGAAATGTTATGATCAATACATTGTCAGAGAAAGTGTAACGATAATAAGTGAAGTAAAACTGAAAACTTACAAGGTTCTTTTGTGCTCGGAAGTTGGACGTCGTGCGTTTTAATACTGCCAAATAAAAGCTCGGCCCCGCCTCTGAAACATGAATTTTTTCAATCATTATCTAGAGTTACGGCCTATCCCCCCCATGCACAAAGACTTGCGTAGGTAAAGTTGCGGACGCAAATATTGGCAAAGATGATGGAATTGTTTCCGGCAATAATGTTTGGAGATCAATAGAAACAAAATGTGTGGGTTCAAGTTTTACTCAATTTTTATAATTTTTTTCCAATTTTTTGCACAATATTTCATGTTTCTTGCCTGCTTTACTGTACGTGGGAACAAAACTTTTAGGTGGAATATTAATTTTCTGATATAATAAAAGCGAGGATTGACATTTGCGACATTTGTCAGAGTAGCCGCAACTTTACCGACACATCTATGGCAGGGGCGGATACAGGACCTCTCAAAGGGGGGGGGGGCGACTTAGCTCGCACCACACGGGGGGTCTGGGGGGCACAGCCCCCCAGCTTAGCCCGTAGGGAAATTTTTTTTGAGGCCCTTTTTTCATAAACGAGTTTTAATGGCTTTAGAGAGGGTATATTTCAATATATTTTATATGCAGTTGCTCACTAAAATAGGCCCTGGAGGAAGGTAAGTCCCTTTATAATTGCTCGCTCAGGTGTTTCTACACCCTCACATTTTCAAAATCAGTGTTAAAATAAATGTTATTGGATGAGACTGACTGACTGACTTTAATTTCGCTCTCCTGAGAAAAAAAGCTGAAGTGTTTTTTTCTGTCTGCTCGCGCTCTACCGGTCAAATGGCTACTCTGATCGTGCTGAAATTTTCATGGGACCTTCAAAACCTATGAAGTTATAGATGTGTTACGATTTTGGGTAAAACCAAAGAAAATAATATCGTGCAACTGGAGGAATTGACTAAAAGCAATAAACTTAAAAAAAATCATAATTGCAAGAAAACATTGATATTTCTGGTGGCTGAACATATTCATTATAGAATAAAATTTAGCTTTTCAAGGATCAAGGGGGGGGGCGATCGCCCCTACCGCCCCCCCCCCCCCCTGGATCTGCCACTGATCTACGGTACAGCGACTTGTGGACGCAAGTCTGCTAACGCAACTATCATTGTGCATACGGTTTTTATAGCCCTATGAATATGATTTAACATAGGCCTAATATGAATTTGCCCAAGTCCGCCATTTTTAACGAGACGCAACTTTGCGCCGGTAAATCTTTGTGCATGAGTATAGGCCTAAATACAACACAAATACATAGGCCTATTCCATAAGTAGACCGAGAAACCTTGACGCACAGATGTCTCTCTTGGTAACTGAATGGTGTGGCCTTTCCTACTAAGTAAAATTTATTTACAAAGGTTGAGTGGCACAGTACGATGTACGACCCCATGACAAGTGTCAAAGTCGGCTAAACGAGCTGCCTGACCAGTTACCAATTTGTTGTTTTTGTTGCAATGCGATGACGGATGTGGCATCACTCGACCCACAGAAGAAACTTTAAAATTAACTTTCAAAAAGTTAATAATTTGTTGCTGAAAATTATTTTTTATGATCAAGATTAATTATTTTAAAAAAAGATTGTTCATTGAAGTTCACAAAAACAATGCTTTCTTTTTAGTTCTTTCCCAAACACTGCCTAGTTGCACGAGAGTTAGTGATCCCACGAAGCAAGGGCATTGGAAGGAGCAGGCCAGTTCATGGAGGAAAGAATGCATAAGAAGGAGGCGGCAATTGCTATCTGGCGCAAACAAGACCTTGTTTATATTACTAGCATTTACACGGGTTGCCTGGTTGAAAACCGACGATGTAACCCACCAACACGCATAGAATGCTAGAAACATAAATGGGATCTGTTCACAACTTTCAAGCCAAGTTCCACTATGGGCTATAAACACATAGGCCTATGTCACCAAAGCCATTGGCTGAAATTTGTCGAGACCCAACCTACGACTACGCTTGGGGTGAAACGATGCCGAGGCCTAGGGCTAGGCTACAAGGACTAGCCTTACGTTTCGTGCGGGGCTGCATTATTAAATTGTCTGCGATGACTTAACCTCACATTAAACTTTATAGCAAAGGTTGTAGTGTAGGCCTAGACCCCAAAGTGTTGGTTCACCTATGTAATTTAATTTCACTTTTTTTTAAATTTCACATTGGTCAATATGTTATGGAAATTACAAATTTAGTAGGTATGGTAGGTAGCCACTTGGTGACATAGGCCTATGTGTATATAGCCCATAGTAGGTAATGAACATTTGTACAGTGCAAAAATATTATTTATTTACCAGAAGAGAATATGAATGCTGAATGCATATGCACTTAACACAGTGGGACAACTACAAGGCCTACATCGGGTTCTGCATCTTCTAGGGTAGTTTCGGCAAACCTCTTGGTGGACGTTTAGAGGACCTTGCTTTCATTTCATATGCTGCCTTCTTAAGTAGGTACCGGTATTCTTTCCTCAAAGTGCCAGCTATGCTAATGTGCCCAGGTAGCTATATAACTACTTCATTCATGCTGAATACGAGTTAAAACTCATTTTAAGATCAGTCAAGTTCATTCAAGCCAGAGTCGATAAAAAAGTTTAACATTGGGGAGGTAGGTCCACCAGCTCGTAAGTCAAACGGTAAACTAGCGTTTTGTCTTTTGACTTCTGAGTGCTGTGGGTGGCTTAATGTGAAACTACTAAAAGCAGAGCATTTTAAATACAGTCAGTAGATTATCTCTGTGCAGTGAAACTACCCTAAACAGATACAGACAAAAAGTCAAATTTTAATTTTATTTCCATCATATGCCTATTAGGCCTGGGCCCTAGCCTCGTAATTTACTAGGCATTAAAGCCATACTCTCACATTGATTTGTTGCTTACTTATGTTAAACCTAAATTTATTTTAGGAATTAAGAAAAAAAAATGAAAGAAATCGGTCAATATTTAAACATGGTACGACCAATATTGTTGAAATTGTATAGTGCGTGACGTCACCACCCGTGACGTAGCTGGATGGCTACAGAGCTTCGCTACCGATCGACTCGAGTGAATGCGGCCGCTCACTGCCCGCCCATTCAATACCATCGGGCACGGGACGGGTCAGTTGAAAAGTGTATGTTCTATGTACACGATGTTAGGATTAGCTCCCTTCACTTTCGAGCCTTCATATACAGAAAGTGAACAGAGGGAAAATCTCAAGAAAAATTAAGAAAAAGAAGCCTGGATAAAACAGTTTAGTGGCAGGAAAGGTGATCTTAAAAGGTGTAACTTAGTTGTAATGAATGTACATCAACATCAATGGATACCGACACAGAGTGCTTATATTGTCACGAATCGGAAAAAATCACAAATTTGCGTGCTAATTTCGATAGTATTACTATCCATGATGGGTTCGAGCATATTATTAACATTCATTCTCTCAACACTGCTAGGCAACAGTTTTTGTTACTCTCCACGTGTAAAAACCAACGATATGTAGGATTTAAAGTCGCATACGGGAGTACTGTGGACTACTTTGACTAAAAGTGATTCGACTTTAATGATTTCTTTATTACTGTAAGGATTAGAACAATGTATACATTTGTAACGCGATTGTAACCCACGGATTAATATGAAAACCACATTTCTGTATCATAAACCTGATTTTGATTTGTTGTTCAATATATCCACATTAAAACACTTACGCGACACACATTAATTATTTATAAAACTAAGAATTATTCGGTATGTTTGCCGTCTCTTTGTATGACTCACTTACATTGATATTTAACCCCTATAATTAATTATAAGGGAAGTCTATGCTCACTTATCACGAACTTAAAAAACAACCTAGAACCTAAAAGTAGACAAAATCCACACTTCAACTATGTTTGTTAAATGTTAACTGTAGTCTGTAATTATTTATAAAACTAAGAATTATTCGGTATGTTTGCCGTCTCTTTGTATGACACACGTATCACTTACTTTAAAAACTACTAGAACCTAAAAGAATACAAAATCCACATTTCAACTATATAGGTATATGTTCGTTAACTGTAGTCACTGAGCCATCCATACTCTTCACATATCTCGACAAACCTTGTAATGCTATTCACTATCACATTAATTAAATTAGTACAACACTTGTAGAGCTGTCACTGTGCTAGAACAAATCTGCGAACACTTCATCCACACAGAATGTCAACCCCTTACTAAATACAACACGTGTTCTAACCGAGTGTCTACCCTCGCCCGGCCGGCTCGGTCAGCTCAGCAGGTCCCCATCCACCCGCGTCACATGCCCCCAGGCGCGCGTCAAAACAAACCGTTGTATAGGGTATAGGCCTCATCCAAGGTTGCCAAAATGTCCGGCATTCTTATTTTTTGTACACCTTCTTGTATTAAAAAAATACTTCGTCCATTGTGATTTAATGCCTTTAATATAGTTTTGCTATTGTAGTACTATAAAGTGCTGTGCAGGCTTAACTGACATCTGGTATGAAATAAATTGAGAGATAGGTACCGGTACCTTCTTTATGTCTTACGGAGCCTGGAGGTAATTGTGGCCTAGTCTAGTCCACAATAGAGTTTTCAGACGTAAGTAGGCCCTTGGCACTCAAATCGAAATCTTGAACTAGGCCTACATATTGTCGGACTAGATCCTAGGCTTAGGTCTACTAGGGGCTACATCAGAAATATCCACATCAATAAAGAGCGTTTGCTTTAACGCCAAACCATTCAAACACATTTGACTGTACCCGTATTTAATATTTTGAAGTTTCACAGCATTCGTCCTCAACTGATGTTCACTTATTAAAAAAGTGACATGTAGGCCTACACTTAGTTAAACATGGAAGTTGTTCAATCAATTGTCACACAAGAGTCGCTGGGAACGTTAATTACCAAACGCCAAAAACCAACTTTCGATTTAACACAAGGCGGGCCGCGGGATAGGTGGGGGACTTCCTCAACAGGGAAACTTCTTTAAAGTCGGTATATCAACTTGGAAAAACTTTTAATATGTTAAAGGTGTTGATGTTTTAGAACGTTGGTTAAAAGGGAAAAAATCCAAAAAAAATCTGCTGTGCTCGGCAGCGATTTTAGTGGTTTTCCGGCCGAACGTGGACTGACGTCATTGTACGCCCTGCTCGCTGGCTGACTTGAGCTTCCTATGCGCGCTCGGTCCCCCGCCCCGCATAAAGAGATAACATTGCAGTATAGTTTCATCATTCAACAGTGCGGTGAAAGAATGTGCATCAGCTGAAGTAATAGTGTAATAATATCGATGTTATATTGTAATGGTGTATGTTAGTCTAAATATAAAATGGTGATCAAGTGCATGTGAATATAAATGTAATAGAAAATAAATTACACAAACAGCTGTCATTTCATCGGTTTCCAAACTGTGATAAGTTACCATAAACATACCAGCAACTATTGTCATACATGTCTTTGTTTTTCATAAAAAATGTTTTTTTTATATTTTTCCGTGCACATTTTGTCCTAATATTGTGAGCAAATGCATGTATATGCAACCATCATATTATTTAGAGTCATTCAAAATCAATGATAATAAACAGTCATTCTTTATAGAAGAGCGTTGTGCGCGAGGTTCAACCCAACTTAAGCCCCAAACCATCTATCAGACAATCACATTAGAAATAGAACCTTCCTAACACGACTGTACATGACACAAGCATGCACTCACATTTATCTGAGCGGTCGTTAACACCCAGCGCGCAATCTGTGTTGTATACGTGATAAGTTATGCGATACTTACTTGAGGATACTTCTACGCACTTACCAACGCACTCGTATTCAAACAAATACAGATCATTTCTAATAAAGAAACCACAGATGACGATGGATTGAGATGCCAGCCCCCCCCCCCCCCCTTAAAACACGCACACGCACACATCACACATTCACAACATGAATATTATATTGCTGCATGAACGTACTGCTAAAACGTATTTTGCAATAAATGTTTCATATTTGGTACCTAGATGATAATGTAATGTGAATTTGACATACAAAATAACATGTTTTACACAGGTGCCCTAGAATCTTACCTCAATGAAAGACTCAAGTACCTTCCAAAGCGAGTTCACTATCCATACAAAGGAGTGGAAGCAAGGGTATACTACTCGCTATACTTGATCATAATCAATAATCATCACAATTGATAATAATTCATCATCATCATCATATCATCTTCATCATAATTGGTGCTCTACAAACGAAACGCACAGCTGCGAGTAATCGACTGATTGGGTCTTGAAAGCCGAGTACTTCGTAACGCGAGCCGGCCGCGGACAGGCTACACGCTCGGGTCAACTCGGGGAGTGGCCGCACTGTTACGTCATTTTTAGGCCACTAGTTTTCGTGCAGTGATATTTTAAAACTCTATTTACTTTGCAACCAGATGTCCGATCAAGCTGCATCTAAGATCTATTTCCGTGAAATTGAATGGTTAAAGATATGCTATGAAGTGCAACCAAGATGAGATAATTCCTTTAATGACTATTGTTGGTCAAGCTCACAAATCAATAATGAAACGATGTCAATCGTTGAAAAAAGGAAGTCGAAGTCAGAATTGCAAGCTTTGGGAATTGAACTCTAAATTATTGTCCCTAACCAAACTGTTCTCAACCACCCCTGTAAAAAAAGTAGGATGTTAAATCGGGTTCAAATAAACCGGTAATGAGCAGATACCTTTACATCCAGACGGCGGTGAGCACGCCACAAGCACTTCGCGCAATCTAGCGCCGATACTTTGAAGTTTTAACCTACACAAAAATGGAGCCAGCAACTGCTTGCAATCATTTTATCCCTGCAAGTCCGTTTCAATCATTCATGCACATTTAATAGCATTGAAGATACACGTAATCATCTTCAAAAAGAATATATATTAATTTGATTGCATACATACGCGAATTGTAGAGTCACGTGTAGCGAGTTGCTGTCACCTTCAGCGGCCATGTTGAAACAAATTGAATTAGCGTCCGCACTGCCCTCTATAGCCTGTTCCTGACGACACGACCGTGGCGGGAACTTCAATATTCATTTCGTGTAGGCCAAAACTATTTTAATTATACAAATCTATTTAGACCATAAAACCCTAACAATTCATCCATTTGAATTAATTGGATGAGCGTAGCGAGCGAAGCGAAGATTCCATTTCACTACACTGGAGAAAAAAAATCCGGAAGTTTTTTCTTTTTGTCTGTTTGTTAGCACGATTCCGGCTAAACCGATACTCCCAATTGCGATGGAATTTTATGGAGGTCTTCGAAATCTCTGAACTTAGAACTGCCACGTTTTTTGAGCACAATCGAAAAATTATTTCTCATGAAAATCGCAATTTTACGATTTTTTAAAAATTTCTTCGACTTACAACACCTACATGCTTTGTCCGATTGTAATGATTTTTTTCACAGAACCATAGATATCTTAACACCTATAGTAGGCCAATTATATGGGATGTCTATGCACAGAACCTTCTTTTCATGAATTGATGTATTCATGTGAAATTTGAGCGTTATCAAAAACTTTTTTTTACGAAAATCGTAATTTTAGACTTTTTTCAATTTTTAAAATTTCTCCAGCGAATAACACCTACATGCTTTATCCTATTGTGATGATTTTTTCACAGAACCTTAATTTTATGAATTTATATATTCGTGTAAAATTTGTGAGCAATCGAATAATTATTCTTATAAAAATTTCAACTTTCCGATTTTTTCCTTTTTTTAAATTACGATAAAAAAAATTAAGTTAATTTTTTATTTAATTTAATTTTAAAAATATCTTCCAACTTAGTAATGGTTTTTTTCACAGAACAGAAAATTCGCATAACACATGGCAGCTTAATGCACCAATTACGCTCATCCAACAACGCGGCAGGACTTAAGCGTTTTCCTAGTTTAATAAAAATTATCAAAATTGGTATTGAAGGTTATGTAAATATACATATTTTAAACTGGTCTGGTTGCCTACAATAATGCCTAGATGTACGGAATTGACTATTAAGGAAGGAAGGCAATTCCTATGAAGTGCCCAATGGCCACTAACATTGTAGATAATGTCACGTGCATTAAACCTTTTTAGTAAACTAGGCAAATGGACTAGTAAACCTTCACCTATGCACATCGGCCATTTAGATTGTAAAATTCAATGCATATTTTATGGGAATACCATGAAGTGACTACTTGTTAATCTTCAGCATGCAATTAATTAGGTATAGAGTGTGAGGATAATTTGGATGGGAATATTTTGTGGTACATAATTACCTCATTTGCATTTTGATTTAGGGAAATATTACAAAAACATTCCATCGGGATCAAAGGACATTATCTCCTGAATTTGAACATCATGTGAGCCTGCCTCCATCAGTTAAAATATAGTTACAACTGTAATTTGGTTGTGAAAAAGAAAGGAGTGTTCATTGACAATGTATGTTTTACTTTTGAGTTTTGTGTAATTATATTTGTATTAAAGTCTAGACCTACTGGTAGGTAGTAAATTATAAGTCGTCTGCACTTCTTTTACTTTTTTCGATACTACTAAGTCATGCATGATCTAATCACATTACCAACGCTAACTATGAACCCTACCAACCACTCCTTCCAGAATGCACCGATTTAAAAACCACCATTGCTACAAGTTGCAAGTACTACCACCTATTCATCCAATTACTACACAAGATTGGTACATACCAAAACGAAACAAACTTAATATGCTTTTATGTCATGTTATCTTCCAAGTTTACATTGAAAATCGTTTGTAAATGCAATAAAAGTACTGTCTAATAATTTGTAAACAGTACCGGGTACATGCCTATTGACTTTACATCAACGTTATTAAACTACAAATTAAATAATAGTTTAAGTTATGTATTTCAACATCCAGGATTTTGTATTTCACCAACAAGCTAAATTACATGACGTGCAAGTCTGTGATGCTTACATAGCATTTCAGGATCACTATACGGTAGACAGTACATATTATATCTGCTTGGCCAGGTTATATGCAGGACACATTCTATGTCAATATAGGTAATTCCATTTATGATCCCTTCAAATTTGGATTAGAGGGTTTATTGATGACAAGGTAATTAATTATTTGTCTTGTTAACTTCAATAAATAACAATATGGATAAATATTATTAACACCATTATGTTGAATGCAACAAGTTTGAGACAACTTTAATGTATTATGTTTTATAAGTGTTCCAACACAAAATAAGAAACACATCTAATAATAGTAAATGCTTCTTCTTCACACAATAAATTGATGGTGAGGGATAGGAAGAGAAATGTTTATAACATAACAATTTCTTATATGCACCTACAGCAGTGGCGTAACTCAAAATGGCAGGGCCCCTACTTCCGGGACAAAGTATGGTTGCGCGGTATTGACGGGGTCTGGGGTAAAGCCGCAGCCGGCGGAGTCATTTTTGCCAAAGGCGCAAAAAAAATTATGCTATATTTTAATATTTGATGGCCTAAAACGCATTTCAAGGCAACTTTGTATCCCAAATGACAGTCAAATGTTAAGTCCACTGCCTCCTAGATGTTGCTTGTGGCTCGAGGAGCCACGAGCAACATCTAAGAGGCAGTGGTAAAGTCGAAATAGATCATTTTTGTTAGGCCTAATACCGGGTGGTGGTCGCGGGGGTCCCCTAGGTCGCGGGGCCCGTAAGCACCGCTTACCTTGCACCATAGGGAGTTACGCCACTGGCCTATAGATACATTAAGAGTCAGCCAGCATTTGAGAAGGAACTTCAAACATGCTACACAATATGTTGTTTTTGAAAAACATTAATTTTGTAAAAGAATTTGGCCCAGACCATGGCTCTGCTAATCGTAAAAGGCGATAAATTCTTTAATTTTGGATTTACAATATTATTAGCCTATGCATTCAAATTGATTTGAACTTTGAGACCAAGTACAAAATGTGATTTAAAAAATCAAGGCCATGTCATAAATTTCCGAATTTCATAAAAATCGAGTCAATTACAATGATTCAACGATTTTTTTAACTCAAAATTGTTGATTTAATTTTGAAATGTGGGAACCATACTATATTCCATAGATTGACTCTTTGCTTACCTTCAAGTGATATAATTATAATAAAATAAATAAATAAATTTGTGTTTAGAGTCTACCCACTCAGTAACAGAACTGATTTTACATATTTATTTATGTCTCTATTTGCAACAGGCAATGTAGCCCACTAGTGCAAATTTAATAGAGAAGGGAGGAGTGGAAACTTGGTACCGGCACATAGCCTACTCCTACCGAAAAGTACCAAGGGGACCAACGGCTTTACGTCCCATCCGAAAGGACGGTGTAACTTTTGACAGTCATATAGGTTCCTCCACTAACCCGGACTGCCGAGCAGACGGCGCCAAGGAGAACGAAGCTATCACACAAGCTTACGAACCCTAGACTGCTCTAGCCAGCGATATACGTGTGTTTCAGGGCAGAGCGGCGACCCACTCAACCCCTGACCACGCCCGATGTTGCTTAACTTCAGTGTTCGAGTGGGAACTGGTTAAACGACCGCGGCTAAATCGCTGGCATCTTATCAACAGTTTACATTTACAATACAACAGCTAGCCTCTGCAAGTACTTGTAAAAACAAATGGGGAATGTTGAATATTTAGTATTTACCCTACTACCATATAATTTTACCATTTGAAGGTGAAGTTATGAAAAATTGTGCTCCAATAAAAATATGCCAGATGACTCCCATCAAAGCAATTGAGGTTATTAAACAATCACTAGTGATTAAGCATGTTCAAACATGGGTTGTGTCATGTGTGTTTTATGTTAACATAGTACCAACAAGAAACTAGATTTGAGGAACCTGCCCAACAAGCGGGAAACCCGGTTCAATTTCCGGTAATTATTTTTTTTTAAATTCTGGATGGTATTGATTCTATTGAATATTCTCAATTCTACCTACGAGAGTGTTTCCCAACGAACAAAATCAAGAAATAAACCCTCGCTCATACCTGCGTTAGGTAACGACATTATACATAACTTTGGGTTGGTAAGGTTCAAATTACAGCAAATTTGTTGCAGCACTGTTCAAATCAATTCAGATCCATAATGCACAAACAATGTACAACTACTAGTAGTTAGCTTGGAGCTTGGTGGTCGAGTGGTTAAGGCACCCGTCACAGTTATATCTATGTCATGGCAGCAGCACAAGCATCTTCAGAAACATATTCCTGGATACACCACTTGTTGTAGACAAGTTACAAGTGACAACCCACTCGCACCTGAACAGTCACGGCCAGCCAAAGAAACTCGAGTTGCCTTGACTAGTTTTAAGTAATAACCGCAGGTACTTAATCACTAGTCAGTTATCTAAACCAGGTTTTGTGTGAAGTTTAGTATTACACAATTCAAATAAATGCTCACAAATTATAATGCACATGATAAGTACCAGATCCAGCTGGCACACTTGAAACATGAACAGTAAACTGTAAAGTTACTAATTACGTATATTGGTGATCCTATACTCATTAATCAATAAGACAATAACTTATTTAGTTTTATATACCACTACAAAAACTAAGATAATTAAAATTAAATACATTTAAAATTAAACAAATGTGGGAAATAAATTATATCTAGTTCGTTGATACGTTGTGTATCTTAATGGTAGCATCGATAATTGTCGCAAACCTTTTCACATACACACACACATATATTACATATTATTTTATTACACTAATTAGCATGCGTGTTTTTATTACCTGCTTGGGTGGTTCAAATGAAGTGAACAGCAAACAATCAATCATTGGATAATGGATTGACAAATAAATTAACATTTTGGTTGGTTGAGCTACAGTTACGTGGGCTATTTATTTATATTATCATATTTGCTGGGTAGCCAGACATAATGCTATTTCTTCCGCCTCCTCTTTTTATCTGTTTCTTCTACCATTCTCTGGTGCTTGTTTACCAAGTCCATCCATTTCATTTTCTTCTTATCTATCTTCCCACCCAATTCAACCTCGTTCCAAGCCACGTCACTCCCTACAATACTTTGTTTCATTTTTTTGCACCTGTATTAGGTGATACTACATATAATAAAATATAATTAAATATATACCAAGGGAATACCTAAACATTTAACACAGTGACAATAAACATCAAGACACAATTCATATTATCTGCAGGTTGGCGCACTTGTCATTTCTAACAGTGAATTATTCTTACTAGTGTATAGTCCCAAATATAGGTCGAACCTGAATATAAGCCGACCCCCTAACTTTTCTTGTTGAAATTTGAAATTTTTAAAAACAAATGAATACATGCATACAATAATATACATGCATGCGGAGCACATGCATATAATATATAAGCTGGTAAGGGACTTTGAGACTTAAAATAATGGAAAAAAAGGTAGGCTTATATTCAGTACAATATGGTATTTAAAAACCTGCCAAAGTAGTTATTGTTGTTTCACACCAAAACTACCTATATTCTACGTACTACAATGGAACAGTTGGGCAAATGGACCCAGTCACTGAACATTCAACATAATAATTCTAACAACTTTTATCATGATCAAGTTTGTTTGTCTTCAGCTAACTGTCATCAGAATATTATACAACAATAACATTACCAATAAATAAGAATTCATCATCATTTTGCTAACATAGCATTAGAAATTTGTATTGAAGAGCAGTTGACAAAGCGCTGACATATCAAGTATGAACAAGTTAATATGCAAATGAATGTCTTTGTCTATACGTATTATAGAATACTTATTATAGGTGCATGACCTGAGCAGTAACATTGTCAGTTTTAGGTCAAATCGAGTCACTGACAAGTGACATTACCAGGGGGAAAGTTAGAAATATAAAAAAAGAGTTTTATCATATAAATTTAGAAAACTGTTTTACTTGTCTCAACCACACCGGGTTTAACTTTAAACTTTAAAGTTTTTTACACAATTTAACAGCCTGTAACTAGCAGCAATAGAGTAATTAGTGTAATGTTTAGTGTAATCATCCGGCTTAGATAGAAAAAAGTTTCTGTTGTTATTTTTACTTTTGATGACAAACCTGTTCTGTTAGTGATTAATAAATATAATATATTATAATATATACAACATAATTACACGTAGGTACATACCATGCAAACCATAACCTTGCAAATTTTTTAAGTTTCATAAAGTGGAACAGTATTTGTTTCTATCATTGATTTGGCAAGTGCTGCTATCTATCAACAAGGACTCTTACATTCAGTGAGAAAACACACATAAGCACCTAAAAAAAGAAACTAATACTACTGTACTATAGCTCAGAATACAGTGGATAATTTAAATGAAGATAATAGGTAGTTTAATTTTACACACAAGCATTAATTTCATCTATAAAATAATTAATAATATAGAATATACGTACCATTAAAAAGTAAAAACATATGTAGTAGTGATGGAACAAAGTAAAGAAATTATATGAAATGAACGTACTGTAGAAAAGATGAAAAACGGTTATGTATACCATAGAGGTGTAGACTGTAGATAGATTATACAATATTGTCGTACTACATTTACCTACTAATTGTATACCATTCATCATCCATATGGGCCATTTACTTCCACAAAATGTAGAGCCTAATGTAGTAAAATATGGTATGTAATACATAGGTATGCTGTGTATACATATATATATATATATATAATATATACATACATGTGAGTGAAAATTGGAAATATACTTATTTCCCAGGTGTAAAGTGAACCCTTGGTTACATAATTACATATCAGGTTATACCTAGGTTAAAATTAAAGTTAAAATTGTAGGCCTACATAGAAGACATTAACACTAGGGTTTTAGTACGATGAAGAAGAAGTGGTAAATATAGGAAAAACAATGGGCACCCGTTCAGTTTGTCACACTTAGCCTAAGATTGGTATTAATTCATGTCACCCATGAATAAGTATGTAGACAATCAGTTGTTATAAATATAATAGACCCCTGCACCGGCATTTGGTAGAGGACTTGGCTAAATTTGTCATCAGCTTAGGCCTATATGAAAAAATAACTACATTTTTATATCACAAAATTTGTTTTAATCAAAACTATACATTTATATAAGGGATAACACCAAGGAAGTTTACCAGATAACCATTGGCAGAAAACTGATACAAAACTAAATCTAGGTATAGTGAAAAATTAATTGAGTAGTGAGAGAGGCCTAATAATGGGCCAATGGCCAAGTTTCTTGGATTGAAGAAGAGTTCACAGGTTGGGAAATACGTAGCAGAGAAGTTGCAAAGTAAAGGGCTGAACAAAAACGCCTTTCTTCTTTTGCTGATGACTTCAGCTACCTACAGTATTTACTCGATTGTACGCCACACATAGAATTGAAAAATGAAAATGATAGGCATAAAACGTGGGTGCAATTTACAAATGACTACGCAATTTTTAACTCCGTTTTTAATGCTCGTTGGTCTTGTGGTTAGCGTATCTGCTTCCAATGCAGAAGGACCAGGGTTCTATTCCCGCTTAAGTCAGAAGTTAAAACTTCTGATTTGGACTTAGGTCTATCAGTTTTTGTCTTAGGAGGTCTATCAGTTTTTGTCTTAGGAATTTGTAAACGGTGACTTTGGAGCCGTTCTAGCAACGAGGCACATAATAAATTTAACCACTTCAGTGGTGAGTTCTGTTGCCCTAGCCGCCCCCATAGTGGCTACTTTATTTCACGGTCAAGGAGCAAAAGCAGAGCGGTCGCGCGAGCTCTTTGACATCTCTAGTTCAATAGTAATAAACTTATAAATTTATCTTCTGTTGAATTTGCCGAGGCAATTCAATGAATGGAAACCGAGATCTAGGCCCGCCTGCTTGTTACACGACAATAATTGTGTCATCTGAATAATCATCAGCATTGGAATTACTCTGATTTCCAGAATACCAGACTCGCCGTCACTATCTAACACTTCTACAACAGTATTACTATCAAATTAAAATTCACTGTCAGTCAAATTCCGACTCGCAACCTTCTCGTGGTTTTGCCCGTGATTAGGGGAGTTTTACTCCCTGAAACTAGTGGCGAGCTCTGGGTCGTCGTCGGGAAATTTTCCCCTTCCCTTTGACTACCTCCCCGACGGCGACGACAATGACAACACGGACGGATGATGACACAGACGGAGACGACCACGACGTGGGGGAACCCCTGCCCTCCCCATACGCTTTTGGCTGGTTCTGACCAGCACAGGCCTGTCCACCCCTTGTCCCCCCGCGTCACCCCTTACGTCCCACCCTTCGTTTCGATTAGCCAAGGTGCATAAATATGAGACGTTAAGCAATATCCAATCCAATCCAATATCACTGAAATAATTCTCATTACAAACTATCAATAATACCGTCAATATCAATAAACATCAAAGAACACGCTAACGAGATGTTGACTGCATCGTGTAACACACCTATCCCAAAACTCCGCCCTAAAAAGATGGAGTTTCTTCGGCCAACCAATGAAAAAATCTATTCACATTTAGCCAATGCGCCAATGAGTAAACGGAGAATAACATTTCAAAGCCAGCAGGAATATTCAAACTCACACAGCTCGTCACGGCCACTATTGGAGCGTTTCAAAATGTGTATGACGTAATATTACGCCCAGAGCGCTGCGGGGACAAACCTGTTGTGACGAGATAACTCGTCATAGCCACTGAAGTGGTTAAAGTTGTTCTGAATTGCCCGAATGGCCATGTTGATTCTGGCGTTGATCCGTGGGTATTCGCACTGTCTATACCACTGATTGCTATATTTCCTATTAAAAAATATTGCTCACTCGTCGATTGCGTCGAGGCCTACGGGGTTGGCCTGGTCACTTTGGTTTACTGTCCCCCACTGAAAATCAGTTATATAATTGAGTGAGTAGACTCTAAATACAAATGTATTTATTTATTTATGCCGACGACGCAAAAAATTATTTCTGACCAACAAAGGAGAGCAACGAGGCATTTGGTGTTTTTCTATTCGAAGAAACAATGGGGCAGATCTGTGTAAAATCGATGGCTCGACATACATGCTAGAGTCAACCCTTGAAAATCCCACTCGCACGCTCGCATTTTGCGAGTGACAATTTGGCTCTTGCGAGTAACTTTTATGGACGTGCTTCAAAATATCGTTTTTGCGAGAATTTGAATCGAGCGCCGATTCATGCCGCCGACTTGTGGCAGTGTGCTGAGTATGCCCCCCACCCCCTCCTGCCTAACCACTTGTGCGATCTTCCAGAGATTATACCGCGTAAATAATTACCACAACATCACTTATGTTTTCAATCTGCTAGAAGTCAAAACTTAAAAGCTATCACCCATGGTGATAAATCTTTCCTTATCTTGTTTACTCTCGTTCGGGCTCCAGTCCCCCCTTCCCGCGCCCCGAGCCAACGCATCGTGAGTCGTGACCTTGACTTGACTGTGACAAGTTATAAAGCAGATGCAACCGAACATGAGGTATCTTAACGGCCCGCTGCTGTTCCTCTTCGTGATTATGAAAACTACTTCATCGGCACGCATTGTTTATAGAACAGCATTACGTCTGAGATATTACATAATTGATGAGCGCGTTCTCACAGTTCATTAGACACCCCACACGATTTTGTTTGTATTATACACCGGGTAACCCGGGGTAATGTGGACGGTACCGGTCGTAAAAAGTCGGGTTTCGTCACCCTATAAACAGCCAGACAACATTATTGTAAGACCGATCGCGAATAAGTCATTGGCATTTTGTTGATGCGGCGCATATGATTTGTACCATCAGTGTTCTTATCTTATCTTATCTGCAAGTGGTTTACGAGTTTGTCACGTATAAATACTGAAGTTTTTCAGTACTGAATTAAGCCCGCTATGTTATCCTAAGCGCACCAAACGCTCTTTAATAAACCTGACCTCAAAATTTTTCGCCTGGGCGCTATTGTTGGGGTCTCCGCCCCCCAAACCCCCTTGCCTTCCCGCCGAAAGTACCTTCCGCTAGGAGCGAGTTACTCAATGACAGGGTGCGAGTTGGTTTGTTACAAATTTTCAAGGGTTGCTAGAGTGCTACAAAGCTAGAGTGGTCAAGAGCATGCCAAATGTCTGCGCAATCCAATAGGGAATATTCATGATCGTCCAATATTGATTCTAGAATATAATCAGATAGGGCCTCTACAGAGAAACAGCAAAGCACAAATGAAGGCATATTTATTATTTGGTATTATCCCTTAGGCCTAATATATTAGTATGTGATACTATTTTTATTATTATTTAGATCATTGTCTTTAAAGTTGTAGAAAATGTTATTCAGTAAAAATATAGTAGGTACAGTATTATAGGCCTGATATAATTGTCTAAAAAGTTAAAAACTTAAAAATTATATTTGAAGTAGTTTATTAGGCCCTACATTTCTCAATTATTCAAAATGTCATCAAATGGTATTGCTGTGAAGCATATAAATAATCCGTGAAAAGTAGTAAATAAAAATAAAATAAAAACACAAAATGTGTATACAAATAATGAAATATTACTGTCTTCACAGTAGTTGCATCTGGTACTTCTGGTAATGGTGCTATTAATAAGATTTTAAATGAATCGCCATTTCAAATACCTAACTCAAAGGCATACCTCATGCCTAGATTTAAAAGAATATTTAGTAGGTAGGCCTATGCAATTCTTTAGCAAGATCCCATAACAAATTTCAATGCCTGTTTGACACATACATAGGCCTATGCATAGGTAGTCAAAAATACATTCTGCCATCAAAATATATCATTCTTTTAAATTTTATTACAGCTCTCCAGTATAGCCTACCCTATTACTACAAAAATGTTGCCTCTGAATTTTAAAAATATTAAATCAAGTTCTCAATAATTTGACAATGCATAGCTACTGTATCGCTAATGTGTACAGTGTTCTATGTTCATACCTACAGTATCTTTACCAATAAATAAATTTAATTTTTGAGTATGAAAATATACCTACATTATATTTTCTACAGCGGAAATTTGGAGGATGTGTGTGTGCCTCAAAAGCATTCAGGTCACGGCAATGCCAGCGCAGGGATCGCAAGGTGATTAATTATTCCCAGGTATGCACCTTATTCGGAATACTTGACACTAGGAATTTCAGAGCTTAACGAAACCGCCGTCTCCTGCGCCGTCCCATGGGATCTGGAGCAGCCTGAGTGGGAGCGGAGTGCAGTGGCTCGATCGGTAATCAATCATGTGTTTCCCAGCCTGGAAGAAAAAAGCACATCAATTTTTTCTGGAAGCCGTCCACGGTGGCTCACACAGTTGGGGCAAGGGATGTCGAGCCGTCCACGGTGGCTCACACAGTTGGGGCAAGGGATGTCGAAAATGTATTAGTAATTCTCTATCGATATCGAGTCATTACCAGTCGATATCAAATTGAAAATGATCAATTTAATAACTTTTTACTATTAGTGATTGATAAGTTTGATTAGTTGATTATAGGGAAGACTTCGGATACCTGAAAACTAATTCCAAATAGGTTCTCTTCCAATCCGGTTCTAATTTTAAAAAGCGGTTTGATTTAAAAAAAAAAACGCTGCCTGTACAACATTGCTTGCACCGCCCATCGTCCAACTCTGGCACACATCTGATTTTTAGTTACAGGTGCTTCGCACCAGGCACTAAAGAATACCACGGGAGAGGCTTCGAGCCCCACGACCATTCCCCAAAACAGACGGACGATATAGACCGACCAGACTACCTCTACTGGATGTCACTAAGGAACATGTTTTCAAAGAATCCATGAAAACTTGACATCGATGTAACTATAATCGTTTGCACCTGAAGATAATGCATCAATCAAATTACATTTGAATGAAAAAATACACATCAAGGCCTAGGCTCCAGGCCTAGGTACCTACTCTAGATGTCAAGTGGCGCCACTTGTTGCACAATACTCAGTATTACCATCTTGTTCATTACCATCTCTTGAAAAGCATTATTGTATCGCACAACAAGTGCAAGTTCTTGTTGGTGCCTATGGAAGAACCGGTTCTGAACTGAATCCTGCTTCGCGCAAACCGGTTCCGAATTTTTGTACCCGAAGTCATTCCTAGTTAACCCGAGAGTAGTCGCGCCCCTTTTTGTAACGTAAGTAGTCGCGCGCGGTCCTTTAGACCGCATTATTTCTTATGGGCTAATAACGTAAGGATGAAATTGTGATTACGAATATAAGGTAATATATCATATATGTGACTGCATAGGGTACATGGTTATATGAATCAATTATCAATCAATAATCAATAAATAATCAATCAATAATCAATCAAACACAGAATGTTTCTTACCTACAAAAAGGTATAAAAATATGTTTTGAAACACAATGTAGTTCGAATTATTAGTAAACCAAGACAGTTATATTATGCCAACACTGTATGTTGAAGAATACTCAACCTACAATAATAAAATACATGTCTCATAATAGTGATTGAGTATGCATATTTTTGCCTCCCTTAGTAGTCATGCAGCGGTCGAAAAGACCAAGCAACCGAACAGGACCTCTTATCTTAGATGAAGTTCTGCAGAGCACTGAATCGCATATTGCACACTTGCTTCACAAATCTATTTTGGGAAGGTAGGCGGATCTAGACCAGCCACGAATGCGCGCTGTACAAATACCAACTGTTGAAAAAAAAAGTCGGTCTAAAAGACCACACGCGACTACTCTCGGGTTAAATACTTAGCATTGTTGTGTTAATGTCATGAGGTTGGGGCTCCACAATATAAAAAACACTAGTATAGGTGTACTTAGCATTTAAAATTGCAATTGACTTAGCAGTATAGTAACCTTTTTAACTTTTTAAGTTTTAAATTTTAATATAAACAAACTTATATGATGGATTGAAAAATAAATTAAAGATGCCTGGGGCATCGTGACCCTTTTCTAACTTTCTATGGAGTTGTATATCTTACTGACAGGAAAATGTACAACTTCAAAAATAAACTAGGAAAACGCTCAGTTGGACGCGTTGTTGAGCGAGCACCGGTACGTGCAACATGACCCGAGTACGACATTCCCATAAGGCCCACCACACAGTGTAGGCCTAACTGGATATTGACATTGTACACTGTATACTATTCCAACATCTTTGCATTGTACTAATTCACGTCATGCCTTCTTAATTGTATCTTTGTATCTTCACTGCCTCCTTCATTTTTAGCATCATTTTTTGAATTATGATAACCAATAAGTCTTTAACGTCTTGACCGATTTAGCTGAAAATTTGAAAAATAAAAGAGAATGGTGTACTTATTGACCCTGCAAAATTTCATAACGATCGGAACATTTTGATTTTTTGATTTTATTTTTTTATTTTTTATAACCAACGATCGGATTTTGTTCAAAAACTATACAGCAACCCGCCTAGGTGGTACCTATGTACATGTGTGCAAAATTTCAGGTCGATCAGAGAAACGGTGCGACCTGTATCGAAGCAGTAACAGAAAAAAAACAAAAAAAAACAGACATTCGAGCCATAAGAGTCAAGTGGAGACGCTCGAAACGCTCGCTCAATAAAAAAAGATAATATCATCATTCATCATAATCATGAATATAGGGCCTAATAATGATATAAAATATAAACTCAAAACATAATCATGCTGATTTGTCTTTGGTTAATTTAACTGAGTGATCAATATTGAATCATTTGCGAGTCAATCAACATAGTATTGCATAGGTTGAAATCCATATAGGCCTATTTATTTGGGGCAAATTGCACCAAAGAACAACTTGATTTTGAATTGAGTACTTCCGGCACAGGGTTTATCAATTACCACAATTGTATTGAATACTTACAAGAAACAGAGTCAGCTGAGCTCGAAATTCCTCGTCAAACCCTTCTCCTAGTAGCATTGGAAAGGAATTGGAATGTTCAGTTATGTAAGAGTGGAATGTCCCAGAGCATATATCCTCATCCACATGGAACTTGCTCTGCAAAAAGGCTGAAAACACAAAAACATAACACTTTCAACAACAATCAACTTTGTATAGGAATGTTTTCAATAAATGTTAAGTATTTTTCATCCACAATTAATCGATGCACAATATAAATTACACAAATTATGTTTGCAGACCATCAACATCCATCCCACCCGCCTAGAATCCCATTGAGAGTAGCTCGTAAGCCAGAAATCTTACTTGCACAGGCAAGTCAGGAGACTGGAGCCCCAGCCGCCGGAGCCATTTATGAATTGTTTGGTCCGATAGTGATTTTTTAAGGTGTAAACAAGTTTAAACGCGTTTCAAGCCTTACGGCTTGCCTATAGAGGCCCTTACTGGAACTCATGTGGGTATAATGTTTTGTTGGACTGCTTTTACAGGTGACGAGTGAAAAAATACTTTCTGAAGTAAAAGTCGCAACCTATCACAAGTCACTCGCAACTTGAGAGCTAGCGAGTAGAATTTTGAAGTGTTGCATCTATCTCATTCAATAATAAGTATTTAGTACCAGTATACTAAAAGTAAAGACTTTCATTAAAGATGCAATGGCATGGAAGGAAAATACTTCTTAAAAAAAGTAGGTAGCCTGTATTATTTTACCATGTAAGAGAGGATGTATTTTTTGTAATATCCAGTGAATGACTATTTATAGCGGCGAGCAGAGAAAAATTAAACTTCCAAATCCAATAGAGAAGGCTCACCAGCTTTAGATAATAGCGCTGGTGTACAGAATCCGTAGATATTCACTTAAAAACACCATCACCACAGTCTGTAACAAAGTAGGCCTAAATACTTTCTATTCCACGGAGGTACAAAGTTTTACATTTACTCTTTTCCGCACTTTTATTCTGAAAAGATGTGTGGCGTGGCGTCATAACCCTATAGACACTAGAAAGCAATGTTTATGAATTAAATTGACCACGGTCTTCTAGAAAACAAAGCAAAATTCACCGCTCGGCCGTTCACCAGCTCGTGTTAAAACAATAGTCCATTGTTGACAATTTCTTTATAAATGTTATCATAAAACCAATAATCATTTAAAATGTATAGGCCTACACAAATTTGCAAATGTTATTCTTGTTATACAAATTATTGTTTATTAGTATTTGATAATCATACTAGAAACAAATTTTATTCCAAAACGACTTCCGTAAGTAAGATAATCAGCAAAAATTATGTTTTTTTAATGAGCACACAGTAATTAGTTGTAGGGTTATGAATGAGTGACTGTTTTCCCGCCATTATTACGTGTCAAACTTTAAGCTCACTTTATGAATGAAAATATTTAATAAATAACAAAAAATTATATTTATGTATCAGAAACTGGCCCTAAATAAATATAGAAGGATGAACAACGTTGTGAATCTTTCCTATTGTATATTGCAGCAGTAGGGTAGATACCCTACATTTTAGACATACATCACAACATTATTTTTATTGCACTTGTAACAGATTTTCAAAAAGTACATCTACACCATCGACAAAAAAAATCAAGGGGTCTAATAGCATCTACTATATCTAGCCCTTGATTTACTTCTGGTGTGTGTGCAATGTTTCCACCAAAATGATCTGTAACTCTGGAAACCTCATTCCATACATATAATAGAGGTCAACATCCTGTAATGGTTGGGCACCCCTGTGCTAGATGAAGATAGAATGAGTGTGATCAACAATAGTTATCCTACTTTGTGAATCAGTTTTTTAACTGAATTGTATAGATGCTAAATAAATGAAATAAATAAAAGTAAAGTAAAGGGAATGTCATTTCCTCAAAGAGAAGTAATGAAACTAGTCCCGTTACTGTAGTATTACTTTTTACTGTTTATTTATATACACTGTAGGCCTCCAGTAAAACGTGTTCATGACTTGCAGATTTAAGACAGCTATTAAGTCATGGAAAAAATACTACAAGTAGATTTACAAGTATATAGCTGTGAATTAATGAAAGGTCAGATGAGAAAATGTGAAATGGAATGTAATGGAGTGCAACCAACACAGACAATGATTTGAACTGACACAACGCAACATTTGTACGGTATATAAGGAGGAGACCAGACCACAGACCAGCAAGTTCAACAAACACTGACGACACCTGGCAGAATCACCAAGCACTATGGGTTGGAGACTAAACTCACTGATGGCCATAGCTGGACTGGTGGGGATTTTAATAACATGTGAGGCAGCCTCAGTTTCTTTAGACAATCACATCAATCAGATTACAGGTAAGAAATTACAAAGTGGATGTGAGAACTAAAAATTTGAATAGAATTATCTTTTTCCACTAATTACTTTTTAATGAGTGCGTGAACATGACCAATAAAACAATCAATATAGCTAGGTATAAGCAAGTACAAGCTAGTTCTGCAGATTGTTGGATGAGAGCGAGAAAACCAAGCTTTGACGCAGAATGCAGAGGTTTTGACTAGGTCACTTGGAAGCTCCATAGTATGACCTGGTTTGCACCAAAATGTCAAGTAAGAATATGTGTATGGTACGATCAAGAGTTCATTTTCCAAATAGTGCATACTTTTTTAGGTAACTTTCCAT
Organism: Sweltsa coloradensis; assembly: GCA_024449915.1. Lineage (NCBI taxonomy): Eukaryota > Metazoa > Arthropoda > Insecta > Plecoptera > Chloroperlidae > Sweltsa > Sweltsa coloradensis. The sequence continues at coordinate 183,128 of JAMZAV010000781.1, read as the reverse complement.
AAATATGACACAATAGTAATTTGACTAATTTACCAACCTTGGGAAGGACACAATTATTTGAAATGTTGAAATGAGCTTTGATCATGAAGCTATAAGCTCATAATTTGTAAACAACCTCCTCAAATTTCAAATTCTATAGGTGAAAATTAAAAGTGATCCCGAACGTATGTGAAATTAGCTGGATTTGACGATAGGTGAATTTTTAAATGGACATTTAACATTGTAAAAATATTGGCCCGAGTTCATCCAACCATCTTAGTTTTATCACTAATTTTTTAGTAATGTGCTTAACTAGGAAACGCTCAGTTGGACGCGTTGATAAGCGAGTACGTGCTATAGCTAGACCCACATTGCACATTTTGTAAATTTTTAAATTTGCCACGTTCGCTGTCCACGGGGCCATGTTTCCAATATTATTTATTATTGCCAAGGTATTTGGGTAAACCCGTGGGTAAACCTTTGCTTTGTGGATAAAATCCACCACCATCTAGAGGACCTTGACATCATTTCCTTGGGAAAACTATTTTAACTCTTTGGTAACAAATAATACACTGCTTCCTCGATAGTATTTTCATTACTTCTAGGTGGCAGTGCATAGTGGCCAGAAACCTCGTGCGACTTTTCGTTGCCATGGTAACTTTACTTTTGTTAAAATGTAATTTCCATCTACACTACTTATCGGATCAAAATAAAATTAACATATTCGTGACCGGACGGACATTCTTAATGATGATGATGACCCCTCAGATTTTGTTGCCGTTTAGTTTGAAAAAAAAACTTTCGATTAACTTTAATGTAACTTTGTAACTTTTTGAACGATTTTGCCACAAAACTAATGGCATTCAATCCAGATCGAAGCTTGCGGATGGTCTAAATTTCAACTCGATCCGAACCTCCGTTCGAACGTTATGGCGAGACATACAAATTTTTTTTTAAAAAAGTAACTATTTTTTCCGGCAGAGTCAAATGGAAACGCTCGCTTAATTAATTCTTATTGTAAAAATAAATGTGTAGGTCAAACACAATAAGCCTGTGGTTGTGACTTTTCTATGTACTTTGTTTGTGTGGAGATGTCTGAAGAATGAGAATCAAAGCAATAATTTTGCTATTGTGACAAAAACTTTTGACAATAATTTTTTCCATTATTTGATATCTTGACAAAATATGAGCTTATAAGTTAGTAGGGACCCTGAAATTTTGTGAATGACTTTTTTCACTAAATGATGCTAAATATGATTGTTTTATTTTATTATTAAGTAGTAGCTAAATAAGGCAAAAATCACGTTTTTCTGCTAAATTAGAGTAAAATAGGGAACTTTTCTCTATTATTCTGTAAGTTTTAGCCCCAAAATATGCAATTAATTTGACAATTTGACATTTCTGTTTTAACATATAGTTGGCACCATGACAGTTCAAAATATTAATATCGAACCGGCCTAGCTAATTCCAATAAAGTAAACTTTTTACTTTATGGCCTAAATATCCATTTATGTGTAACTAATACAAGTTCATTTTGCTGAAGGTTAGTGATTGCATTGCTATTTTTATGACAAAATGATGCCTTTACCTTGAGTTTATATACTAAAATTGAAGATTTTTTATAACGAAATGAGAACTTTTTATTTGCTATTTCTCAGGGTCCTTACTTATAAGTTTTAATAAAAACTTGAAAACAAATATAGCAAGCAAGTCAATTCACTGGGAATAAAAAGCTAATGCTAAAATCATCACATAAATATTACTAGTATTAGACCTTGCCCCACTTTGTTCACAGGGAGACAATCAATGCCTTACATTGATGAAAATGATGAATTGCTGCAGAGGGTAGCAGCTAGTAATAGTAATACCAAAAGTAGTTTGAAGATCTCATTTGTTCCGATGTTCAGCCTTGTTCGTGCATTTCTACCAAAACTCATACAACAACTTAACACCTTTGTGAACCCAAGAAATTAAACTTTGAAGTAAGTATTTCTCAAAGGTAATAATACAAATATCAAACACCCAACGTTCCAACATGAGTCAGGTCGGGAGGTGATGTATCACCAGTCACTCGGACTATGGACTGTTAGTGCTTGCTAGCCAGGCTCAGCACGTTGTCCTCTGCTTTGCTGTCTTCTATGATCCAGGCAATTCTACATGTTCTCTCCCATACTTTCAGTCCTCCCATGATTTTCTTTCTTATACACTCCGCTTTATTTGGTCCTCCCATGCGTTTACACATTCAAACCATTACAAATTGTGTTATTCTACTAGTTCAAGGTCAGTTTATTTATACTGAATAAACTCTCTCGAGGTTCTGATTTAAGGTTTAATGAAGTCAAAAGTTGATTTAAGCCAACAGGTTTTAAACAACAAAAGAAGAAATTCACATGTTACATATTTCTCGTTTTAAACAACATTACCGGTAATTTATTAAAAACTTAGTCTATATTGATCATGGTCACATTGTTTGACTTTCAAAACGGACAACAAAATAGTGAACATCCTTTTTTTAAAAAAGCACTGTTACAGATACATAACCAGATACTCCGAGCTTTTGTCGCCAAGAGCTGGTAAGCAAATCAAGCTATCCAAGGTTAAATAAAACAAGGACCACAGAAAAAGACAATACTGTCAGTGATAATTATTCAGTTCCACTTGGGTCTTCCTCATCTAAATGCCATCAATAAGGGGAAATCATATTTTGGATGCATCATCCCGACCCAGCAACTTAGTCAAAGTATACCTAGGAAACTTTAAGAGACTTGCCTGTGAGAAGAAACCAGGAAATCTACTAACGATCTCACAGATGGAAGCTATCTTGCATAGTTTGCAACAGACCCACGCGCAACACACCAATCATAAACCAGCATCTACGAGACCATAACAACTGCAGGCTCATCTACCAACTCAAATCCACCCGCTGTGTAGCAGAATATATACTGGACTGACCACGAACACACTCTGAACTAGGATGTCTGAGAAGAGAACCCTTAGCCTTGCTTTTCTCAAGACTTGCATCTATAGATTTCAGCTATTGATATGTAATAAGTGCCTCCCAGATCGTGAAACCATCCATGAATGTGAATTGATAATGTGCTTACCAATGCGTGTGTGTAATAAATATTCGCACAAGCTTAGCTTAAACATCCATTGGTTCTCATACCCCCCTTCCCTCCTTCACAGACTTAATCCAATGCTTAATGTATGATGTACACGTTCAATTCAGACATATTGAAAATAAATACTACGGTAATAATAATATTTGACTGGTTGCCTTTTCACTTTTCAATGATTATTTCTAGGTTGTTTTCTCCTAGCTTATTATAATAAATAATAATTATAATAATATTTTTTATACTTATATAAGAGTTTGTAGGCCTATAAGTTACCTACTATATAATATATAAGGCTAGTGAAACTTTGCTCGGGCTAGTAAAATACTCATTTCACTAGCCCGCAGGGCAAGTACTTTTTCAGTTCCCAATTGCCGTTCGAAAAATCATAATATTTCGCGCCGATAACCTAACAAGTTTCCAGCATTTGTGCGCTACATAGTATGGAAAATCGTTCCAAGCATGTACACAAAATACAAATCTCTTCATTAAGGCTAATCTTATTATTATTACGTGGAAAAATCATTTCCGGTCCCTCCCTAGTCCCTCACACCCACACGTCAAACCCGGCGAAAATTGTGACTTAAAACATTCAAGTATGATCGTTTTACATCAATATAACCTATTTTATTGACAACAACACAACAATAAAAAAGTTCTAAGTTAATTTCGACCCCTGTATACATAGGCCTACAGTAATCATTTTTTAGTAACACCAGAACATGTAGTACCCTACCGGTAGTATAGGCCGACACATTACATTGTTCTCTACAAGAACCTAAAATATAGAAATGACAGTTGAACTATTCATAAAAAGTCAGGGCCGTATTACCCAATAGGCACACTAGGCACGTGCCTAGGGCGCCAAGAGACTGGGGGGCGCCTGCGCCCCCCTCTAGGCGTGATGTAAGCACAAATTAAAAAATATATAAAGTAATGACTGGGAGATTGCAAGATTGATTAATTCAAAACATGCATAAAACTGACTATGCACTCATTTTGCAGTTTGTTCTGCCCCCCACGACTTCCACAAAAATTGGGTTAGAAAGTATGCTGGAAAAGTTACTTCGTTAGCATTGCTTAGGGCGCACAGGGCAATGTCATTGTCACATGTATTCTAAACCGAACTCATCAAGTGAGGCTGTGGCGATCACCGTACATGATTTTATTGATTTGGACAGAACTTCCACAAGAAATGATTTAACGAAGCCGTCTACTTCAAACTCAAACTGTCACAACGTCGCTGAAAAATCTGTAAGTGAACGGCATGACAATTTGAAGATCCAGCGACGTTGGTAATCAGTGATTCACTCATAGATTACATTGCTAAACACGGCATTGTTCAAAACATTGACGGAGATTTAACGGGTTCACTTCGTCTTTACTCGGACAAAAATCGATCTTTTAGGAAAAACTTTTTACATCGGGAGAATGTCAATGGCACAGATAATAGAGTACACTACGTGGTGTACTCTGTTATCTGTGTCAATGGTGAAGTTGTGTACCGCCACTGGGTGGCATATTCACCCTCCCAAGGTACAGTGTTTTGCACCCATTGTAAACTTTTTGGTGGAAAGTCACAATTCTCACACGGATATAATGATTGGAAAAATACTGGCAATAAGTTTCGAAAACATGAAACGTTCAAAGAACACAGAACAAATGTCGTGTATCAATTATAGCTAGAACCAAAACATATGCAAAGAATTGATACTTAATTAAAAGAGCAGTTGTCAACTGAAATAAAATATTGGCGATATATATTGAGTCGCATTGTTGCCGTAGTTAAGTTCTTAGCATCACGAGGGCTAGCGTTTCGTATAGTGATAAGGAAAAAGTAGAATCGTCTGGAAATGGCAATTACCTAGGGTCTCTAGAACTCGTTGCGGTTTCGAAAGACGTAAAGCGCGTAAGCGCGTGCAGTACAAACAATTCGTCGACTTCGTATCCATGTAACATTACTAAACGGAAACTAAAGAATTACATTTACATACGTAGTATACCTATTATAAATTGCATAATATTTAAATGTAGGACTAGGCCCTAGCAAGCCTAAAAAAACATTGTTTGCGAAAATAGGAAACATTGCATTGTATGCACACAATCAACATAACGATATTTTGGATTCCATAGTTGCGTGGGGGGGGGGGGGGAGCGACCTAACAATTTGTGCCTATGTTCTCATTATTAGTTAAAACGGCCCTGCATATAGTACTCCATTCACTAAAAGGCCAAATGTAGCGCACCAGTGTTCTCACTGCTTACCCACACTCAACATAGGAAGTACCAAGTCAACTGTAATTTCAATTTTCAATGCAGTGCAATCTTGAATAATGTTTCTTGCATCTCAACATTTAAGGAACAGTAGTAAAGAAATAACTATGGTAGATGCACAACGGAGACTGGGAAGAACTTGTGGTTAGCATTACCATAGCTGAGAAACGTTATAGTCATTTAGCCAATAGTAATCCCAGTGCCATTATCAAGTTTCATTCCCACGCATTTGTGCATCAACCTTTATATAGGAAATTAACTACAAATGAAATGATCCTTGATATTATAAACATATTAAAGCCTGAAGGCATATTTATGGAAATAAGTAAGTACACTTACTGCGACGTGTGGCGTCAGACGAAAGCCACTCATTGAGTATGATGTACCCTTCACGATCAACGATATTTGGGTATCGATGTCGAAGAAACTTTACCAACAAGTTGTTGCCTCTGTTAGTTGACAGCTTGTTAAAGTCACTAGGGAAAAAAATTACAGAACAAAAGTTATATTTAGTCTGCGAGTGTGCGAGAGAAAAATTTGCAAGTAAAAAAAGTTAACACCTAACTAATTACCAAGAGCCATTAAGGATCTTAAGCCTCGTTTTCATGCAGGCGAGCGAATGCAAGCGAATAGGTTCTAGACCAATCAGAGGACTAGGACTAAGCAACAAACGAACAATGCAACCAAAGTTGAGATCATTTGAACACATGGCCCCTCTCGCGCTGCGCTATTCGCTCGTTGATATGATAACTAGTATTAAATGTGGTACAAGTTGTATTACAAACGAGGCACGTTTGCTCCTCAACCTCAATGCACGGAAGGATGAAAACAAAAACATAAAACTGGCATCCAACTTACTCTGTACAGAGAACCTCATCATCTGTTCTCCTCACAAACAGCACAGGTCCTGGGTATTTGATGATATGTTCATAAACGTTGAGGTCCACATGGTCGCGGATGGTTCTCTTAACTATATTCTCCAAATATCCCGGCATCTTTGTCACTGCCAACGCAACAATGTCATCAAATGTCGCATCCAGAACCTAAAACAATATTGTTCATGTTGAAATGGCCCAAGTAAGAAACAAATAGCATAAAATCATAAGTCAATTTATTAACCCTTGATATAATATCAAATAATATTAGGGTTGGACAAAAAAATCGATATTTCGATATATCAATATAGAATATATATATATATCTTGACCCCTTTTCCAACATTAAATCGGGTTGGGGGGGGGGGGGGGGCAGTATCACACTACTCCGTTTCTTGGGCTAACATTTTCGTTGCCGGCTAGCCAGGCCTGACACAACCACATCCTCAGCTTCTTCATCGATTGCCTACTCCACTACCAGAGGTCTGTTTAATAGCTCCCTCCATCTCTCCCGGTTTTCCCACAGTCTTTCTGCTTCCACTTTGTTCCATGCCATTTCTCTCTTCCCACTTATCTCTCGGTCTGCCCACTTTCTTCTTAAACCCTTCTTTATATATTATATATATGGATAATTGGAAATATTTTCAATGTCGATACTTGATTTCATATCAAAATATCGTAATTTACACAAAAAATGCTAAATTTTGTAATTTTGGTGGAGGTGCCGGGTAGGTAGTCTAAATTAAATTAACCTGGCTAGTGCATTTGGTGAAGGTGCCGTGTCATAAAACGCGATTGTGAGATCGTAAAAATCGTTAAATAGGTTTATGGCGATACCTTATTAACCCTATTTGGCCACAAGTTATGAAAAATAAACCCACTTTTGATATATCGATATCATATCGAAATTTTTCGTGTGATATCGATAATTGAATGATATGTCATAGCCCAGCCCTAGATAATATTATGTTTTTTAGTTTTCTATTCCCAATCCCGATTCAGGACCAGTCTACACTACTATGAAGTATGCCGACACACAGAATATGAAAGTAAAAGCTTAATAATTTATTTAAAAAAACAGAATAAACTATTTTACCTGCAGGGACACTTACCACATAAAAATAGCATTCTGCATTAGTATTATGTAGGTCACTGCCTCCTAGATGTTGCGCGTGGCTCCTCGTTCCCTGCCTGTTCACGCGCACAGTGTTAATTGTTGTCCTGGCAGCGCTAGTTACCGCCCCCAAAAGCTCAGTTTTATTTTTGTTGTTGTTTACTTTGAACTTTTAAATTAAATTTAAATTAAATTTAAATTGAACATAGAAAGTCTGAATTTACAAAACACTAAGATGACATTTTAATCATCTCTACTTGACAACAAAAACAAAACAGAGCTTTTTTTTTGGTTTATTTGGATTAAGGACGCGTCAACCGTTAGGTCATAATGCACCACTCTAGCCTAAGGGGGTGGGGAGGAGGGGCCCATGCTGGTCAGAACCAGCCACGGGTAAGGGGAGGAAGGGGGGTTTCTCACGTCGCGGTCGTCATCGTCTTTGTCATCGTTCGTTGTGTCATTGTTATCGTCGCCGGGGGATCGTCAAGGGAAGGGGGCAAGGTCCCCGACGACGATTTCCAGAGCTCGCCTCTAGTTTGGGGGAGTAAGATACTCCGCTCTTACTAGCTGATGTTTGCGAGGTGGACTTTTTCTCTTGAATCGCCTTTTACGATTAGCAGAGCCATGCTCTGGGCCAATTCTACCCCAGACCCAGACGGGGTAGAGCTTTTGGGGACGGTAACTAGCGCTAGAATGGTCAACAATCAAAACTTGTTGCGTGGACAGGCAGGGAACGAGGAGCCACGAGCAACATCTAAGAGGCAGTGATGTAGGTACTAGATTAAAAGAAGCGACTGACGAAATTGACTCCCATATTATTACATCTAGCGCCCAACAGATGGAATATGGGGGTCGTGTATGGAAGGGATATTGAAAAAGGAATTCGGGAAGTACTACTAGTCAAAAATATTGAAACACCAGATGATTTAGACCTATATTGGGAAACCTCCACTGAAATATAGCACATCCTCGGGGGGGGGGGGATACGCGCGTGGTCCGCTGTTCGTCAGCAGCCTTCCTCGCCGTGTCGGGGTAGACGGTAGGCTGCCCCGGGCCTCGACACACCTCCAGGAGGGGGTACGCTCATTGCATCATGAATTTAGAAGTGCAGCTTGCACATTCCTCGTATGAATGGATCAAATCATGCGTAATTGTGGATTGTGGTAGAACACTTACAACGCCCCGTATATCGGGATAATTCATCGCAGCCCATGCTGCAGAATATCCGCCAATACTCCAGCCAAATAGAAGGATGTTCTCTGGTGCAAATTTCAGCTCGTGTATGGCAAATTGCATTACAATGTCTATTGCATTTGTTTCTTGGGAAGGATATGGCATGCCCTGAAACAAACATACATGTATTTTCACCAGTTAAGATTAGAGAAGGGTTGACAGGTTGGCAAAGCATAAAGAACATAAAGCCCAGCCTGAAGGGCTGGGGGCGACAAAACTTTTCACCTGCTGATGACAACTGCAGCTAATTTAAAGTGGATTGATGAAGAGTTCTCAGGTTGGGAAAGAATAATAGAGAACTAACACTTTTTTGGATGTTTTCTTTTAACTTTTCTTTTAATATTCATTATGGGATGGTAGGCCTACATAGAGTATTGAATCAATATGCATGGATGAATAATATCAATATTTCTTCACATTTGACAATAGATTGAAGAAAAGTATTGGGCCTAAATTAGTATTTATCAGTTTTACTTTTAGTTTATAACCGACTGGAAAACATATAGACCGTACTACGATGTAATTGACTGTTGGATGAGCTCGGACAAACCAGGTTTTGTTGCAGAATGCAGGGGTTTATTGATTATTCTGGAATGCTTTGAAGTTGAAACTCTACCAATTGCCCCATGGGGTTGTGATTTGCACAAGTATGCCAAGTTAGAATGTGTGTTTGGCGCGATCAGAGCACATTTTCAAACTATCTATTGTTTAATTGTTTTGATAGCCACTTGAATTTTCATTTGTTCAGTTTTCTAATGAGATTCAAAATTCAAATGTAATGTACGTTGACAACAATGTCCCAAAACTCGCCTAGTGCATGCTAATGGAAAATGCCATTAGTAACTGACCGCAAATAGGAACCCAGGAGGGTTTTTAGAAGTTATGTAGTAGTATTTCCAAAGCTTATGTTATGTAGGCAACAAGTATTTGAAATGTTAAAAATGTTCCAATGACTCGAGCACATGTTAGACTCCTTGGTCCGTGTTTCAAGACGGGTCGGAAGAGTATCCGGTTAGATCGTCGCCGGACGGGGCTAGCGTGCGCCCCGAGAGGCGCCCACCCGCTCGCGCTATATCCTAGATACTAAATTACTTATTCCTATTTGTAAACTCATACCTTTTTATTCGAATCTGTTACTTGCAGTGTATGGTTAAGTTGAAAAAAAGCGATGAGCTTAACTTCGCCAATAAAGACCTATTCTATTCTATTCTATTCTATTCTATTCTATCCTGCCATGTGCACACCCTTTGGAAAAAATATCAAAAATTTCAAATATTTGCGGTGAAAATTAGAAGTCAAAGTCGTTCTGAATGTATTTGGAAATTTGCTGAGTTTGGCAACTACCGGTAAGTGTTTTTAAATGGACATTCAACATTGTAAAAGAAGTTGGCCTGAGCTCACCAAACTGTTGATATGGTTTTTGTTGCTTAACGTCTAGATACAACATTGCTATATTTGTAACGATGAGTGGTGATAGATGATGATGATGAAGGATAATTACAAAAAAAACATGCCCTATATACGGGATTCGAACCCATGTCCCCGTAGTGTCATACACTTCGGACCAGCGCCCTGATAGTGTGCCACCGCGGACTCACCCAACCGTCTTCAGCTATGCAACCCTACTAGTACTACGAATGCAAAATAACCATCCTCAAAAACTGCTGTGTTAACAAGTTTTTGGCAACTTCATCTCATACCGGGTTGTAGAAGTGGAAGGAACCATGAAGCCATTCTCAATATGCCTTTATTTCAAGACACCACTAGGTCGCATATTTGGACACTCATAATTAACACAACCATTTTGATATTTTTGTTTAAATTTGCATGAAAGTTGATAAAATAGTGCCAAGTTATGCTATGAGCACTTACGGTACTGCCAGCGAATCCAGGACGATTCCAACCGAGAACAGAATGTCCTGCTTCCAACGGTGTAACCATTATTCCAATCTCGTAGAACCCAGCATTGCCCTCGCAGCAAATTACTAGGATATTGCCTTTGTTAAAGTTCCTGAAGAAAAAAAGTCAGTTTAGTAAAAATGGCTTGAAATTACATTTGGCTTAAGTTTACAATATTTCAGAACATTCCTGTTCTGAGTTAATTAGGCGCCATATCCCAAGCCGACTCATGTTGGAACCGGTTGTTTTATTATTACGATAGGTAGGCCCTTACTACGTATTGATAGTTAATACCCGACTACATTCACTAGAAACCAATAAGTCATAACTTCCTACCTGTCCCCCCGGCGATCAACAAACATGGTGTCGATGAAATTGTTGTCTCGGGTCTGCAATTTGAAGCGCTCTGCCTTATTCTCATTAACTAATTTAATTCTTCCGGTAAGAAGAAGTGGAGCTAAAAGAAGGAAAGAACATTATTCATAAAATGACTACAGTATGTAGGTACGCCTATGCCATTGATTTTAGGGATATTAAATACACAAAGCCTACGCTTTTACATTCAAATTATCATTAGTAATAGTTTTAGGGCACTTTAAGAGCAAAAATTATTCGATAAGTGGTGGTGGATAGTTTTAGATACCTAGGAAGTAAAGAAATGGCAAGTGGAAAGATTAAAAAGGATATAAGCATCAGAATACAAAAAGGTCAGCAACTTCTAGCAGTGCGTGAAAGGCCTAGTGTGGGATAGGGAAATATGTACCTATTCAGTGTAAAATGACATCGACACTATATAAAACCTATTTCATACCGATCCTTACGTACATGCAGCAGAAACCAGGACAATGGGAGATCGAGAGGACTTGTAAGATGCAGGCGGCAGAGATGAGATTCCTGAGGACTGAGGAGTACAGTGGGCAAGACAAGAAGGGACAGAATAAGAAGCACGGACATTAGAGATATGAAAGGAATGGAATGCCCAAGAGAATGTATGAAAGAAGGATTGAAGAAGGAAGAAGAAGATGGAGAGGCCAAAAAGAGATGGAAGGACAGCACAGCAGGAGACTTGGAGGCAAGAGAAGAGAGTTGTTGAGGTTTGTGGTAAGAGATCCAATTGTGGGAGGATAGAAAGAAGTGGGAAAATTCGAACGCTTAACCCAAGCTGACCCTGCCAGAAGCAGGAAACGACAATAGATAATGATGATGATTATTCGATAAAGAGCCAACATGCACTAAGTGATTGTTGCCCAGGGTCACACAAATTGGTTAACTTAGTCCTATGCTTCACTTGTGGACACACAAAAAGACACTGGACTTATGCCTACCCATTAGATACTGCAACAAATATATTGAACCAGGGTAGATCATTCGCAGTCCAAAAGTGTGTGCTACAAGATAGCTGGTTATATCGCACGGTAGTCCAAACACCCGGTCAATAGCAGAACGCCGAGTTGAGGGATGTTTGATGTAGATTCGATTCTTTTTCTCCTCACTGTGGAAAAACATAATATGTGATGCGGAATAGGAAAAGGGACCTTAGGGTTAAAAAGTTTTTTGCCTAGAAAAGAGCAAAACGTGATTAAATGTGTAAATTGCTGATTGTTTTTTGTTTAGGCTTTTACATAATTTTCACTTAATAATGGTAAATTATGCTTTGGAATTAAAATAATGCTATCCAAATACTGTTTTTTAATTTAAAAAAAAAAAAAAATAGGCCTAATTTGTGTTTTTTTATAAAATTTGTGTTTTTTTGGTAGGATGGTGGGTAATTATTTAAATTGTTTCTAAAATTAAAAAAGTTCCTTTAAATCGGTTAAAATTGATAGAAAATAGAAAAATACAAGGAACAGTTCCTTTAAATTGGTCAAAATTGATAGAAAATAGCAAATAGATAGAAACTTTACACCTGTTTTTCTCGCAAAGTTGATTTCAGACAGAAAAGTGCATAGCTCACTCAATTTTGAAGTTTTTTGTATAATTTTTTTTGCAAAATGATCAGCATCCTGTTCTTATTGTAAAAATATCAAAAAACATGTTTTGAAAATGTTAACCCTAAGGTCCCTTTTCCTATTCCGCATCACATATTTATTTAATCATAATTATTTTTTATTTTTTTTCAATACCTACATTATTTATCATTATTACCTATTTATTATTTATCAATATTTTTCAATTTCTGAATTGTAGTAGATTAAAATTAAAATCAAGTTTCTAGCCTAGGCTTAGGTATACTTTATATAATATAGAATAAGAATATTAATAGTGAAAACAACAGCACATCACAAGGGGCCTACCACCAAATAACATCTAGGCCTTCATTAACATATTTGCGGATTAGCCTACATAGCTTATTGGCACAGTAGCAGTTGTTTTCCAATCCAAACTGCTTTTTCAATGTTATTTACTGCATTCAGTTGGCTATACAAAGGGTGTAGGCCCTAATGTAGGCCTATATTGAAAAGCTTTGGTAGGCTAATTTGAAAATATGCTATAAAGAAAGGCTACTTAGTTACTTAATTTTTAAAATGATGTATTTGTGGATGTGTGTGCTTCGCCCCAGACCCCTTGGGGGCCCCAAAAAATACTTTACGTACGGGGCCCCTACCCCCCCAGTCCGCCTCTGGCTCCATGTATATATAGGCCTATGTGTGACATGCCCCGAGCTATGAAATGATTTTTAAATAGATAACCCTTTAGCCTACATTTACAACAATTTTCATACTTGCTATGTTGTAGCAAAACTGCTAAAGCATTCATTTGGGAAGGCACCAAACAAAAATTGCTTTAGTAAGCAAAGTGTTTGCCCAAGGTGGATAGGCCTACTACAATAGCTCTTCCTCTTTCACCGGCTTTAATGATAGGCCTAACCTAGTTGAACTCTTTTGTGGAATAGGCCTCCGCCTATAGCACAAAACATACTGGTACACTTTTACTATAGTCAAAGCATAATTAAGCACTTAGACTTGGTACATAAATTAAGTCTTGAATTTACGTACCCTTCAACATCACTCCATTTGAATGCGACTGGCCAATGGGTAAACTCAAAATCATATTTCATTAATTCCCTCTTTGTATCTTTATTTAAATCATTTTCAGCAGCTTTCAGAGCTATGAGAAATTTCCGGTACGTTGGATCGTTCACCCTTCCCATTCCTCGGATGATGTAAGATGTGGCAATGATTAAACCAACTCCAGTGGCAAATTTTGCAATTGAAATCATTCCATCCATAAGAAAAAATCCTTTCTTGTATAAAACACCAGCTATGATTGGTGACATAAACAGTCCCACATTCCACAGTAGGTGAAGCTGTAAAATAAGGCATCACAGAGAGATTAATACCGTACCAAGTATTATTTAATATTTAGGTTTTCGAAAAGGGTTTTCAGAAGGTTTTTAATGTCACTTTGCCGTTTTTGAAAGGGCACGAACATAATATCGCTTTGAAGGTTGTTAAGGTTTATGTTTGTAACTGTAATCAAATAGGCAGACCCTACGAAAAACGTGTGGGCAACTCACGAGGTCAAGAACTAGATTTGTAAATGTATGTTCATTTGAAGGGTTCCGACTTCTGTTTAGTAAATTCCCAAAATATGTCTTCTTTTGTATGTTGGCTCACAGTCGCGCCTTGACCTTGAGAGGATATGCGCTTGCAGGACTGATACAGATGCAGTATGTTGGTTAAATGGTCAGTGTACTTTTCGATGCAAAAACACTATTATCAGGTAACCAATGCGTAGGCATCCTGTGAAAGGAGGGATCAAACGCAGTTTTTCTTGTATATTAGGCTAAAAACTGATACTTGCTTCCTATTAGTCGAATTTCACAAAATCGTGCCGTGATTGGTAAAAAAACAAACAAAAAAAAACTATTTTCACCCTGTGGAAAATATTTTATTTGTTTTCGTTTCTAATATGACCGTTTTATGAATCTAGCGGTTTGAATGTTAAATCTAGCGTATATTTAGGAACTTTTAGCGTCCACAACACACAAAAACTACATTATTTTGGTATTGCGTTCAAACCACAACTTTTTTATAAAACGCACCAAACGCACTCTAAAATCCTAATTTTCAAAATTTTCACCTGTGGCGCTATTGTTTGCCCCCCAAACCCCCCGTGCTTGGTCCCTATGTAATACCCCCGGGATCTTAAAGTATCAAACCTAATAATAAGTAAAACTTTGGCGGTGAGATCGCGCTGCGGACAGCGGCTTCTCGGGTCAATTATGTCGGTATATACAACGAACTGTGCGCTCCTAGCTGACGTCACACGCCTCTGGTTTCCCTCTGCCCCCCCGCACGTCTTGTCCATGTACGCCTAGAACGTACGACACTGTTGCCACGATGTTGTAGTACTGGTATAGTATACTTTTACAGACTTGTATTGGTTGGTAAAACCATAAAGAGCCCCGGGGACTTTTGTCAGAATTGTTTGTGGACAGTCTTGAACCACCGACCTCGTGAATTCTAATATTCTTAATAGTAATAGTCTAATTAATTAGGTCTAAAAAGCCGTCATACCGACAGATGTAAAGCGCTAGACTCTATTCGGGAGGTCGTGGACTCGAATCTCGCTTCCGGCAATCCTGTCTGAAAATTCCAAAAATTACGATTCCAAAAAACATGTCTCATGCGGGATTCGAACCCACTTCCTCGTATAGCCATACGCTCGGACCAGCGTCCAATAGTGTGGCACTGCGGACGGCTTCATCACTTCCAACAAAAAAATGCGTAACGATTTCACTATTTTTGTTCCATAATTCCGCCGGCGTATGTGTCAAGATGTACGCGTATCGCGCTATTGAATAAAAACAGTGGCTATAACAAAACGTTTATCTTCTGTATTTGCATTTAGTTTTGTATAATTATACTATGTCTTTAGATAGACCACCAAACAAAAAGCATTCATTTTATATTTTATCTGACGCCGACGGAATTGTTTGTTCTTCACAATAGGCGTTATATGTCACTGGGCGTCCACGAATCTTTATGAACCAAGTACTACTGTAACACTACGATAACAAAGAAAAATCTGAATAAAGAAGTGCGTCGTATTTTTAGATCTCGGTGATGATCGTTCTTGAGACATGAATGTCACTTGCATGAAGACATTCATCTTTTATTTAGATTCGAACGCATATCAACAGGTCAATGGTGCATGACTGCACGTGCGCAGCGGCCTTGTATAAACACTTACAAAGCAACCACATGGATGCAGATTAGTCGAAATATCAAGACTTGTTCTTTATTCTAATAAATGTGATGAGCTCTCATCCCCCCACTCACGCGGCCATAAAACTACGAATCTACGATTATGATCTTAGCTTATAGCCAATGTTTATCCACTTATTTTCTTTTTCTCCATCATGCAGTCCTTGTTTATCAATAAGACGACTGTGAAAATGAGCCGCACCTTCTTCTGTCGGTAGAGTTTAGACATTATGTGCCTTAGTCTGAAATTACCAACTGGACGAGGAAAAAGTGTTGTAAAGTAATTCTTATCGTTTTTAGTAAACAGTTAGAACTATTTGAACAAGTGCCATTTAAAGTGTGAAATGTGTTTTTAACGTGTCATTATTATTCGTCTAGTTGATTTCCACCTGCTTTGGCTGGGAATTTTTACCTTTGACTACAAAGTTAACGTTATTACGAAGTGTTTTTCAAATTTGCTTGCATGTTTATTAACAGACAAATCACATAACAATCGAAAGTAGGTTATGAATTTACGGTAAGAAAGGATTAATAATAATGACTTATCAATCTAGTGTAATCATTCGCGCCTAATCACGCGCTAAGAAAATAGTTCGGTGCTAATAATTAGTTTGTGTTATTATTTTTCAGTAAACTTACTAAGGTAGTGAAATAATAAAGAGCGGAACAACTTGTAGTTTTAGAAATAATGTTTTTGCGGAAAATCAATTGTATTCATTAATGCCATAGTACTAATATAACACATGCGGGAATTCAAGCGACTGTCGACCTAATGGTTTTTGAGAACTAACTCGGCTCGTCGCTGTCTGATAGCGGCCAACACGTGCGCCTACCCACCCCACCCTCCCCTCCGCGGTGCTAATCGGCTACAGATAAATGCAGAGTCTGGCGATAACTACAGACTTGCGTCATACGACACACAGATATGCGATGTGTCTCAACAATTTTGTATGCAATTTGGTGGGCTCAATAGTACGAACAAACGCGAATTTTGAATACTGGGCAACCAAATTAGTGCGGGGCACTCGAAACTTCCGACTTTGTAATATAAACTCAACTTTGTTGAAATAAACCATACCGTCCGCGGTGGCACATACGATTGCCCTGGTCCGAAGCGTATGGCTCTACGAGGTCGTGGGTTCAAATCGTGCAAATGCATACTTTTTTATTCGTCCTTCATCCTCATCTATCACCACTCATCGTCTCAAATAGCCTAAGTGCATTAATTTGACAACAATACAGCTATTGGTTTCGTGGTTGTATCATTCTATATATAGTATGGCCGTAAAAAGCTCTTTGTTTGTTTGTTTCGTTTTTTATTCGGATCGAATTTATTTGAATAAATTTTCAATCACTCCTTTTGAAAGAAGCATTTTTATACGAAGACTTGGCAACCATATTTACGCTGGATTGTTTTCATAGGGATGCAAACGTAAGCCAGGGATTGAAACCAACATTTGTTGCGACAGTGCGTAGGAGAACCGGGGAGGGGGGGGGGGGGTGGGGGGGGGGGGGGGGCAAAAACTAACGTAAGTTAAATATAAATCCCAGAATTTCTGTAGTAAATATGCACTTACACTTATACAATTCGAAAGTCACCTGGTTAAAACAAATATATTTGCCTGTATGCTTCGTCATTACATCAAAATTAGGTTGAAATATACTAAAATGGGCCACTTTACGTTCATTTTTTGAGTTTTTAGATCGCAGATAGTTGCAGTAAAACATCGTTTACAGAGTCCGAGTGCAGTTAAAACATGACGAAATAACACTGTAGTACGGTGAAAAAAAAATTGCCGTCAGCAAAATGGACCTCCGGCGGTTGGGG
Source organism: Sweltsa coloradensis (assembly GCA_024449915.1). Classification (NCBI taxonomy): domain Eukaryota; kingdom Metazoa; phylum Arthropoda; class Insecta; order Plecoptera; family Chloroperlidae; genus Sweltsa; species Sweltsa coloradensis. The sequence goes on along the minus strand of JAMZAV010000781.1, from coordinate 165,600 downwards.
CTTCGCCCCAGACCCCAGCTCCCGCCCACAAAATCTTATAATGGATTAACCCCCCCCCCCTACATTCAAAACGCCGCCTGACCGCAGATTTATTTGGGCGATATTGTATCAAACTCAAAATTCAATGGAAATATTATTCAGGAATAAAACGATTAAAACAAAATGACTTTTGGAATCGGCTTTAGACATACATGCACATAACCAAACCCCCCGTAATTTGTAATGCATAGTATACAACAAATTATAAACGGACTTGCGTCTCACAGTTTGCAGAGGTACTTGGTTCGTCATTTTGTTGGACTGGGTTTGCCTTTTTAGCACCACTTTTTATTCCCCAACTGTACACAAAAATAATAATATCAGATAAGAGGGGACGCTGAGTTTGGCCCAACTCAAATGCGCGCACTCAGGTGTTAATGATTTCTGCTGAACTATTGGGAATATCATTCATTATATACCAAACTTCATATGGATGTTAAAAAGTACTTTAATATTGATATCCGCAATTGTTAAGAAAAAAGCCTTATATCCATCGCGAGACATAAGTCCAAAACGTGAACTAATGGGAAATCCAAAACATGGATTCCAATTCTGGAAATTCCCACCAAACCGTTTATCGCCCAAACGCCCCAAAATACCAAAACGAGAGTGAGACGTCAAGTTGTGGGTGAAGCAGAAGCGTCCACGCCAGGGTTGCAGACGCCCCCCCCCCCCCATAGATAAAAGTGAAACTAAGATACTCGTCGGCTAAATGTGTATAAACACAAACAAACCCCTGATAAAAATCTGCAGTTTTATTTAGCTTACAGTAATGCATATGATTGTATACACGGACATCTAATGTGTCTATTTATGTGTTTAATATTTTGTCTTTGTTAAGGACATGTGTATATTTATGTGTTAACCGGTTAGGATATGTTCGTATATGTATTACTCTGTAGTCTGGGATGTAGGCCTACAAAGCTGGTAATCTGACGGTCGATGTAGATTAACCACACCATTATAATATTGACGACAACCAATAATCATTACAAAGTGCCACTAAAACAAATTGTGTATGTCAAGATTTGTAATAAATACAAGCAAAATGGCTTTGAAGGTATTAAAATAAAAGATATTATTTCCACAAAATTTATCATTTTTAAACGTTCACTAAATCATGTTTACCGAAGTGGAATCAAAATAAGCCGTATTTACATTTTTCAATATCTGAAAGATATATTATTTTAAAAATTAACATGAAATGAAAGTAAAATTTGATTACCAATCACGACATAAGCATCAGAAAATTATTTCAATTGAGGTGTTTATGCATTATATTTACAATAGCCTAGTTATATTTTTCAATGTGATTTCAAATAATTAATTTTAATATTATTGTAAACTACAATACAACTAAAAAATGTGTTTCATGTTCTCGTGGCGAAGTAGATAGTATTTATTTCATTTTAGAAGAAGAAATTATTGATACTACAGTTACTTAGTTACAGTCAGGACCATAGGGAATTGATATTTGATAAAACTTGTCTTGAGTAGGTATACGACATTCCATTGTATTGACCATTGTTTGTATTAGTAGTTTTAGGGCACTTGAACGGCATAGATTATTCGCGCTGATACACGAAACAATGGGCACCAAAATAAGACATTGCGATGAGCTTGCAAAAATTAATGTCAAAATACAAAACAATATAAATACACTAACTAATATCGCACTCATTTTATTATTCCATTTTAAAAAGATAAATACAATTCCCCCCCCCCCCCCATGACCCCATGAGAGCCGCTGAAGTTGAGTTGGGCCACGTATAAATATTAAATAATCTAACCGATTACTTATTGATAAAAGTAGGATAATCCGAACATTTACATTAGACCTAGGTACTCGCAGTGTTGGGGTCGCTACTTTTAAAAAGTAGCATGCTATCGCTAACGCTACATGCCCCAAAAAAGTAGCTTCGCTACTTTTTCGCTACTTTTTTTGAGATGTAGCGACGCTACATTCGCGCTACACAAGAAATATAGCGCGCTACTTTTCCGCTACATGTTCACGTTTAATCGGGGGGTGTTGAGATCTCACATGGTATCCCGTTTTTAAAGCCTTTTGACGTCGTGCCGCGATGATTTTTAACTACATTTATGTCAACTCGATCGTGATCTATCATCAAAAGCACATAGTTTCGATTTCCATTGTGATAGAAGGCGTTCTTTTAACGTTTAGGATAGGCTAGGCCCTATTCTTTTAAGAATTCTAGGCCTTATGATCAACATTCATATTGCATTTCTTATTTTCAACAACGTGTTTTTCGCGTAATCACTGCAGAAGAATGCGACAAACAAAGTTCGGAATAGGCCTACTGGTGCCGTACAATAGCGATAAAGCCCGGAATGTCCCAAGGGAGGGGAGATATATGACACTATTCACTTCATTTTAATATTCAATTCAGACGATTGGCGTAATTATTGAGCGGCTTATGCTCTAAATCAATAATCCGACTTCTAATTATCGTGGATACATCTTTGTTTACGACCCTGAAATAGCACTCAAGATGCTCCACGCAATTTAATAATCACTGCAATATTTTGGTGAAGTCAGCTCACACGATGTGAAAGATCGGCGATCACTCGCATCCTTCGGACGACGCAGAGAGAGAGAGAGAGAGAGAGAGAGGGAGAGGCTCGCTGGGAGAGAGCGAGGGAGATGGTGTGCAAGTGAGACGAGATTACGGGCCGGTCTACATGGCGAGCACATGACGTGGCGCGGCGGGCGTTACAAGTTAGTTTGCAGTGCCGACTTTTGACTTTACGTGGTACTGGAAACTGCTGGCGCCGAAACTTAGAAAGTAGCGCAAATATCACGCTAACGCTACAAAAATTGTAGCATGCTACCGCTACAATATGCCCCCTTAATAAAGTAGCGCGCTACTGGCTCCGCTACACGTAAAAGTAGCATGCTACATGTAGCGCGCTACTTGTAGCGCGCTACTCCCCAAGACTGGGTACTCGAATATATACCAAGTTGCAACAATTTTGATTTGCGGTCAACAGGCCAATATAGTTTTATTTACGCACCGCCTGTCATTATTATTATCTTTCCAGTTGTCTCACACGACGAATAAATTCAAGGACACTCGAGCAAACTTCTGCTAATATGGTTTGGCAACAACGCGCCGCTGTCGCTACCTCCCATCCCCTTCCCTGCAACAGATTCGTTCATGTAGTTCCAAGGTCTACCAGTATCGGCCGCGTTGCGCATAGATCACGATGACAAATTCAAACCGGCAGTTGCCCGCGTAAAGCGCGTATAAGTGGAGATTATTGGTTTAATTGAAAACTGCTGGTCAGAAATGCCTGCAAATTTGTTATAGGTAGGCCTAACCAAACTAATTGAGTTTCATGTATGTTTTTTTTCCAGCAGTGTCAAAAAAAAATTCTGGCGTGTATTGATGCGTGATGACGAACAACATTATTTGTGCCGTAATTAGACGACAATATTAATAACGTATGTTACCGAATTATAACGAGACACTGACTCAATTCAAGAGTTATTCATTGGCTACAGAATCCAATGAATGAATTCTTTTTTGAATCGGTTGAACCAATGAGCTACAATCTTATTTTGAAACTATGTGTGCGATTTCCTGTGCGCTGTCCCTGGTGGCACCTTAAATAGCCCCCCCGGGATGAAAAGTCTGAATTCAACACTGACACCAAGGGCCCGCACTCTTATAAACAAACCCGCAAAAAAAATTTAAAATTAACATCAATTTTTCTTAGATTAAAAAAACTGAACTTTAAACCTGACAGCAAACATTGATTATTGACGTCTGATTGGTCCGTCGTGCGAATTTTTGTTTCTTGTTATAGGTAACAATTTCTTAAGACTAAAATAATAACAATTTAACAAGTAGGCCTAAGTCCTATCCTCTTATAACTAAACCAATACTGTTGGGAACTGGGCCTAAGAGCTTTTTCATTGAGTTCTGTCATATTCTGAGTGAGGTTTTTCCTCACAATGTAAAAAGTCTCCAGTGGAACTGTGTAACATGACAGTAGGAACCCGAACCATTGCATTTCTTTCCCACCGTTCCCCAGAACGGTAGGTACGGTACGTGAACGGCCGCCAGGGAGGGTTTTGGGAGAAAAATCTTAACCCATTGAGCCATGAGTATATTTTGCTTATTTTGCCCCAGGGTGTTTTTGATTTAAATCAATTGATTTAAATCAAATGCACTTTTTCTTCATTTTGAGCAACAAACACAAGAGTTTTAACTGATTTAGGCAAATTTTTCCATAAAATAATTTTTGAATTATATTTTCTGAAACGCTTGTGAAAGTAATTTGATCCGCTCATGAACTTGACAACTTTTGAAACTCTGATTTTGTTGATTTAAATCAATAAAAATCTGATTTAAATCGAAAAAAAAAACGAAAAAATCTGATTTAGCCTAAATAAAAAAGTTGATTTAAATCAAATAAATATGATTTTTGCCCGTACGAAAGCAGTTAAAACCGTATTACGGAAGATGGCACCCTGCCTACGAGCCGAAATCGCATGAATGCACCATAATGTAGGAGTAGGCCTATTGTTTTTAGTTCATATGCTTTGCTTTTCTTTTTTCATGCGTGCATATTGACAAGTCCCACAATCATTGACAAGTCCCATAGTGGTATTTGTGCGGTTTTCTTCTTACAATGTACTGCTCAGATGGGCATAAATATAATACTATACTACTAGGCTACTTTGCTTTTCCCGTTTATATTCCCGCCAGCCCTACGGTACGCCTAACCCTACTTGTGTCATCGTCTCATTTTATCTTGGTTAGAACCACTCTTCACCCACATCATTATCAATTTCAACACTTGCATCACTTGCAAGCTAATCAACAACACTTCCTGAATCTCACAATATATCACACTCATTGGAAATTCAGCACAATTGCCTTCAGATTCACCATCTCGTAATATTCAGGAGCTTTACGTCATTTTTACAAAGTAAACAAGAGCTGAGAAGCCTATTTCTGTTATGGTGCACCGCCTTGACAATTTGTAGGCCTTCATCTTTTATTTGTAGTCGGCCTTACCGAGGACAATCTTGGGGCTGTAGGGCCTAGGGCCTATAGTGGGAAACTAGATTTAAGTTTCAAGACAAACCAAAATTCTACCCTAACAGTAGGTCTAAGATGTGACCTAGCCTAGGCAGTATAGGCCCGGGCACTTCCATACTCACCGATGAAATAATTTGATCACCAAACCTTTCCAAACTGCCAGCATCATAGAACCCCTAAAACAAAAATAATAGGCCTAAATATATAAATAATTCGTATTTAGAGTCTACCGACTCAGTCATATAGACCTACCGATACCTAACTGATTTTCAGTGGGGGACATTAAACCAAAGCGACCAAGTCAACCCTGTAGGCCCCGACGCAATTGACGAGTGAGCGATAACCAACTAGGGATGGGAAAAAAACGTTTAATTTCCTAAACGTTTAACCCCTTGAAATTTTCGCGCTTAAAAACGTTTTAACCCTATTTTCAAAAAAATAAAAATTTGGGTTGGCGGAGGCCTAGGTTTTACAACACAAATCGTAATTTTGTACTTATGACCTGCCAACGAATAATTAACAACGGTTTATTCTCACACCCGCATTTAAGGGGATCCATGGACCCAATTAAAATTTTCCTAAATATTAGTTTAACGAAACATTGGACATAGTTTATCAATTATGATCATCTGACATTACCAAAACTATTTTTGATTTATTTTTTGGTTGAGCGGTACGCCCAAAATAGACGATTAAAGTGAAATTTTTTACGTATACACGGCACAGCTTTCTGCTCATAATTTTTGTGTTAGACGGCTAATTTTTGTTTCTATTTGTAACACCTATCCTGGCTATAAACTGTATAGCCTATGTTGGAATTTGTTTCCGTTAATATCTTGCACCGTACGATTTTTTACTTCCCCCGGTACAAACACTAACTTTGTACCGGTGGAAGTAAACAATTGTACCGTGTAAGATATTAACGGGAAACAAATTCCAACATATACAGTTTATAGCCAGGAGTATGTGTTACAACTAGAAACAAAAATTAGCCTTCTAACACAAAAATTATGAGCAGAAAGCTGTGCCGTGTATACGTAAAAATTCACTATAATCGTCTATATTGTGCGTACCGCTCAACCGAAAAATAAATCAAAAAATAGTTTTGGCAATGTCAGATGATCATAATTGATAAACTATGTCCGATGTTTTGTCAAACTAATATTTAGGGAAATTTTAATTGGGTCCATGGATCCCCTTTAATGACCCGGCACTTTCATTATGTGTAACAGACAAGATGCCTTAATACAGCCTGGGACCCGGCACCTCCACCAAAATTACACTTTTAGAAAAATTTTGGCCTAATTTGTTAGCCTGTTAATAAATAAATGAAAATTTTAGAGCAGGTGAGGTTTATAATGTGATGAATTAGTTGGACTATACACTGACCTTTTTAAAGAAAAAACTAATTCATCACATTTAAAGTGATAACAAAATAGCATTTCGATTACCTATTTAAAAAAAAGGTAGGCCTACCGGTAGGCCTACTTGTTCATTAACGGGACCCTCTTCAATTTTTTGTTTATTGGTCCCCCCAACATCGTTTTTTTACTTATTTCTGTTCACAATGAATAATTACAACTTGCGAGGAGTTGAATATGACTACAGACAGTGAACTTGACTCACACGTTCTACGTCTCCTGGCGAGTACAGTCCATTGGAACGCGTAGGCCTACATACGAGCAGTCGTCGCCGTGGTACTTTTCCGTTGAAAATCCTTTATATTATTTAAAATAGAAACGTTTAAGGTTTTGCAGGTGTAGCATTTTAGTGAAAAAGGTTGGTACTGTCCGCTATGTTGGCGTAGGCCGTGTTACTCCTGGCGTAAGTATGTAGCCGGAAAGGATGTTTTCGAAGCTTCGTTCAAAATAATTGTGTTTTCCTGGCCTCCTGAAACTCAGATGGAGTAGGCCTAGATGTAGGTAGTTGTGATTGTCTAATGAAATGTTTTCACTGAATTTTTACATTTTTTTGTGGGAGGGGGGGTCCCGTTTATGAACAAGTACCAAGAAATTTTTTTGCTATCACGTTTACACGTTTACATAAAACTCTAAACGTTTAAACTCTAGGCTACATGCGCGTTTAAAGGGGTAGGCCCTATTTAACCACTAAACTCAAAAAATATATTTCATTCAGGCTAACTACTTAATGAATTTTTAGCAATTAACAGAAAAATTATTGAGGCCACCATGACCTCCCAAAAAATTGTCAAACATGACATTTTTTTAGCTAGGTCCCATCGGCAAAAATCTCCCATAAGAAATAACATGGGGACGATCTTTATGCCCCGTGACCTTGGAGGATTTTGATCCAAAAAAATATTGGCCATTATTGACGTACTCTTCAGCTTTTTCTGTAAATTCTCTATATTTTGTTTTGTAATTTGGGCAAGTAGTTCGGTCAAAATATGCTGATTACCAAGATAGGGTGTGATTTTGGAATGCATATTTTTGCGTGTTTGAGGGTATATTTGGGCACAGTTTCAAGACACGATGTTATAAAGGGGCATTTTAGATTGGTACTATGCTCTAGTATCTATGTGGACCAAAGAAGATGCAGGTTAAAGCCGATTTAAGAAATTTCCCAAAACATCAATTTTTGCAAATTTCTGGATCAAAAAAATTTAAAAATTTGTGTTAAATCACAGTTACAAGATATAATTTTTTAAACGGTCATTTTAGTGTAGTATTGTGCTATAGATCACATGGTAAAAAATAATTTTTTAGGTTTTTAGCCCCTTTAAATGTTTAAACCACCCATCCCTATAAACCAACCAAACATCAATATTTTTAATAGGCCTAGGAAATGTGCAGATGTGCCCTAGCAATCAGTGGTATGGACAGTACGAACATCCGCGTATCAACGCCAGAACCAACAAGGCCGATTCCGAACAACTTTGAATTTATTAGGCCATGTGCCTTGTTGCTAGGACGGCTCCAAAGTCACCGTTTACAAATTCCTAACCCAATAACTGATGGACTCAAGTTCAAATCAGAAATTAAGAAACTTAGGGCAATGCCTAGCCTAGGGCCTAGGCCCTGAGGCTATATAGCGGGAATCGAAACCCGGACCTTCTGCATTGGATGCAGAGACGCAAACCACAGACCAATGAGCCAATAAGGTAGGGCCTAGGGTAGCCTAGGCCTATACATAAATAAACGTACGCCTAGTTAGGCGTAACCCCTACATAGAGGCTTGCTCTCTAGTCCTATAGGTAGGCTAGGGCCTAGGTCTAGGCTTAAGGTCTACCCCCTAGCTAGGCCATAGGGCCTACCTAGGGACAGGCCCTAAGTACAGGCCTAGGTCTAGCCCTATAGGATCTAGCCTCTAGGCCTAGATCACTCCTGCAATTAGGCCTAGGCCTTGTCTTAGCGTATGTTTAGGACTAAGCATAGGGTGAATAGGCGGAACTTCTTCGGTTGGTATGGACCGGTTTCACAAAACTACTTGCGTTAGGTTAGCCGAACTTTCGGTAGGGCTACTCTTTCGGATGGTATGCATGCCCCAACTTTACAAACAGGCCTACGCCAACATGGCGGTCAGTATACTAACCTTTTTCACTAAATAAGTACTCCATCAAAACCTTTAACGTTGTAATTTAAATATAAAAATTTCAAAGGAAAAGTACTTTCGTTTGAAATAGCGACGTTAAAGGTTGAATTGTTTTTAATGGAAAAAAACAGTGTTGAAAAGTTGGGGCATAGGCCTACCATCCGAAAGAGTACCGAACTTTCAGCTGGTTACCCTGCGCCGCGCTAGTTCTAGGATATAATCAATAAGAGCGCACCCGAAATCCTTTTCGTTACAAAACTACTTACCGGTAGGGTAGTAGTTATTTTTCAGTGTTTTTATTGAAAAAAAAAACAGTGTTAAAAACCCGGTCCATACCAACCGAAGAAGTACCGAATAGGCTAGCCCAGGCATATACCAAGCTGCAATTTCTCTGTGCTAGGCCTACTAGGGCACAGAGCCTAGGGTAGGGCCTAGGCCTAGGCCTAGGCAATAGGCCTACAAAGGCTAGGCTAGGCCTAGGGCTAGGCCTAGGAGCCTACATTATTTAGGCCCTAGGCCTTCCTACCTCTGTTTGAGTTTCTGGGTACACTTTGTAGAGTCTAGGGCTGAATAAACATTGCACGAACAATCTCACTTTTCCCATTTTAACACAAATTTATAAAACTAAGGTTTTATTTATGGTTTTTGCCTATTAAAAAAGTTACAGCCCTCGAAACCGTGAGAAGAAGATAGCAATGTTGTGATTGATCATTGATTTTTCGAAAATCGAAACAACTTGACAATATGTTCGATTAAAATTCGATCTATCGAATGTCAATGCATCGAGAATTTTTAAACCATAGCTAGACCGAGGTCTAGGCCAAACAATAAATAATCACAAAGCTTCACTAGAAAATGTTAATAACTAATTTTCCTAAAAGCAGTACGTTTGTCTGTAACTCATTTTGATTTAATGCGTCATGTTTGAAACCGTAGAAAGCCGTCCGTAAATACTAAACACAGCAAACATCTTCCCGCCAAACAAAACGAGTGCAAGGTGAAGGTGTACAAAATGACACCAAGGCTGTGTATTAATGGAACCCGTATCAAAGACCCATGTCATTTTTATTTTATATTTATCTATTTACAAGCTAATATGCATAATTCAAACCGAAAAAGTTTGCCAAAGCGTGTGAATGATATGAGGTAAGGTATATTTTCAGGTTCATAGTCAAGTTATTGAGAGAGCGAAGGCTAGGCCCAGGCCTAACCTAAACTTGCCATACATAACCTAACTTATACTACAGTGAGTTATCAGAAGGCAATTTTTCGGTTGGGGTTAAGCCCCTGTGAGACGATCGAGAAAAATCGAGTAACTCTCTGGGAGTAGGCCTGCAACGTTTTCATGGAACTTAACCGCCTCATTGTCAGACGGTGAGCCAGCGAGCGTGAGCTCGCACTCTCCTTGAAAAATGGGAACTTTTTCGGTTGGTATGGACCGGTTTTACAAAAACTACTTTCGTTAGGTTAGCCGAAACTTTCCGCTGGCTACAGTGCGCCGCGCTAGTTCTAGGATATAATCGATAAGAGCGCACCCGAAATCCTTTTCGTTACAAAAAATACTTACCGGTAGCTAGTGTTTTCAGTGTTTTTATTGAAAAAAAAATGTTTTAAAAACCGGTCCATACCAACCGAAAAAGTACCGAAAAATGTACAGCTTGTTCAAATTCTAGCGAGCGAGTTAACGAGCGCCAATCGAACCCACTACCATAATACGGGACCACTGACCAGTGAAACCAAAAAGATGGCGTTATTGCTACCTTCATTGTCTGTCGTGCGACAAGGATAGTAATAAACTCGTGCGAGTTCTTGATCGTCTGACAGACGCTTAATTAACACTGCGATTTTAGGGGAAAAGTATAGGCTCACCTCAGTTGACTAACCCCAACTGAAGAAGTACCGGATTACATACACACACTACAAAATATGGACTGTCTCAATTAGGGTTGCCAACTCTGACCACGGGAAAAAACCGGCCTTCCATGTAAATTGAAGGGAAAGGGACCAAGCACGAAGGGTTTGGGGGGCGGAGCCCCCAACTATAGCGCCGCAGGCGAAAATTTTGAAATTCAGCTTTTTAGATTGCATTTGGTGCGTTTTAGAATAAAGTGGTGGGCTGGATGATACCCTATACCAAAACAATGTAGTTTTTGTGCAGTCAAAACTGGAAAACCACCAAAAATAAAAAAGTCACTGAGGTAATAGGCCTAGATTATAGCCTAATATTACATCCGCTGATATGCCGAGTATTCATAATTCGAGTAGGCAATGGGCATATTTTTATTCATAAGTAATTTAGGCCTAAGGATAATAAATTCCAAATAAACCACGAATAATTTTTTTTGTCTTAATTTCAATTTGTCATATCACGATTCTCAAAGCAGTAAATTAATATTACGTAAACAGCATTAACAGACTTAAAGGAATTATGATCAATTAACAAGTTTACTTCTTGATCGTGAATGAGTATTTAGCAGTTGATCTTGCTGCTTGAAGGAGAGTCTTGTTGGACTTTATTTTTTCGCGGAGTCAATTTCATCGTTGGATTCGTGCACAAACTTCCCGTATGAACGGCATTGACAGTGGACTGCAGTGCAGTGTGGCAGTCTTTGGCCAGCCTACTGCCTTGTTTGCTGTCTGGTGAGGGGGTTGGCGGGTTAGGTCAAGGGGAAGTGGAGAAGAGCAATGTTTACTAATTAAGTGGGATTTGGGAAACGATGATTAGGATGGTTTTTAAATATTTATTTTAGTTTTTTGTGTATATTTAATAATAGGCCTATTTTTAGTATAATGGGTTATTTCCGTAAAAAACCGGCAACACTATTGCCGGTCGAAGGGATAGACCGGCAACCGGCCAAGTGGGGCAAAAACCGGCCGGTTGCTGCTTGCTTGAAGGAGAGTCTTGTTGGACTTTATTTTTTCGCGGAGTCAATTTCATCGTTGGATTCGTGCACAAACTTCCCGTATGAACGGCATTGACAGTGGACTGCAGTGCAGTGTGGCAGTCTTTGGCCAGCCTACTGCCTTGTTTGCTGTCTGGTGAGGGGGTTGGCGGGTTAGGTCAAGGGGAAGTGGAGAAGAGCAATGTTTACTAATTAAGTGGGATTTGGGAAACGATGATTAGGATGGTTTTTAAATATTTATTTTAGTTTTTTGTGTATATTTAATAATAATAATAATCAAACACCCGGTTCCAACATAAGTCAGGTCGGGGGGTGACGTATCACCAATTTCTCGGGCTGTGGACTTTCAGTGTTTGCTAGCCAGGCTCAACACCTCCTCATCTACTTCGATGTCTTCTATGACAGGCATTTCTACCAGTTCTCTCCATTTCTTTCTATCCTCCCAGAGTCTTTCTTCATTAATTCTTTCCCATGATTTTCCTCTTTCTTCAATGTTCCATTTTATTTGGTCCCGCCATCTATCTCTTGGCCGGCCAACTCTTCGCCACTCCCCCACATGTACGTTCAAATTCTCGTCTTGGGATTCTGTCTTGCTTCATTCTTCTTACATGTCCATACCCCCTGAGTCTTTCTTTTCCTATTTTATTTCGTAAGCTTTCCACTCCTAGTTGTTTCTTATTGTTTTGCTCCGTACCTTGTCTATTTTTGTTAAGGCTACAGAACTTCTTAAAAATTTCATCTCTGCTGCTTGTAATCTGCTGTCTTCCTTTCCTCCTATTGTCCATGTCACGGATGCATATGATATTATTGGGAGGAAATACATTTTGTACAATAACATCTTGCACCTGGATGATATTTTTTCTTTCCATAATAGTTTACGTACACTTTGGTAAAATTTGTCTGCTAATATAGGGGAGATTGGGGTAATAAGGAATTGGGGTAATTGGGAACAAGCCCTATAATTAAAAAATTTGAAGATGCAATTTTTATGAAAAATTGTTTGGTAAGGAACATACCTTCTTCTTTGATAATGTAATCAATTCTACTGAAAACAATAACTTTTGATTGGTGTTTTTAGGACTCTTGTAAGGTAGCCTACTGCAAAAAAAAGTGTAAAATGTTTCTAACAATGTTTTAAAAATCAAATTTTCCTTTCTTATAAGAATTAATTGTAGTAAAGACTGTATGCTTATTTTACTGCTTACATATGAGAGTGCCTTATTTTGATTTTTGTAATTTTTTATCTCTTTCCTCTCCTAAAAGTAGGGGGTAATTCCTATTTGCCCCAAAAACTTAATTTTTGGGGTAAAAGGGAACACCCATGAGGGGTAAATAGGAATACTAGGGGAAAATAGGAATGAGTCATATAGTGTAATGCTATATCATAGGGGTAAATGGGAACAAACATGTCTCGTCATGCAGGTAGGGTAATAAGAATCCACAATCATCAACCACTGGAAATTGAAGTAAAATTCCTAGAGCGTAGAGGTAATATCTTTGCTTGGCCCTTGAGGGATGACTTTGACATCATTCAAGAGGCAAATCTTTTCCTAGGCCCAATTAAGCTCATTGGGATCACTAAATTTAATTTAGAACCAGATCCAAAAATAATTCAATCATTTTGGGAAAAGTTTAAAACACAACAAGTAGGCCCTGATGAAAATCTGGGTTAATAAATTAAATGTGAGGGAAGTGTTCCTTATTGCCCCCACTTAAAAAGTGTTTTTTTTTTTTCTATTAAACAGTAATTCATGCATAACAATTTCTATATTTGTAATTTTTCATGATACAAATACTTTTTTTAAATATTAACATCATGCTATGAGAAGCTTTGTGTAGTTTTAAGACAAAAATTACAGTTTAAAAAAAAAACTGTAATGTCATGTTTCTAGCTATTAAAAAAATACTACAATTTGCATCTGTTCTAACTTTGTCAATAAGCAAGATATCAAGATGAATTCTTTTGCTACTTAATTATACTACAAATACCTATGTTCCTATTTGCCCCATGTATTTTTAATGCACCTACCTTGCTTCTTATAATGCTTGTTCCTTATTGCCCCAAATGTTGGGGTAATAAGGAACAATATGCGCGTGTAGAAAAAAAATCATTGCATCTAAAATAACACATGAATGCAAAATATTTAATTTTATTAAGAAAGCCAATGTTTCAATGTATCTGATACCACTAAAACATTTATGATATGTTTTTCTAGTTATATGTAAATTGAGATCATAGGTCAACTTACACAAATTTGTTCCTAATTACCCCAATCTCCCCTAATTCTCCTTGATATTTCAGCATCTATTTTTGCGTCCTTTGTTAGTATACTTCCGAGGTATTTAAATGCTTCTGCAATGGCCAGCTCTTCACCCCGTAGTATTATCTTCTTTTGATTTGTTTACTTTTCTTCGTTACTATTAATGTTTCACTCTTTTCAATGCTTATTTTCATGTTAAACTTCAGTGTTTCCTCATTCCATCTATCTACGCTCTTCTGTACTTCTTCAATGGTATCCCCCCATCTCACTATATCATCTGCAAATATCATAGTTTTAGATGTTTCACTTTCTGTGGGTTCAACTTTACGCAGTATGTTATCCATAACAACGGTAAATAATGTAGGTGACATCACACTACCTTGCCGTATGTAGGATGGTTTTTAAAATTTATTTGGTTTTTTGTGTATATTTAATAATAGGCCTATTTTTAGTATAATGGGTTATTTCCGTAAAAAACCGGCAACACTATTGCCGGTCGTAGGGATAGACCGGCAACCGGCCAAGTGGGGCAAAAACCGGGTGCCGGTCAAAAACCGGCCGGTTGCTGCTTGCTTGAAGGAGAGTCTTGTTGGACTTTATTTTTTCGCGGAGAGTCAATTTCATCGTTGGATTCGTGCACAAACTTCCCGTATGAACGGCATTGACAGTGGACTGCAGTGCAGTGTGGCAGTCTTTGGCCAGCCTACTGCCTTGTTTGCTGTCTGGTGAGGGGGTTGGCGGGTTAGGTCAAGGGGAAGTGGAGAAGAGCAATGTTTACTAATTAAGTGGGATTTGGGAAACGATGATTAGGATGGTTTTTAAATATTTATTTTAGTTTTTTGTGTATATTTAATAATAGGCCTATTTTTAGTATAATGGGTTATTTCCGTAAAAAACCGGCAACACTATTGCCGGTCGAAGGGATAGACCGGCAACCGGCCAAGTGGGGCAAAAACCGGCCGGTTGCTGCTTGCTTGAAGGAGAGTCTTGTTGGACTTTATTTTTTTGCGGAGAGTCAATTTCATCGTTGGATTCGTGCACAAACTTCCCGTATGAACGGCATTGACAGTGGACTGCAGTGCAGTGTGGCAGTCTTTGGCCAGCCTACTGCCTTGTTTGCTGTCTGGTGAGGGGGTTGGCGGGTTAGGTCAAGGGGAAGTGGAGAAGAGCAATGTTTACTAATTAAGTGGGATTTGGGAAACAATGATTAGGATGGTTTTTAAATATTTAGTTTAGTTTTTTGTGTATATTTAGTAATAGGCCTATTTTTAGTATAATGGGTTATTTCCGTAAAAAAACCGGCAACACTATTGCCGGTCGAAGGGATAGACCGGCAACCGGCCAAGTGGGGCAAAAACCGGCGTGCCGGTCAAAAACCGGCCGGTTGGCAACCCTAGTCTCAATCGACTGATTGTAAGGTCACAAATTGTTGACTACAGATCTTGCATGACCTCGTAACAAAATGGGGAACTTCTTCGGTTCATGGGCCCCAAAAAACAACAACTTGTTTTTTACTTGAAAAAAAACTAGGCCAGGCCTACAAAACCTTTAGCCTAACATTTCTATTTTTAATAAAGTCCCTAAGGACTTTCAACCGAAAAGGAGTTTAACCAAAAATAGCAACGTTAGGCCTAGGCCCTATAGGTTTTGAAGGTATAATAATAGTTTTTAGCAATACTAAAAATCATGAAAAAACAAGTGTGTTTTTTGGGGCCCAAGAATCGAAAAAGTTACTTTATTGATTCTTTATTGCATGTTAAAATTCACATTTTACAATTATTGGTCAAGCCCCCAATGAGCCTAGCGGCTCGCTATAGGGGGCTTTCAGCAATGGATTACAAACGGTGAGAGGTGAAGCAAGCCAAGATACATGAAAATATGAAATTTAAGGATTTGCAACATTTTTTAAGACACTGTAAAGTATGAACTAAATTGAGCTACTCTAATATATGTTATAAAATTAAATTAAAGTACAAAAGTCAGTAGAAATCTGAAATGAGTATATGTGAATTTAGGCCAATTGGCCTAGGCATGACATAAAGCATTTTTTTTTTTTTTTTTTTTTAGGCTTATGGAGACTTATAAAATATTCCTAAGTTATAATATCCTATGTAGTTATGTACCAAAATGGTTGAACGATTGTCTTCAAAATTGATTACATTCCTGGAAACGAGAAAGCAGATAGGGGCCTTGGCAAGCTGGGATGACAGAAAGACATTTCATTAAGCCCTATATATTGCTTTTTTTTTAAATGGTCAGATTCAGAAGTGAACGGTTATCAATGCAGGAGAGACAAATTGCTGTAGGGCCTAGGCTAGGTAGTTGAAAAAACTTGGGGATCACTTTTAACAGAAAACATTTTAGCTAGGAACTATTCCAGACGAACATCGGTTGCACTGTTTCGCATCAGCACTGGTCACGATTTCTTATACAAACACCTGAAGATAATAGCTAGGGATCAAGAAGTATGCCACATGCCCACTGTGTAAGCAAGGTGATCAAGATGCGTGCAAGATGAGATATGACCAACTGCGAGATGCTGAAAACTACTCCTACTACTCTTAAACATCCTTGATTGTGGAGCCTTACAATTGATTCGGTTACAGCTGGAATACATGGGGAAGGCCGGGAATGAGCTACTTGCTTCAATGTATACTGGTCTGCTTGGGAGGAGAATGTCCAAATTGAGAGTCATCCTTTGTAAAATTAGCATCACACCAATATTTTTTTATACATTTTATAAAGTAATTTTAGAGGGGTGATGAGGATTACCTTGAAGTGGGCTCCGTTAAAAAACAATCCTTATTCATAGTCACCCTTAGCCACTCACAGTTGAAAACAGTTGACGGCACACTGCCACACGATTTACCATTTCACTTTCAGCACCCCGAGTGTTGGTATAAAAACATAAAAAGTATTACTATGCCTACCCACGGTCCTAGTTTTACATCGGTACCGACAATCTACAACCTAGACCTGCACTTAAGTGCTTAAGGGTTAATTTTATATATTTTTTTATTTATATAATTATTTAATAATTTATTAATTAATAAAAATAATGATTTGTTATTTGACTTAGGCCCTACCTATTTCAGATCAATCATTAGTTTATGGAGACAGTACAAGAGGCAGTCCTGAATACTAAATTACAGTTAAGCCTATACTATGTTGTTTATATATTTTTGATTGCAGTAAAGGAGAACTTGAAGAGGCACTCAAAAAGAAGAAAGAATGTAATGCAAAAGCCCTGCAAATTGTCGAGAAAACACTTGAAAATCCAGTGAATTCAGATTGGTTTGTTGATAATGTAAGTATTCCCTCTTTGTGTGGTCGATGTTGAGCTAAAAGTCCAGTGATGAACAAGAGATCTCGCGCACACACACACACACACACACACACACACACACACACACACACACACACACACACACACACACACACACACCGAGTGGGTCAAATAAACAAATAAAACTGGGCACAGCAGTTTCTCTTAGTATTACTGTACCTACTGCGTTTTGATATCAAGGTTGAAGAGGAAATCACAGCCTGTAAATTTGCGAGTGTCTTGACAAAGTGGGCGTTTAATTTAATTTGCAAAATAATATGCGTTTCTAATGTAGGCTTTACGTAACGTAGGCAATTAATTTATAATCAATTAACTCATAATAATTCAAATTAAAGATGTAAATACGATCACATTGCATGGAATAGGTCCTAAGTAAGTTCAGTTAAAATTAAAACCACGTAGGCCTATGCACACCAGTGTAGTAAATAGCTAAAACTCACAATGCTCGATGTTTAAATACTAACTTTGTTTTTGAATTTCAGCTAAAATATATACGCCAGTCACACTTTGATGATATTGTTGAAGAGAGAGCAATTCTCAAGATTTGTGGCTATCCCCTCTGTAGTGGTGTGCTTAAGAATGTACCCGTTCACCAGTATCACATATCTGCAAAACTGAATAAAGTATACGACACTACCGAAAGAAAGAAATATTGTAGCAATCAATGTTATAGAGCAGGAAAATATTTAAAGGACCAACTACTCACCAGTCCTCTGTGGTTTAGTGGCTATGAAGAAATGCCAAATTTCAAACTTTTATCCATTAACTGTGTAGGAATGGTCGGAGAAGAGGTAGATTTGGGCAGAGGTAACCCTAAAAACCTGATTGAAGAAGAAATTGATTTCACATCTATTAACCAACTTGCAAGTGAATCCCTCAGTAATGTCCCGCTTGAAACTTTAAAGGAGACTAGCAGCAATAAAACCTCGAAGCATGCTAGTACTACTGCAAACAAAACTGTTGAAGAAGCATTTGAAATATTAACTTTGTCCACTGACTTAAAACCTATTACTAGCCATCTCGAGGGAACAACACCAGTTCAACCAACAAACAATGAAGACGTTTTTACTTCAATAGAACGTAAAGGTAATATGTCAACATTTATTCAGCAACAGATTAAAACAACCCACTCTTCTAAAGACTTTTCTTCATGCACAACAGAAGAAGTTAATAGTACAATAATTGTAAGCAACAAAAATACTCAAGAAAGTAGCAAGCCTATAGACATAAACATCAATGCTTGTATAAACTTAGCAGAAGAACAAAAAACAAACATTACAAAAAAAGACAGTAATGTTACCGGTAGCCATAAGCCTGAAAATCTAAGGACAGATAGAGATGCCAATGGAAAACCAGGAAGACCTAAACCCACTTTCTATAAAACTGACATCACCGGCTCCGTGGGTTTGGTGTTGCACGTTGAAACATGTTTGCGCGAGTGGTTTAATCTTGAGACTCTGATCTTTTTATATGGGGAAAAGAAAATCAAAGAAATGATTGTGGAGAAAGGTAAAAGTATCAAAGAGTACTACAAAGTAGTGAGTAATGCGTCATGGGACCCAAAACTTCAGGAGAGATACGAATCAATCTGCAAGCGGCTGAATCTCATGGAACTCGAAGACAGCTATTACGACCAGAAAGTAACTACGCCCATAGCGGAACTAAAGCCACTTCCGGACTACAGGGCGATTCAGGAAGAAGGACTGAAACTTGAGATGAAGATTAATGCATTTTATCAGGGCAAAGTCACTTACGTTGAAGATTTAAGTTCGGTTCAAGCAACAAGTAAAGATGATGAATTAACGCTTGATCCATTGTTACCTTTAGTTGATACACATGCCCAGAACTGTTATCGAAGAAAAATTGTACAAGATCGTCTAAGCAAAGTGTAAGTATATTAGTGCCTGGCTGGTGGTATGGTATTAAAAAAATGTTGCATACTAATAATGTTTTTAAAATTTTCATACCTGGTTGATTTTTTAAGTTTTAATTATTTAAGTCAAATTTAAAAACTACTATATGATATTTTAACTCGAAAAGAGTTTCAAACCACATCATATTTTTAAGGTAGAACGTACACCATACCAACAATATAGTGGCCCCCGCCATTTCATGCACTCGCCTCTGGGCCTAGTTTATTCGCTGTTTAAAAGTGTTCCATAGATATGGGTGCCGTATTAGCTCGGTTCTCGTTAGCAGACAAACAGGAACACATCTCCCCAAAAAGCTCATCTCTATGTGTCTGTCTGCCTTGCCAAAGCTGCAAACCTGCTGCACATTTTGTGACATTTAGGCTAAGTTAGTACTTACAAATTAAGAGTGATTCTAGTTTTAAAATGTGTAAATTATTTTTTAGGTTACCAGACTTATTAAGAACTTATGGTGTGGCTTCTCGTGATGTGAATCATGAATTTAGAGCACTCGTAAGAACGTTTTCCTTGGAAGCTCATAATATCTTTTTCAAACCAGCTGAATGGAACCTGCTAGGACTTATCATCATTAACATGTGAGATTAAGTATAGAAATTAAAATAACACTTCTCTTTACTTTTTAGTACCTAAACTTGTAGCTATCCCTTCACCAATGTACGTAATGTATGTTTCAGGCTTGCCGTAAAGGATTCGACACTGAAGGCCATGCTTGACACGGAACAAGCCAAGAACTACCGCACACTTATGCTTATTTCATACCAACAAGACAGTGACTACATTGATAAACTCATGAGCTGGTTAACCGATGTAGATAACTTAGTAGACTCACCAAAACCGACAGAATAGGTGTACACTACTGCAAGAGCACTAATAATAAATAATAATGTGGCATGCGCAAGTCAATTGTTTGCTGAACAATTTTCAATGTCCTGATTTAAAAAATTACCTAGAACACACAACTGCAGTGGCATAGGAACTGGGGGGCAACGCCTCCCTTCCCCAAGTTTGGCCCGGGGGGGGGGGGGGGGGAGACAAAACAAACGTGAGTTAAATATTAATCCCAGAATTTCCATAGTAAATATGCACAATACCATACACTTATACACCTCGACAGTCACCTTGGTAAAACGAAACACAGATAGTTGCTGTAAAACATCGTTTACAGAGTCCGAGTGCAGTTAAATATGACAAAATAACTGTAGTATGGTGAAAAAAAAATCGCTTTCACTGAAAAGGCCTCCGGCAGCTGGAGCTTCATCCCAGACCCCAGCTGCTACCCTCAAAATCTGCTGATGGATTTGCCCCCCAACCCAACACCTTTAAAAACGTTCCTACGCGCCTACACAACTGCAACCTCTAAGAATGCATGGTGTCTTACATCAATTAGAAGAACTGTATAGCTTTTCTCTTATTGTCAGATACATTGCTTTTCTGTCACCCGAGCAACCGTACTTGATTTCAAGGGATTTACTGTATTTTGGAGTTTGTGGCACCTTTCAAGTTTATATATTTTACATCTTATCCTATTCAGTTATAAAACTGATTTATGAAGGAGAACAATAAATAACATGATACCAGGGTAATTTAAAATAAAAGTGCACACAAAAAAATATAACCTACAAAAAAAAAGATTCAATGTGCAAATTCTAAAATATCTACGATATTATATTGGTGTGAGATAGGATCCAACAGCTTACCTTCGAAAAGTGATGGTGGCTGTTGAGTTTCTTGAAGAATAGTAACATAAATATATACAAAACACAGAAAATAACACGAGACGTTTCGACACAAGGTCTTGTTCACTCAAGAGAGAAAGGAAAATGGTCTACGATATTGATATTAGCTGTTCCATCGAAAGTTTGCAGATGGTGACGTCACCGGCGAGCTAGTTCTAGCCAATCAGCGGCCCCTAATTTAAAATACCGATCGCTCATTGGCCCGCCGATGCCACTAGCATCTGCATTCTTTTCTTGGAGCAGCTGTATGTACTAACCTCGTAATTTTAAAATTGCAGTATGAATACAAAAGTGAATTCATTGAAAAAATGCCACATCAGAAATGTTAGCTGAAGGACAGACTCCAACTTGCCGAGCTCTTTTACCTCGATGCATGGCTAGGCGGACAGAGATTATATTTGATTGTCATTGATTATTGGCCCAATTGTAATAAAATCTGACAATGGGATAAAAATAAGTTAACTTATTACGTACAGTATGTTACACAGATATTATGAACTTGAGGGTTGTGCGAGTTTATTTAATGATTTGTAAATTGTAATATGTAGGCTTATATGGAAAAACTGCTAGGATTAAAAATATATATTAATTAATAACAAGTCATAAAAGGGGCTAGGTAAAACCTACTATGTACCTAGTGAATGAGTGGGGAAAGGGTAAAGGAATCCAACAGCTTACCTGAAAATCGTAGGTGGCTGCTTGAGACGAGTATAGGCCTACATAAATATATAGACAGACCTAAAAACAAAATTTGGCTTTGCACGCAAAGCTTTTCGCAAGTCGCACCACCGTAGTACCGGCCCTAAATGCTATGAATCATCAACATCGTAGGCTGTGACTGAATGACTCCACGCAGTTCTTTGGCCACGGCAGTGTGGATCATCTAGACTGGGCTTGTACCAAGGTGGCACTACGAGAGTGAGAAAGTGGCAGTGCAAAGCCAAATTGTGAACATGTATCGGTCCGCGTGGCCTTGGTCACTTGACCGTTGGAGAAGAACTCTGTATGTAATATGTATGTAGATGTACTACTCTACTAGTATACTTAAAATCCTGTAATTAGGCTATTCAAGGTTTTCTTTTTAAAATATACAATGTTTGATAGATTTTCTCCATTATTGAGAAAGCAACCTACCATGGAGCTCAATATATTATAATGTGGCCTAATGTTGGCAACCACAGTTTGACCATCTTTCAATAATAAATGTCAGTTTTACACCACAGTTAGTAATTAATTAATTGTGTGATTTTAATATTATATAATAATATTAAATTATTCACCTCTTAAAAAGTATTCTTAAATCAATACGAACCATAAAATTAAGTCAATGTGTATATTCCAGACCTACGTCAATAGGGGTCTTTAAATTCATCAGCGCGCTTCGGGTCAGTGACGCACACTGGTACGGAGCTGGCGAGGTGTTGTAACACAGCACAGCTACTAGCGGCGAGTAACACGCGAGGAGGTCCCGGTATATCTGTCGAGATAGTTCTTTCGACTGAAAACAAAGCGGAAGCCTGCGATCATCTGATTAACCAATACGTTACCAATTAAACCAACACCTGTTTTGAAACACATACGTTATTGTCGTTAATTTAATGGATAAATATTATATTGGCACGTTCTTATTAAGTTATATGTTGCCAATCATGACAGGTAGGCCTATCAGTGGAGTTGAATAAGTATTGCCTATACAACAACATAATACACGCGATAGCGATTCTTACACACACACACACACAACCACATGATACAGAAATTACTTGCACTTTAAAAAAGTAAAAGCGATTTGGTTATAGCATTTTTAAAATTCAATTATTCTTTACAATAAGTGAAATTACATGATCAAAGTAATTCTAAACGCTATGGCTAACAGCATTCCGTAATCATGTAATATCAGGATTGCCAGTGGTGAGGATCGAGCCGCAGACTTCGCCGAATAGACTCTCTGCGCGGAATGCATGTACTACATCTATCTGAAAACCGATCAACAATGTATCATTATCCCAAGCGGCATTTTATTTTAGTTTTTTCATGGAATACTCCGTATATTTATTATTCAAAGCCACCTTATGACCACACTTGTGTACAGAATGAATAACAAATCTATGTTGCCTGTTAGATCAGTTTCTGTTCGTAATTGTAGCCATAAACAATGAGTAGGTAATAGTTATGCTTAATTACGCCAGACATCAATGTTTCTCTATTGTACTGATGGATGTTTTTTTCAAAAGCTTTTTGTGACGTAAAATATTGAGAACATCTTTGAAAACTATCATCTGCCCAAAACTACTATGCTTAGTTAACTTATTATACACTGCACCGACTCACGTTCAAGCAATTCACTAATAAAGTCGCTCTCGTCGCAACAATTTGACTCTTGTCGGTTGACATTTTGTGTACAAACTCTACACGAACACTAGGGGAACATGCTGTACCTTGGACCACTTTTTACATTTATATGGTTTCTGGAGAAATGAGATGATGATTTTGCTTTATTTTTTTGTATTTGCTAGAACATGCCTTGTACAAACTTTGTTAATTTTATTGTATATGGCACTTTACAATTATTGCTATAAATTAACCATTTTAATAATTAGTGCAAAGTGGTCCAAGGTATAGCATAGCGATGTACCTTGGACCATGTAATTCGTACCTTGAATTATGTACATAAATTACATAGAAAATTGAAGCATAGGCCTTAGGCCTAGGGTACTTAATGTTTTCTTTCTTGTTAGTACTTCATATTTTAAGAGTGTATAGTTATATTTCTATTGACAAAAATATTATTAAGGCCAGCTATTTTGAATTATAGAAAAAAATTGGGTAGTTCTTCAGTGTAGGGAGCCCCCCCCAAAAAAGGAAAGTAGGTTAGGGGGTTGGGGGGAAGCATCAAGTGCGTTGCCGTGGTCAGCTAGCCCCCCCCCCCCCCAAAAAAAAAGTGAATAGTAGGTTAATGGGGTTGGGGGGGGTGGCGTGAAGCGCCATGGGGGGGCCTAGCTGACAACGGCAACGCATTTTATGCTTCCCCTCCACGGCCCCTTGCGCCCCCCCCCCCCCCCCCCCAACTCCACTAATTTCACCCTCTCACCTTGCCCTCTTACTTCGTGGCATTATCTAAGGAAACAAAACGAATTGGCCTACCATGGTATAGAAAATGCCATGTTTCCAAGGTACATTACTGTTAGGTGACCCAAGGTACAACCAAGCACATAAATTTTTGATTTCCCACTAATTTAGTTTGAGGTTAAGTTGCCTGTTTTATGTAATTGGTATAATTAATTATACATCAAAACATGGTTCTCAGACTGAATAAAGTGTTTTAGCAGTAAAATATCATTCAAGGCTTTAAAAAGCAAAATAGTAACATGCAAAATATTTACTTTGAATGGTTGAAAACACAAATTATTTTTTTAATGATGTTAGGTTTTCTACCACCATCCCAGTTTGGTATAGTCTGACACCTAGTGGCATAATTGATAAGTAGAATTTTTAGTTATTTTTTTTACCACAAGATAGCAGAGATATCTTGAATGGTCCAAGGTACAATTATGTCCAAGGTACAGCATGTTCCCCTACTGAATAGAATTTGCTTGCCCTGTAACGTATAATAAACATTCTTTACACCACTCCTCAATGTCATCATGAACGATTGATCGAAACAAGTGCATGTGTCCAACTGATGTGAAGAGGTCTGCGTAAGGTTTCTGGGTTCCTTTTTAGGCCCATTAGCTTATCGCTTTTTGTTTATATTGTTCGAGTATGCAGGCACACCCCACTCATAATTGGATGAGCGAGCGAGCGTAGCGAGCGGAAGCGAAGACTTCAATTTCACTGACCCCCCAAAAAATTTAGCTCGGGTGTTTTTTTTTTTTTTGTTTTTTTGTTTTTTTTTTGTTTTTCCGTCTGTTTGTTCGCTCGATTCCGGGCAAACGGCATACGCGATCTTGATGAAAATTTGAACCGGACCTTCGTTTTCTCTGAACTTAGAGGTGTATTGTTTTTGGGTACAATCGAAGAAATATTTCTCATAAATATCGTACTTTTACGATTTTTTTTCGATTTTTAGTGCGATATTTTCGTGACATTTGGGCCGATTCTGACCAAACTGGTGGGGCTAGAACGTTCATATTTCACATGGACATTAAGATTATGGTGATGTAGTACCTTTTGAAAGAAAAAGTTGAAAAAGTTAGCTAGAATCTATAGAAATAAAGGTTTTAATATTAGTTTTTTCAATTTTTAGTGCGATATTTTCGTGACATTTGGGCCGATTCTGACCAAACGGGTAGGGCTACAACGTTCAGATTTCACATGGACATTAAGGTTATGGTGGTGTCGTTCCTTTTGAAAGAAAAAAGTTGAAAAAATTAGTCAGAATCTACAGAAATAAAGGTTTTAATATGAGTTTTTGAAGTTTATAATACCAATTAACAAATAAACAATAGAAACTTGACAACAATCACCTCCACAATGCATTCAAAAAGCACTTGCAAAGGAAAAGTGCAAACAAACGCACAAAACGCAAAAAAAAAACGCTCATCCATCAACGCGGCGGGACTTTAGCGTTTTCCTAGTAATTATATCTTATGCAGTATGCTATATAGATTAGAAGAACCATTCCAAACACAAACAAAGATTTAAAAATCCACATCAACAGCATATTCGACTATAGGATGAACAAATAACGTACTGGCATCGGCAGTAAATATATATTTCGGCTAGATGTACGGGGTTTTGAATGTGTATACAGTAAGTGAGCTGTGCGCTTATCAAGTCGATTGTCAAAACCACATAACTTCGTAAACACCTCTACACTTGACACTTGAGCCGAATAACACGTAGCATGCGTTTTTATTTCAACTTAATTTGAAGCGAGTATGTCATACTTGACTACATGTCATATCCCCCCTCCCCAAGCATCTTTAAATGTCCAATACGATAACTCAGTTTGCCGCGGACACCCGGCTACTCGACTCCGAAGCCAAGGCCGTGTCATGCGTTGTTGCCAGTACAGCGAAGTGGCGAAAACGTAAGTCAATTTCATTACATATTTAACAATTAATATATGGTGATTATGATTATTTTCGAGAAAGAATTTCTTGTATAGATGGATTTTTCATTTTACCACCATTGCCTATTTTGCCGCTCTTCATTCAAGCGGAATAAGTAGTCTTGTCTAGCTGTCAACCCTGAATTCCTTTGACCGCTGTCACAGACTTCGGTCAGCGTTGTCGATAAGGAGGGTCCACTCCTTTCAACACAATAGAAAAGCAATTTAAATGTGTCGTATTTGAAGCGAGTTCTATTTGGCAACATCTAGGCACGCTTAACGAAGTGGTAGGTCCAACATTGTGACGAAGGTATTGGTACAGGAGTCGGCCTCTTTGTAAATTTAGTTTCTTTGAGGGATTAGCAGTGTCGATAAAATGAAGTCTGAAGAATAAATGGAGTCTACTTAGGTAAATAGATGTCTGGTTACACCTTTACATAAGAGGTGAACGATCCCTTTAACTACAAAAATGCTGTCCTAAAAATGGCAGTGTTCTCTGTGCTTCCAACATATGCTGACAATGCTGCTAGTCCATAGGTCTTCTTCCTCCTCCTTCTTCTTCTTTTCATATGCCAACAATTGACATTAATCATGTAAAAGCCCTGAAACTGATAGTGATACATAATAATCAGTCAAATCATTTTCAATCAGTAATCGTGACGTTGGTTCATCTCTATTTATTGGTTCCTTGTTGTTTTATATGTTGCAATCACAAATTGCAATTAGCTTAACATTCAAACTCATAAATCATAACCTTCTGCATCAACCCAGTTTCTTTTTCCCTCCACTAGTAGGATCGATTTGGCAACATTGCAGGTAATTTCCAGCATCACCTGTCCTTGTGGACGCTTGTTCTGCAACAATAATATTTTACCCTACTCTTGAGTGAAAAGCCATTCTCATGTCCATTGATTTTAAGGTAGGCCTACAACGTACAATTACCTACAATTGGCAACGTAACGTATGTCACATTATATCATTTCTCATTTTCACATTCTCAACCTTATGAACCAAGGCAAGAGTTTGTGGTTAAAAGGGAAATTGAAATTGTTTTCTTACTCTTCACTATGTAAATTAGTGGTGGCTAGTATCAGTGAAAGCATAGTCATTACTGCTGTCCTGTAGGTATTTACTACTTGTACTATTTAGTTAACTATCTGTTAAGATTTGATATTACAAATTTGAATAAAGGTAGGATAATAATTGGTGTATAAAAAAGCCAAGTGTTTGCAAACAGACAAAAGTTGTGACATAGATTTTGAATAAGGTTTCTTCTTTCTCTACCCTTTTTAATGTCAATTGAGTTGTGTAATATAGTAGCTACATAAATAAATATATTGGTGTGAGATTGGCATTCTATCTATATAACCTTATGTAAATAAATACTAAATGCTTTTTAGTGCCTCCCTCCGTTCTCTAAAATTCTGGCATAATGTCATTTAAACATGTGTTTAGTAGACAACCACAAACTCATGCCTTTTCTTAACAAGATCATTGTGCATACATAGTTAACTGCATAAAATGGTTTGGATCCACTATCTTGAGCCATCAATGAACAGTTATCTCACACAGTTAGCCTTCAAACCAGCATGATGCTCCGCGGGGTGTTATTGTGTTATCTTTTTACTAACCATGTTCGAGTGTATGTAATGGTGACAATGCCGATCACTGATCACAAGGGTAACTTATCCAGGACTAAGAGTTAGCTCTCTACCAAGAAGAGTGTTAGTCGCAGAATTAACAATTCGGACATAAAGAACTAAAAAAGTGAGTATGCAAAGAGACAAGGTTGGATCAAATAAAAGTGTTGAGAAAAGAGGCAACAGTATGGTAATATGACAATGAACTGTAAAGAGAAAGTTTGGGGGGGGGAATGATGCAATGGAAGTCAGAAAGGAAGTAGGGTACCTACTGTATGTTTTTATGTGTTGAGGATGTGGTTGTGTCAGGCCTCGATAACCGACAACGAAGATCTTAGCCCAAGAAAGTTTGATGGGTGATCAATTATACTTCGTACATATATACATGTTTATTTAATGATGATGATTTAGGAGGCCACTAAGTAAGAAAGGCAGAATTGATTGATTGTTTTGAGAAGTATTCATACTGATCAATACATTGATTATCAAATGGCAATTATTCTAATATAAAGTGTCCCTGATGCTAACTGTTGACTTAGTGGCAGCCCTACATAGCACATAAGGGTGAGTAGAAAAGTAGAAAATGTTTCTACCCAGAGCTCGTAATCAGCTGGCCACGAATAACCGATTACCGGTAAAGGTTTTGTTCAATCAAGGCAATAGTTTCACAACTCGTAATTGTTATACTACTAGCGACAAAGGTAAAAAAAATCACTTCATGGGTATTATTAATTATGCAATAGCTACTTATCAGTGGGGTATGAGGAACTTTCTGTCATGAAAAATAAGACTAATGGCATTAACCATTGTTAACACATAGAGAGTGCTTTTCTGAACTATAGGGGGGGGGGGGGGGGGGAGATAAAAAGAACCAACATAAGTACATGCAATATAATATGTGTAGTAGGTACTTAGGTACTAATGACGGGCTAGCAGTTAGCACTTGTTCAACTTATGTATTTTATTAGCCCGGATTTGGAGTAGAATGTCTGAAAATAATGTTATAGTATTTGCAGATGATCTTTAGGTGTGGGGAGAGGGTAAAAAGGAGGTTCAATCTCAAGTTGAAAGTTGATGTATGAAGTGTGGTAGCAGGAGAATATAGGCAGGTGTTTGGAAGTGTTGGATCAATGCTGATAATCCGGCACAAGACGAAGAATATCATATTTCTATGAGGACAGATGTTAAAGCAAGTGGAGAGTAAGTACGAGGGGAGTTTGGTAGCATGCGATGGAAGGATACAACAAGAATTTGGGTTATTTAATATTCCAATCTATTTGGGACCTCTTGTAACTGAGAAGTGCAAGGTTGACATAAATACCTCCTACTTTGTTCCAATAAGATGCCCGACAATAAAACAAAAATGGTCAAGAATCAGAAAAGTTACCGCATTATTAGGGATCCAGGGATTTCACACGAAACAAAAACAAATGAAATGTCTTAAAAAACCTAAAACTTATTTTTCATATGATTTCATGGCCTCTAATATAATATGGTGACATAAAAAAAATGCAATTTGAAACCGCACTAAAAGGCGGAAGTTTCCATTTTTGCATGAAGACATGAAATAAAATGCTTTTTAGTTTTTATCATTTTTACTGCTCAATCAGCAAAATTAACTATTTATTGGTATTAATTGCGGAAAAACACGCAGACCATTCATTGAGTGACATTTTTTCACTAAAACGACCATTTTAATCGTGTTTAGTAGTGTCTACCTGAGGAATGACAAACTAAATGATTTTGACTATTGAGCCAAAATCGATAAACCAAGTCGAATCTTCACACATCATTTGCCATTGGTCCAAACTAACCACGCCTCCATGAATTTAGTTAGAATATATCAATCGTGCCAGAATCGATTGTTACACTTGGCAATTTTAAACGCACAAAAATTTGTATTTGGTGACGTTATTAGACGAGTGAGCGCAGCGAACGTAGTCTACAACGCAACTCGATCGGGCCTTCGTTGTGATTAATTCGTCTGTTAAATGTCTGTAAAAAGTCTGTTCGGTCCCATACGGCCGAACAACCAAACAGATTGAGCTGAAATTTTAAACATACATCCGTTACCAGTTAACTGAGAACTGCTAACAAAATGATCAAAATCCGTTGCAATTTAAACCTACAAGAAATAAAAATTTAAAAAATTTAAACCTAAATTGCAAATGTTTACATTTGCCATTTTGTATAAAAGGCCACAGCCATGGTTATAAAAATGAAGAAAACAATTATGATTTCGGTGACGGATAAAAAAACCACCAAGTCGGTGGTTATCACAAGTCACAACGTGTTTTGTTTTTGTTGTCTTAAATGTCATAGGCGTTATGAAGTGTAGATAGGCGTACGCTTCGGTAGGCCTGTTAGGACATTTGGCCAAGAGCATAGCTCGCGCCTAAACGAACTCTATTTCACAAACGTCAGCGAGGAGTATATTACCCCTAAAAAATAGAGGCGAGCTCTGGTAGTAGTCGTCGGAGACCTCTCCTCCTTCCCTGGCGACCTCCCCAACGACGACGACCATAAAGACACGAACGATGACAAAGACGACCACGACGTGAGAACCCCCTTTTCCTTTCACCTACCCGTAGCTGATTCTAACCTTGGGATTTTCCTTCCTATATCCCCTAATAGTCCGGATGTTAAAGGATATATATGGGCATACCTTGCATTTTTTGATACAAGCAAGGCACTTGGCACACGTGTTCTAGGGACCATACCCTACTAATTTTGAGGTGGAGCCATCGTGATATCCCGTGCAGGGACCCGTTATCGCATGTTGCCTACCCCTGTTGGTTTGAAGGGTTGATTAGCAAAACAATTCGGTGTTTGGTGATAGAAACTTGAAATTTTTACCAAATAGGGGTAACATTAGGCTTAACATACTGGCAACGGGGAACTGTGGATTTCATCATAGTTAAGGGATGATATGGGTTTTAATTATGGGGGTTGAACATTTCGATTAAAATTTTTACTGATGACACGCTTGGTTAATTGTTGGATTTCTATGTTAAAGTACTTACCAAAATCTTCAAACAAAATGATGGTGTAAAAAAATATTACTAGCGACCCCTAATTTTGTCACAATGACCTGTTGACATAATGACCTGAGTAGTGACCTATTTGATAAATTGTTAAACATAGTCGTGTGACCACTCTATTTAAAGCTTAGATGAAGTAGAAAACATGAAATAATTTTCAACATGCCACGTTGATGTGACCTTTATGTCCTTTATTTGACCTTGAAACTGTTCAGCATGCTGCATAATGTATACTTATATAGCACATCCAAATGCATGTGTTATTAACAAGTTGATTTTATAAATGAACTCAACATGTAAGTGTATCAATATGATATATGGCTGCATTGCAAACGCTTTTTATTGTCGCGTTGATGGTTTGAGCAGTTTTGTACCATTGAACCCTGTTTTACTATACTTTAACCTCGTCGTTTTTCAACGTGTTTACGTAGAATATGCCATTTTTAAAGGAGTACCAAGTTCCTGGTTAATCGTTATGGTAATAACCATTCAAAATAAATAATAGTAATTGCGTTGTTGATGTTGTCCTATTCCAAAGGGGTGAATCGTAGCTAATCAGTGGCTAACTGATCGCTAGTTGCTCATCAATGATGTAAAATTCAACAAGGAATTGGTTCAGGTCTGCTTTTATTGGAGTGAAATGAACGTTTTCTCTTATGATTAGACAAAATGTGACTATTAGAATAAGTGATCTGTAGTATGACGTTTAACATAAACAATAACATCAATAATACAAACCTACAAAAAAACATATGTTTGAATCGCACATTTTTTGGGACCATTTTTCGAGAGTGCGCACTCTCTCGCTCGCTGGTGGCGTGGCAGTGAGTACATTTGCTAAATATTGTATGGACCACATAAAATAAACAAATTTCTGCTCTTTAGCACAGCCAGTCGACCTCTTGTTCTTAAATCTAAGGCCAAAATGACCAGCCTCAAGAGCGATTCTCTTCAGTAAACTATGCATAGCTACATGCTGGCATTGGCATCGATCTGGTGATCTGGCTGCATTCTTTGCTCATAAAAATCAACCAAGCTCATCGTCCTTGTCTGTATTGGGGGCGTTGAGATCTTGTACCAAATTGGATCTAACAAAATGCCTTTGGTTTTGAATATCAGTCAAAAAGGTTCTGTAGTAAATGCACCACCTGTAGATGCAAAAATACGTGATGAGTTTCAGCCCCCCCCCCCATACCCCCCTTCCCTACGGCCAAATCAATTTATTATCTTACACTTATTGTAACTAGTCACATTTTGGTCCAATCATAAGAGAAAACGTTCATTTCACTCCAATAAAAGCGGACCTTAACCAATTCCTTGTTGAATTTTACATCATTGATTACCAACTAGCGATCAGTTATTTGAAAAACGGACCACTGATTGGCCACGATTCACCCTTGGAATCGGACAACACATAACAACGCAATTACTATTATTTATTTTGAATGGTTTATTACCATAACGATTTACCAGGAACTTGGTACTCCTTTAAAAAATGGCATATTCTACGTAAACACGTTGAAAAACGACGAGGTTACAGTATTGTAAAACAGGGTTCAATGGTACACAAGTGCTCATCCATCAACGCGACAATAAAAAGCGTTTGCAAATGCAGCCATATATCATATTGATATACTTACATGTTGGGTTCATTTATTAAATCAACTTGTTAATAACACATGCATTTGCATGTGCTATATAAGTATGCATTATGCAGTCATGCTGAAACAGTTTAAGGTCACCTAAAAGACGATAAAGGTCACAGGTCAACGTGGCATGTTGAAAATTATTTCATGTTATTCTACTTCATCTAAGCTTTAAATAGAGTGGTCACACGACTATGTTTAACAATTTATCAAATAGGTCACTACTCAGGTCATTATGTCAACAGGTCCCTTATGACAAAATTAGGGGTCGCTAGTCATATTTTTTACACCATCATTTTGTTTTTAAGATTTCAGTAAGTACTTTAACATAGAAATCCAACAATTAACCAAGGGTGTCATCAGTAAAAATTTTAATCGAAATGTTCAACCCCAAAATTAAAACCCCAATCATCCCTTAACTATGAATAAATCCACAATTCCCCGTTGCCAGTATAATAAGCCTAATGTTACCCCTATTTGGTAAAAATTTCAAGTTTCTATCTCCAAACACCGAATTGTTTTGCTAATCAACTCTTCAAATCGGCAGGGGTAGGCAACATGCGATAACGTGTCCCTGCACGGGATATCACGATGGCTCCACCTCAAAATTAGTAGGGTATGGTCCTAGAACACGTGTGCCAAGTGCCTTGCTTGTATCAAAAAATGCAAGGTCAAGTCTCTTAACATCCGGACTATAAGCTAGAGTGGCATATTATGACCTAGCGGTTGACACACCCTTAATCCAAGTCAACTTAACCTCAACTAGGTCACAGCCTCTTTTCAGTACGAAGACGGCGACTACGACAACACGATTGGTTGACGCGCTCTGAAACCATACTAGGAAAACGCCAAAGTCGTTGTTAGACGAGTGAGCAAGCCATGTGTTGAGTACTCGGTAACATTAATATATCATAAGTATAAATGAGAGGGATTTGAGATTAGTTGTTATAAAGGCACGTCAACACTATAAGGCCTAATGCTCCACTCTAGCCCAATAGACTGTGGAGGAAATGCCCATGCTAGCTAGATTCAGCCTTAGGTTTTGGGAGGATAGGGGATGTTACCGGGTACTCAACACATGGTTTGTTCACTCGTCTAACAACGACTTTGGCGTTTTCCTAGTTTAAGAAAAAGAGAGCATAATTTTAATTTCATTGAGCATAATTTTTTAATTAAAAAAATATATATATATATTTCCTGCACCCCTGCGCATTGTCGATCAACATACTCAATGGTAAAAATATTGCCATGTGTATGTATACCAACAGGCAGTCATGATCGAGATGTTTTGAAAGTCAGCACCAATTTTTTGGGGTCAGGAATATTGTGAAATCCCGGTTTTGGTGATCCCGAAATGTAAAATTACTAGGAAAACGCTTAAGTCCCGCCGCGTTGTTGGATGAGCGTAATTGGTGCATTGAGCTGCCATGTGTTATGCAGATTTTCTGTTGTTCTGTGGAAAAATCATTACTAAGTTGATTTTTTTTTTAATTTAATTAAATTAAATAAATTAACTTTAATTTTTTATTTTTTTTTTAATTAATTGTAATTGTTAAAAAAAGAAAAAAATCGTAAAATTGCGATTTTTATAAGAAATAATTTCTCGATTGCGCTCAAATTTAACACTTATCTATTAATTCATAAAATTAAGGTTCTGTGAAAAAATCATTATAATCGGATAAAGCATGTAGGTGTTATAAGTCAAAGAATTGTTTTAAAAAAGAAAAAACCCGTAAAATTTCGATTTTCATGAGAAATAATTTTTCGATTGCGCTCAAATTTCACACGAATATCTTAATTCATAAAATAAAGGTTCTGAGCAAAAATCATAACAATCGGATAAAGCATGTAGGTGTTATAAGTAGAAGAAGTTTTTCAAAAATCGAAAAAAAAATCGTAAAATTGCGATTTTAATGAGAAATAATTTTTCGATTGCGCTCAAAAACGTGGCAGTTCTAAGTTCAGAGATTTCGAAGGCCTCCATAAAATTTCATCGCAATTGGAGTATCGGTTTAGCCGGAATCGTGCGGACAAACATACAAAAAAAAAGAGAAAAAAGAAAAAAAACATTCCGGATTTTTTTCTCCAGTGTAGTGAAATGGAATCTTCACTTCGCTCGCTACGCTCATCCAATTATCATCCACACAAAATATATAGTATAGTATAGACGTCCGCATAAGTGCTGGAATGACATATTTTATGTTTTTTTCCAGATAACATCCAATTCGAAAATATTTTTAATATTTTATCAAAAGGTTATAGAATAATTGATTATCCCAGCCGACGTTTGCAGCCGAGACATGGAATATGACAACACTGGATGAGAGCCTTGTGCAAGCTGTGAACATTAAAGTTTTTAAGGAAAGTGTGAGGAAAAGATGTGGCACTTGCTAGCAAGGAGGAGTGGAAAGGCAAGAGTGGTGGCAGGAGAGACGAAAATGGAGAAACCTATCTTTAATACCGACCCCAAGCAGAGCTGGACGTGGCAACAGATGATGACGATTAGCCCCTAATTAATGAATCAACCACATGATACAAACATAAATTAAAGTTTATATTATAATTTATAATGCTTCCCTTCGACAGATGAATTATTGCAAAACGGAATAGTTTAGTTGGTTGGGCACTACTTTCCTACAAAACGCATGGACTTTAGTACAATAATTGAATTGCCATTCAACCTTATATATTGAATAAAATAAAATATAAATGCATTAACAGAGAAACGTAAGTCAACAAACACTATATTAAATAAAAAGATTTTACTATAGAAGCTTAATTTCAAATAAATTAATATTGAGTGCCTTACATTTTCTTGGACATATCTGTATTTAGAAGCTGCAAATTCATTGTACTACTTTTAACCTTTCATAAGAAAAAAAAGTAGATACATAGCAATTTTGTGGCCGCATTGTCATTAGACATGAAAATGATTCTGATAGGCCATACACAACATGGAAGTATGAATGGAAGCATGGAAAAGAGAAACTAGGCTATAGCCCAAGCTAAACCTAACTAAGCCTATCCACTAGAAGGTGGCAACTAGAAAGTCAAGCAATGGACCAAAGATGACTTGGAACAGAGCACATCGGAATGATTTAAAGGGTGTACAAAACATAAGTACAATGGATTAAAATGAAGTGGTGTACCTAGTTGAGCATTGAGGACGTGACCAATGTCAGTCACGATTAGAAGTATAGAGGTGGTTCATGTGTGATGTGACTAGTTGTCTTAATGGGGAAAATCCCAAAAATTGTTACATTTTTATGTACCAACCAAACAAGACCTGAGTAATTAAAAATAAACATGTCGGCCTACTATATTAAATTTTGTACAAAATCTAACATCCTCCTGAATACTGCTTACCATTTGTTCGATTGCAAGCCGACCCCTAGAAAAGTGTAGCATTTAAATACTTACAAGTTTGCCATTGATTCAAAGCTGGGGTACCATTTTGAACTGCAAAAATGTGTCAGAAAAGGTAGGCTTGCAATCGGGTAAATACGGTATATTATCAGTACTCATGCACTGAACTGATTGATGGCTTTATTGATGACTCAGTAGTGGACATAACTGTCGAGTAGTATTTAACTTAAAATAATAGTAATATGTATATGGGCTACCTAAGCTTTAATAAGCCTGTATCAAGCAGTCTTCTTCTCCTGTGTATGAAATATCTGTCCTGTGTTTCAACCCTCCCCCTCCCCATGTGGCGACTCTAACAACTGAAGTCCTGAGGGGGGCTGTGAGACGCTGGCCATAGTGACGGTTGTCTCGGGCTGGTCCACTATCACTTGCAAGTTCTTCATGCCGATGTTTTCTCCGGCAAACAGGGGGAGTTTCTCCGATATTCCGAGCGACTCCGAAAGGGGGGAGTTGTGAGGACTGAAGCCCGGGGGTCGCTCCGCAGCAGAGCCCGCAGAACTCACGCTCACCTGGGAACAAATCAGATCACAGTTATCTGCATTTATGTAGACTATTATATTATTGTATAATTTATGCAAAGTAAATTGAAAAATAAATGCTGTGAAAATCTGAAATCATAATCATTTATTAATTCAGTGAAAGTCATTGTCATTTATTAATTTTGTATCCATCACCATTTCTTCAGCGTGTGTTTCACAACCTAATTCATCCACTTCTTTCTATACTCTCACAATCGTGCAGTCCACATCTACCTACTTAACTCTACTCTTGCCAGTAGGTCTCTTGCTAATAGAAGGAGACCATAACAGCTCTCCTTCCATCTCTTGTCTCGGCCTCCCCATGGTCCTGTGTTCTTTCCATCCTTTCTTTTTGCAGTCTGTAGAAGTACTAAGTAGGTAGGTCTAATATTCTACAATTTACTAGTGTACTACCTAAAACATTTTCCAACGGAAGTGAACCGACCTAAAAAGTGGGCATATGAAAATAAAGAAGATGTATATATTATATGAGGTAGATCCTACCTCGTGCGCTATGCTACCGCTGCCAACGCTGCTATCTGGTGACCGCGTGCCTCGAATCCTCTTACTCTCTTGTTCCATTTGGTGATACAGAGATAGGACATGCTCTTCTAACCGTTGGTTGATTGCGCACTGCGATCGGTATTTACTCTCCACACCCTGGGAAGAAGCAATTCAAAATTACCAATACATAATACATACCACAGTACTTCTACCCTAATTGTTATTATTAGAGGAGACTCGAATGTGGTGGAAGGAGAAGAGTGGTGGCAGGACAGAAGAAGATGGAGAGGCCTGTCTTCAATGCCGACCCAACGCAGAGTTGGACATGGCAACAGATAATGACGATGAGTGACATTCCAGAATATCTGTCCGATCATTACTATCAGCTTCCAGGGAATTATTTTTACTGAATACACATTACAAGAATTTCATGTTCTTTAAATGTTTATTAAGTTCTCACGTCTTTCCCAACCTGTCAACTCTTGTCCAATCTAAAGTAACATCTTCATGTTTCATTTTTATATAGTTTTTAGAAAACATGATAGAAATTAGTCAAATTACTAATACAAATTACTAATAGCAGATTACAAGCAGCAGAGATGAAATTTTTAAGAAGTTCTGTAGCCTTAACAAAAATAGACAAGGTAAGAAAGGTTGGACGCCCAAGAGATAGATGGAGGGACCAAATAAAATGGAACGTTGAAGAAAGAGGGAAATCATGGGAAAGAATTAATGAAGAAAGACTCTGGGAGGAAAGAAAGAAATGGAGAGAACTGGTAGAAATGCCTGTCATAGAAGACATCGAAGTAGATGAGGAGGTGTTGAGCCTGGCTAGCAAACACTGAAAGTCCACAGCCCGAGAAATTGGTGATACGTCACCCCCCGACCTGACTTATGTTGGAACCGGGTGTTTGATTATTATTATTATTATTATTACTAATACGTATTGTGCCGAATATAGGCCGACCCTGAATATAAGCCGTCCCCCTAACTTTTCTTGTTGAAATATTAAAAAACATATGCAAAAGCATATGCAAATATTAGCTGGCAAGGGACTTTTGGGACTTAAAATAATGAAAAAGGGTAGGCTTATATTCAGGACAATACATACTATTATTTTCAGTGCATGATATTGATGGGTTATCAATTATCATTTATCAATCCATACAGCTTTTTAACTGAATTTAGGGCCTTTAGGCCTACTTGAAACATGTTTTTATGCCTTAAATCAGTTACTATAAATACAGTATAATACCGCTAAGAAACTTAAGTAGGGCCTACATAAAGATCTTGAGTTCGTGTATATCTACCATCGGTAGTGTCGATCTAGCAACTACTGTACATCTCGTCACTTATGAATGAGTAGCTGTACACTTTGCAAGTGTGAAGAAAAGTACACACGTATTGGCTTTGCTTCAAGACACCGCGCAAATGATGCCGTGTATGCCTGTCTCAAATTGTCATCGTGAGAAAATGATGTTTCGATGAAAACTATTCTGTAAGGAGTTTCTACTTGAGTTACACAAAGTTACAAGATTGGAGTTCTAAACTAAATGTTGATACCCTTGCCCTGTTAAACAAAAGCATCACTAAAACTCGCCGCGTGAAGATAAGCATCCTGAATGTATTTGATTGATTGGATATTGCTTAACGTCTCATATTTATGCAACTAGGCTAATCGAGACAGCACAAGTGAAATTGTTTCCTGCAGGCAGTCTAAGACAGGGTTGCCGTTTTCACTGATATTGTCCGTTTTTACGGATTTTTAGGGGTTGTCACGGATACTAGGATTTTTGTCCAAATTTGCGGATTTTCTACTGTTATTCAAAATTACATGAAATTCCCGTATTATTCTAAAATTGCGCCAAATTTCAATGCAGGGATAACAAAAATATAAAGTTTGGTAAGTTACACATTCACCGCTAGCGGAGATATAATGCGTGAAAACGATGTGCAAACTTCGTAGACTGCAGGGGATATTGAAAGTTGTCGT
The DNA here is from genome assembly GCA_024449915.1 of Sweltsa coloradensis. Lineage (NCBI taxonomy): Eukaryota > Metazoa > Arthropoda > Insecta > Plecoptera > Chloroperlidae > Sweltsa > Sweltsa coloradensis. The sequence continues at coordinate 126,942 of JAMZAV010000781.1, read as the reverse complement.
ACTCTACTAGCGAACAGTAGGCGGTCCTTCAGCGGCAGACAGCCAATACGACGCTGTAAGCATTGTGATTGGTTCCCGTCCGACCCCGCCACAGCCAATGACTGTGATTAGGATACACAGCGCATTCTGTGTTCTATTCTTGAAACTTGAGAGTGCGTCATTTCTAGCAGCAGCAGCTAGCTCCTACTGAAAAGTGAAAACGTTTTCAAAACGTTGACTTACAATTTACATCGCCGGCGATCGCCCTGTTTTTTTGTTTTCTTTTCGTGTGCATCAAAAGCAGGCCTAGCCTAGGCCTAGGCATAGCCTACTTGAAAACAATGGACTATTAATTTAATCGCCAACTGCAATGACTGGCCTAATCCTACTCTGAACTTTTATGGCAATTTTTAAGGATCATATCTACATAGTTTCTGTCTACTTTACGTTTAGTTTTTTGTTACTTCTCAAGTTTGTTTTTGTTATTATGATCATCCTAATCTTCATAATATATAATCTAATTTCTGACATTCTTAAATTGTATTTATGGCCTAATCCTAAGTACAAACCTAATTTTGATTAAATTCTCATAAATATTAAATACCATCTGGCTGACTATCCTTATTTTGTAACCAAAACCTGAAATTTTGTTTTCCCTTCGTAACTGTGTAAATTACGCTAACGGCAAAATAAATAGCGATTTCTCAGGATTTCTCAGGATTTTTTAGGTATCTGTCAAGGATTTTTAAATTTACTTGGTGGCAACTGGCAACCCTGGTCTAAGAGCTTTGTATAGGTGGAACCAGATAAGCTGTCGGTCCCCGAGGGATCGCAGCACTGTCGTCCACGCACTATGGCCACAGGATCGGCAAAAAGTAAATAAAATAACGGTCTCTAAAACTGCTTTCGGAGAAAAACACGACTATTTTAAATTGCCTTGCCCAATATATCCTAAAAATATAGTATTTATGAAGTGTACGAATAAAATCAAGACATTTTGATGCTCCTAAACATTGACATCACATCTGCGCCCCGATTCATGTACATTTTTATCCCGGTATAAGCCGAGTTAGGTGGTATAAGTGCGGTACAACTCCGAATCCAATTCATGAAGACTTATCTCGCCTCGACCGGGGATAAGAAAATACGTAAACAAATGGCGGACATTTTAAATTTTGCTTCTATGTGTGAAACGAGAAAAGTTGTCATTACTATCATAAAACAAATCAGAAACCGTCCCGGGCCTAGGCCCAGATGTAGAAAATTATTCATAATACAACAGTGTAGGCCTAAAGTTCCATTAGGCTATAGGACTAGATAAAATTAATACTAACATTACACGTTTGACAAGCCCTAGGCCTCTTCTAGCCAACCCTAGGCCTGCACGACCTTGTTCTGACACACATCCCGCACAAATAACTAGTTTTGATTACTAAAAGCCTAATGCAGATAAACAATGGTATGATAGTCCTAGGCTATTCCAAAATTTACGGCAATAATAAGCCTTTTCTTTTCTTTTAATAAACTCACGCAATCTCCTGTCACTAAATGAAAATGTAAAACAAAAGATGGTGCAAATTTTCAGTGTTCTTTTGCTAATCTGCTGATTTACATGGCTGTGGAATGCAGTGGAAAATAACATTTGTTGTGTTTGTTGTTGGATTGGAAATTTTTGATTGGATGAGAGTTCCCCAGACTTAACCAGGCCTCATCCTGCCATGTCCTGCATTATACCGTCCTTATACTACCTATACCCGGGATAAATGTACATGAATTGGGGCCCTGGCAAGGTTGGCATTATAAACAGCTGGAACTTTGGACACACCATTACCAACAAGGCAAAAAAACACTTTCGTAATCGTGATTACTTAAAATCATTATTTCGCTAAAATACTGACTCTGTGGGACGAACTACTTTATTCACAGCTTATAAAATGTTGATTTATGTGATAACATGACCAAATACGGTAGGCCCTACCTAATGCCAGTTGTGTGTAAATTGTCAACGTTGGCGTCCGTGCTCTCGCTTGACCTTGACGTGCGACAGCTTATCTGGTTTCACCTATAAAGTGAAAGCAGGGTATGCTCACCTCCAATTGTTCCTGGTATTCCTCTTTAACCTGCTTGAGGTTTCTCTTCTGATCTGCAATCAGCGTGTCGCGACGTGTCACCACCAGTTCTAATTCCACAACTCGACATTTAGCAGCCTCTAGTGACGAACTCTTGGTGTTCATTAGCTCATGCATTGCTGTGACAGAAACAGTTTCAAAATCATAAATAATTTCTATATCATTTGATTCTTATTACGTCATATCATCATATCAAATAATTTCTATATCATTTGATTCTCATTACATCATATCATCATATCAATATAGGGCTAGGCCTACTAATCTAATATGCTGGCCTATGCCACTTTCTAACTTCGAGTTGAATTCCAGTCCATATTCCAAAAAATTTACTCAAATTTTGAGTCAGGTTATTTATTCAAGTTGTAGTACAGTGGTTTCCAACCAGGGTGCCGCAGACCTTATGTAGGGGTGCCGCAAAATCCTTGTACATAAGTAGAAACAAGTAGTTAATAAAATACTAGAAAAAATACAGTAAATAATGAATTTTACAACAAGAAAAATAAATACAGGTACTTATCAAAATTGAAAATGGATATTGCTTGCGTAATCCACAGCGACAATGCTGATCTCGATTCATATATTAGCTGCCAACCCCCATGTGCCCTGCACAATAACCTCCTCCACTTCTTGCTGGCCCGGAATCATCAAGAAAGAATGCGGAAGGCTTTTGCTGAATTGACTGAAGTGACGTATGAAAACAAATGTTCAAAACTATTGGATAAATCAGTTAAAAGCGTGAGCAGTGATACTATTAAAAAAATCTGTGAAAACACAGTTGTATGGTGACAGCCTACTTACTAGATACTGTACTTAGATATGAAATTTGCATGGTGCGGTGATGAAGAAAGACCTAGCCCCGAGTGCATTGTCTGTGGTGAAAAATTAACAAATCAAGCTATGAAACTTCATTGATCTGTACTAAACATAGTCAACTAGTGAACAAAATGAAGAATACTTAAGACGAATTTTGACCTCCCAGTCGAAACAAGGTACGAAGTTTGCGAAATGACTATTTGGTTGAAGGGGGTGCCGCAAAATTATTAAATGTAGCAAAGGGGTGCATTGAGTAAAAAAAGGTTGGGAACCACTGTTGTAGTATTTTGATCAATAGTTGGATGAGCGTAGCGAGCGAAGCGAAGATTCCATTTCACTACACTGGAGAAAAAAATCCGGAATGTTTTTTTTTTTTTTTTTTTTTTTTATGTATTTTTGTCTGTTTGTTAACACGATTCCGGCTAAACCGATACTCCGATTGCGATGAAATTTTATGGAGGTCTTCGAAATCTCTGAACTTAGAACTGCCACGTTTTTGAGCACAATCGGAAAATTATTTATCATGAAAATTGCAATTTTACGATTTTTTTCAATTTTTTAAAAATTTCTTCGACTTACAACACCTACATGCTTTATCCGAATTTAATGATTTTTTCACAGAACCATAATTTTATGAATTAAGATATTCGTGTAAAATTTTAGCGCAATCGAAAAATTATTTCTTATGAAAATCGAAATTTTACAGGTTTTTTCTTTTTTAAAACAATTCTTTGACTTATAACACCTACATGCTTTATCCGATTGTAATAATTTTTTCACAGAACCTTAATTTTATGAATTAACATATTCGTGTGAAATTTGAGCACAATCAAATAATTATTTCTTATGAAAATCGAAAATTTACGATTTTTTTCTTTTTTTAAATTACGATTAATTAAAAAAATTAAAGATTAAAGTTTATTTTTTTATTTAATTTAAATTAATTTTAAAAAAATCTTCAACTTAAATGATTTTTTCACAGAACAACAGAAAATCCACATAACACATGGTAGCTCAATGAATTACGCTCATCCAACAACGCGGCGGGACTTAAGCGTTTTCCTAGTAAAATAATCATTTTATTTTCTAATGTTATCCAATGTATAGGCTAAGAGGCCAGTAGGCAGTAAGTGTAAATTTTTGGAACACAACCACTCGTTATTTTCCACAATACAAATGTTTGATCACTTAGTAGCAGTGGTTTGTAAGTGACTGTTGTGCATCCAGTTCTAAGTAGACTGTAGGTGTATGGTTGGTGGGGTTTTATTTCTCTGGACAGTGAATTTTGATGAACATGGATATTTTTATTTTTTAAAAGGCATAAGGCCTACTCGATTTTGAGTAGTACAATTTTTTTTAGTACCAAATACTATAGTACAACAAAAACATTATAAACACTGGTGCATACACAAAATAATCACTAATAGCAACTTACATTGCCATGGGGATAAAAGTTACGTGTACTCACACTCAGACTAAATAGAGAGGTGGGTCATAATAACGGGATTAAAGTCGATCGATTGAGTGAACTACCCTATCAAAACAACAATTTATTTAACATTAAATAAACTTAAAATAATACTTGATCTATATTATTATCATCTAGTATTATTTAAAACGGTATTTAACACAACTTCATGAATTTATGTATTTTATACAAAGTAAATAATAATATTGTTCCGTTCTAAATGCGCGTGTAGTATTTTGACTCTAGTAGTATATCATGCTCTAGGTACAATCATAAAACTAAATATTGTACAATGATCGATGAATAAATATTTGTTGCACTTGAGGAAGGAATGGTGAAGAAATGCAAAACGAACATAAATTCTCTCTATATATGTTCTTCATCGACATTAAGATAATCAAAACCACAAATGAAGATTTTAATTCTACCTCTCTTGTAGCGAACAACCACATGTTGACTTGGCAACATAGCACTGGTTTGTTATGATGGCAGTACTTGAATGTCCCAAAGGTTGTAGAAAGCTACGAGCGTCCACCTCGAACTTATATTATATAGAAATAAATAGTAGTTGCGTACATCTGCAGAATATGGCTGTGTATTACGATAAAGAAACATTGGCTGATGGATTTGCAAGTGTAAACAGTGCCCGCAGTACAAACAAAAAGCTATTACGCTCGTTCCTTCTCAGCGTTTCTCAAACATCCTGCGTTGGTCTGCAGGAGTACTCATAAGGCTGAGCCTCCCCAAAGCCGTAGACTCGAGTGGCATGAGCGCAGCGTGGTCGCGTAGCATGCAAGAGGTACCCGGTTCGAGACCTGGCCTGTGCGTTTTTTTTTTTTTAAATTTTGTTTTTCCGGAAATAATAATTATTTATATCTTTATCTGTGATAGATTTAATTCTAGGGGTGGGCGAACGTTCGAAAACTCGAGCCCGAGCCGAGCTTTTTTTGAAGTTCGGCTCGGCTCGGGCTCGACTTTTTAGGCTCGAGTTCGATTTTAATGAAAACTTCGAAGTTAAACGAACTTCGTCTTGAAATTACGCCAAAAACACATTAAAAACTGATTTTGTACATTGTTTGCGTAATAAAACAAAAAAAGCAGCGATCGCCATACTAGATATTTCTAACAGCTGATTTTCCAAGTTCCAGCGCCTTGAAAAGTTCTCGTGTTATGACGTCACGACGAAGCTATCTGTTAGAAGGCGGTGCGCATCTGTGATTGGCTCGATCGTCACACTTCACACTCGTCGTGCAGGGTCGGCAACATAACAAACACAAACTAGAAATTTTGCTTCTTGATCTACGAAGTAGGCTACCAACAATTGAAACTAAACGGCGGGAAATTTGAAAATACGCAAAATTTAAAAAAATAGTTTGAAATAATTTGAATTTTTTATAATGAAATGGAGCCTTTATTTTGAGCTTTTATATTTGAATTAAAGATTTTTTATAACCTTTATTTTTTAATATATGTCTATTCGTTACAGTATAATAATGGATTTTGTAAAAGTTCGGCTCGAGTTCGAAAATTTTTGGTTCAAAAGTTCGAGTTCGGCTAGAAAGTCATAAACCTAGGTTCTCCCACCCCTATTTAATTCTTATTGTCTTTTCGTGGAAGTTACTCTTTTCTTTTTTTATATATTTTATGTATATCTGCCACAGCCTCTGTTGCTAATCTCTTGGTAAGAAAAGGTGGATTTGAAACTGGTCTCATCTAAGACTAATTTAGCAAATGTACCAAGGCCCCAAGCAAGTCTTGCAATCTCCTGTGCACGCTCGTAAATTTATAGATTAAATTAGGGTTGCCGTCGATAATCGAAATATCGATCGATTATCGATATCAGTAATATGATATGATAATCGATTCAAGTATTTTGATATGATATGATATGATTATCGATTTAAATAGTGACATCGATGTTTTTCGCGGTTTACCATTCTTAAAAATGCCGCGCTGTCGTATCAACGCGCCGATTGGTTGTCGGAGTAGCCAATCGCTGCTCAAGTATAATGCCACGCCCACCGCCGCCAGTGCGCATGCGCTCGCAGCGCGATACAAGGCGATACGAAAACATCGCCCGGCCCGATTGCGATTTGCGATGTATTCAGTACGGCTCGACGTGTTGTGGCGTGAACTTCTCTAGCGTCAGTCTGCCCAATTATATTGAATTCGTGATGTTTCTTCCGTCCCAAACCCAAAGAAGATATTTGCCATTACTTCTGACGCTGCCTAACAAGATGAGTCAAGTGTGGCAGTTTTTTATTACTCAAAGAACGACGACGAGGAGGTTGGGAGGAGATAAGGCTGTGAGCTCGAATGTCGATGAGATCTCGCCACTATCTCTCGCTCGCTAGATGCGCGTACTGTTGGAACACGTAAACAGTGACACCCGATGCAAGTCAAGACGTATTAAAATATAGGCTGTGTAATTGAAATTCAGCCCTCAATTTTATTTTAAACATTCTAATCCTTAATGATCTCTTGTATTAGTGTTACAATTTTGCGTTTTTTCTGCTTCCTAGGCTCAATTTGGAATTTGATATGATAATCGATTTGGGTCTATGATATCGATATATTTCGATATGATAATCGATTCGATGCCTCCGATTATCGATCACGATTTTCACATCGAACGGCAACCCTAGATTAAATGGAATAAATAAATAATGTAAACAAATAAAATATAATTATAAATTATTAAATGAACAATATGTACGTTCACATAACCGTCTACTATATAGTCTACCGTCTAATCTATTTGGTTGACAAATTACAGCAATATTGATATGAATTCAGAGCCGCGAGCAGAATAGGCATTGAAGGTATAGGCCACACCCATCCGTCTCTCGTCATCGACAGCAGACTACGGCGTGCGACGTCACGGCACTGTTGCCGTAATTCTTGTAATCGCTCGGCCGTACGAGTTGAAGTTGGACCAAACATCTCAAATATCTCGAAAACGAACCCCGTTTGACCACATTTTCAAAAGCAAATAATGTTAGTCGTGAAATTATCTACATTTTGCACCTAAATTTGTTAATATTCCTTCACGGGTCACGATGTTACGCAACGATATGTGATTGAAAGTGTAGGTTTTTGTTCAGCTACAATGCATAAGATAGGGAATTCCAGCGCATTTCAAAACGCAATAAATAAAAAACTAGTACCGTTAGGCCCAAAAAGTTTTTTGCTATACTCACAAGCTCAATCTCATCTTTCAGTACCTGGAATCTGAAGGATATCTATCACATGCGCAGTTACCATCGATCGACTTTAAGTATTAAAGATAAAAGCACACATTTAGACCTACATTTTAATTCATCAGCACTGGTATCCCGCAAGAGTGCCATCTGATCCTGGTCCCGGTGCTGATAAATAGCGAGCTGCGACGCTCGTTCCCTATACGCTTGTTGTAGTTCTCCTAGAAGCAACAGTTCTTTCTGGAGATACGCTACATCTGTCCGCAGTTGTTCACCCACGCTTGCCTGAGCCAGAGCGTATCGCATCTCGTTACCAACGTCAAACAGCTTTTTCTCAACCAGCTGATACTCCTACAACAAAAACACATCATTTAGAAAATAAACTTGCTTAAGCCTGCACCCAATACTGTAATACAAATATGCAACACTAACAAACTTTAATGTAAATGAAATCAATGAAAGTCAGTCAGAAAACCCCTTGATATTTAGTTGGACCAATATAGTTTTATATAGGCCTACCGTAAGTAGGCCTACTGTCATTCAGTAATTTATGTTGTCAGTTATCACCCCTTTATTTGTACCATCCATGTAGTTACCGGTACTTATAAAAAATATGAAATAAATCAATACAAATATAATAAGCAAATAATATAAATACCTTGTTAACTTTTGCTGCTTTCACCTTGGTTTCTTTAATTTCTTCATGTAACATCAGCTGTTTTGCTTTAAGATCTTTAACTTCTGTTTGCAATTGGCTACATTGGTTTTGCCAATAAACCATTGATTCATCGTTGTGTTTTTGCTTCAAATCAAATTCTTCTTTTTTAGCATCAAGTTCATTGTGCAGTTTCTCAATATCCTTTTGAAGTAACGTGACTTGATCTCTTAGCGCCGAATTGTGTTCCTCCATGGAGCGATTCGATCGAGATTTCCCTAGAAGTCTTCGATTTCTCTCCGCGTGTACCTCCCGTCGGTGCCGCTCAAACTGCAGCTGAATATTGAGTAGAACTAGTTGCTCACGTAAGGTCTTCACCTCTAGCTCCATGCTTTGAACTTTGTTCTTCTTAGTTTCGTCTTTCAAATGAACAACGGTGTCAATGTACTTGTCTAGCATTGCGTAAGGAGAGAATCTAGGGAAGGGCGTCTCCAACTGTTGGGGAGCGGGACTCGGAGCGGTGCTCCCATTATATTCCGGGGGAAGAACCCCCAAGAACAGGTGCTCATAAGGCAACGGCATCCAGTGGTCCACAGTTTGAGTGCTAGCCGAAACTTGATGCTTAGTCATTTCCTTGAAAGGTTTTATCAGATTTGACTTAGTTGGCGCTTTGCTATTCCCCATGACGGTCGTTGGTCTACCATTTGGAATTCTCTTCGGATGGTCGTCCAAAGCTTCTATCTCTAGTTCCTCTTTCTCGTGAAGGGTTTTACCGACAAGGACCTCCGCGGTCGGCAAAGCAGGGACCTTCTTCATCTCTGGACAGGAATTGGCACGACGGACCTGGAACTGTTGGGGGAAGGCAGCTCCCTCTCCCGGACTACTCCCCGTGCTGAAACTGTGGTTATGTGTGGACTCCGAGACACACTGGCTGTAGAATCGCTGGCGGTGTTGCGCCGTCACCCGTCGACGGAAGTCCAGCATGGAGCGGCTGTTTGGCATGTGTAGGCCGCCCGAGGTGCAAGGTGAACCGCTCTCTTGCTCGCACTCTTCGTACTCGTCTACGTGCGGGGGGTGGATCTCTTGAAGTACGCTATCGCAATGTCGTGGGAGACGGCTGTTGTTGTTGGACACGGGCCTTGGATGACTGTCAATCCTCAGCTGTTCGCCCTGGCGGACAATCTCCAGTACTTCCTGGTCCTCTTGTGTACTATCGTGCGTCGTCGCCGGCGTTTCTTGGAAGCGAAAGCCGTTCTTCTCAGGTCTCGGTCTCTCCAAATTCCAATCTTTCCCGCTCAGCGTGGCACCAAGATCCACAGGCACAGGGCTATTTGGCACAGGGCTGCTATTACACGCGATGGTTCGTAGCGGACTAGTTGGCGGGACGCCGAACGTCTTCGGCCACATGTTCATTGACAGTTTCTCCAAGGTCGGGCTCTCGTTCGTGGCTAGACTTCGCTCTTGCATCACCTTCTGAAACACCTTCTGAGCGACAAGGGAATCGTGCCGCTCGGATGGTTGGAAAAGGGAATCACGACGTGGTAGCTCAAACGCTGAGCTCTTAACGTTTACTTCCGGAAACTGTGAGGGAGGATCTTTCTTCATGGGTGAAGAAGGTTGCGATTGCGTCGGCGTCGAACTGTTCGAGGTAGTGGTAGGCCATTTGGTTGTACTGAAGGAGTTTAGCGCTCTTACTATATTGGAGTTTATAGGGGTGGGCCTGGGGCGAACATCTTTAATGGGGGTGGTCTCGGGGGTCGCCTCGATGGCCGCTTCGGGGGGAGAAGTGCCCTCTTGGTGGGGCAACGAAGTACTAATGATGTAGCTCTGGGAGTTTGGCGTGTGTGGTATAGAGTTTGCAGGAGTCTCCTCAGGAGGGGGTGTCACAAAACCACAGTGAAGGCTAGGGCTCCAAGCTTCCTTTTCACCTGTTAAATAAACATTAGAGTGTTTATTTATTTATTTATTTATTTATTTATTTATTTGTGGCCACATTACAACAGGACAGATGTCCCACAAGTGTAATTTACCAAACTATAACATACAAATCGCAACAATACAATGTAAAATTAGTTACATAAAAATGACTATAAAAATATTTAAACATGAATGTATGTGTGTGTGAGATGATGAATGTATGTATGTATGCGTATTGCGTTGTATGTATGATTGAGTGAATGATTGTGTGAGTGTGTAAAGTGGAAATATGAATTGTATGTGAAAGCACGAGCGACTATAGACATTAGTGAAGTTGATTATAATATTTCTTTTAGTTGTTTTCGAAAGTGATGGATGTTACTATTGTGCAAATCTAAATTAGACCCATTCAATGATAAAAGATTGTTGTACGTAGCCTGCATCCTTATTAAACACGAATACTTGTGCACATCAATGCGGCTGGAGGGAAGATGAAACAGTTTATGAATTCGAGTGTTCCTTGGTGGCACACGGTAGTTTAATGACTCAATTAGAGGCGTGTCAAGCAGGTTATTAGCAACTTTGAAGAGCAGAACAATGTCCATAAATTTCCTCCGATTTTCAAGGGTACTTAGGTTGTTGTCAGAACACATACCTAGATAATTTACTCTATGTATGGTATTCTTTATTAGCCTTGAAGCACAAATGTTTGAAATATCGTTGTTGCACTCTCTCTATAACAGCGATTTTTGTGACATGGTTTGGATTCCAAATTTGAGTTGCATATTCAACTTGAGGCCTCACTAGAGTTATGTAAAGGCGGCGTAATGTTCGTTCACTGAATGTGTCTACACAGTTCCGATTTATAAATCCTAACATTTTATGCGCTTTAGGAACTATTTTTGAAACATGCTGATTAAACGACAAATTTGACGCAAAAACTATTCCAAGATCTCTTATTTCATTAACACGCTCAAGGACAGAACTATTTACACAGTAGTTAAAATGTAGCTGTTTCTTCTTGTTTGTAAAAGATATAGTGAAGCACTTTGACACATTAAGATTCAATAACCATGTCCGACACCATTCTGACAGCGAATCAAGATCAAGTTGAAGTCTGAAGTAGTCCATTTGATCCGTGACAGGAATGTATAGTTTCAGATCATCTGCATACAACAGACATTTTGCACTCTTAATTTGCGATGGAAGGTCATTTACAAAGAGAGTAAATAGAAGAGGTCCAAGAATCGACCCCTGTGGTACTCCAGACGTGACAGAAATGAATGAAGATGAACTTGCATCAATACCAACCGATTGTGTTCTACCAGTTAGATAGTCTCGTAGAAGTTCTATTATCTTTCCACATATACCAAAGCTTTCTAGTTTATGCGCAAGAAGCCGATCTATAAGCCCAAGTGGTTCAATAAAATATAAATAATTAAGAGGTTGAGATATTAGATCAAGTAGGCCCTCTATGTTAAGATGTAGCCCGCATCAGGAATTGCAAAAAAAACTATAATAGGCCTCGGGTATATTTAAAATTAGACCCTATGAAGTTTAAAAAGTGGGATGCGGTAATTATGTGCAACCCTTGAAAATTGTGTAACAAATCAACTCGCACTCGTCTTTTAGTACTCGCTCCTAGCGGGAAGGTACCTTCGGCGGGAAGGCAAGGGGGGAGCCCCCCAACAATAGCGCCGCAGGCGAAAAATTTTGAGGTCAGGTTTTATTAAAGAGCGTTTGGTGCGTTTTAGGATAACATAGCGGGCTTAATTCAGTACTGAAAAACTTGAGTATTTATACCGTGAAAACTCGTAAACCACTTGCAGATAAGATAAGATAAGAACACTGATGGTACAAATCATATGCGCCGCATCAACAAAATGCCCAATGACTTATGTTCGCGATCGCGTTTACTCGACTCAAGTTTCCGCGACGTCTCATGTTGCAACGTCTTTCGATTCTTGAAACAATTTTCAAGAATAACCTTGAGTGACAGACTGACAGTGTTGCTTGCGCAATAGCCTTGCAAACGAAGGCCTGAACACTACCCGTGCTGCTGCTGTCTCCTCCCGTTGTATCTCACGGTAGTCATCGTACGGCTCGATCGAAAAACATCGCGTTCTTTGTTCCTACACGAACACGACGAAAACCGTAGGCCTACGCACGAGCGGCGAACACACGCAATCACAATAGCTTCGTCACGCTCAACACACACTCCGCGGCTCCTACGACTCACGGGAATCACCAAGCAGACTTGCAGTTGCCTGCATGATCGTACAGAAGCCCACACCTAGCGGCGCCATTTAGTAACTAGATCCGGGCGCTCGATTCAAATTCTCGCAAAAACGATATTTTGAAGCACGTCCATAAAAGTTACTCGCAAGAGCCAAATTGTCACTCGCAAAATGCGAGCGTGCGAGTGGGATTTTCAAGGGTTGATTATGTGAAGCCATTTTTCAATACTATTTATCCCCTTCTTTAAAATTCGAATGCTCAAAATATGGATGTGACCATTAGGCCCTACTTGATGACAGCCTATGACATACAGTAATAATGACCACTAATTTAGTTCACATACCAGTGGTTGTAAGATTGAGGTTCCCAACAGCTGGACTAGTTCTGACTTGGTTTTGCTCAGCAGGCTCCAAGGTATACGTGCCACAGCGGGAGCGAAAAGAGTTAGTTAAACTCTGGTAACCAGTTTCGTCTCTGGAACGATCGCACGTGTCGAGCGCAAACTTTGCGCACTCGACGATCACATCGTGGTGTTCCATCTTCTTCCAACGGCTGGGCGCTGTCTCTGCATCTTTCGACATCGTGACCAGAAGAGGATGCATTTTTACAGTGTCCAACATTGGCTAAAAGACAAACAATATATATCCGAGTTTAGAGTACAATCACAATCAGTGTCTTGGTCTGAAAACGCAGATTTTCACCAAAATGACCTTGAAGGAGCATTTTTTACGGGGGGCAAGCCACAGACCTCCCACTTAGCCTTCAGTACCTACATCTATGAATTAATTGGTTGAAATCCCCCTTCATGAATTCCTATATATACAACGCCACTGTTAATGTTTATAAGTCTTAGGCATTACAGAATTAGCACCGGCCTGCCAAGCTCGATACCTCGTCTTCTTCATTCACTTGCATGTACGTACATATTAAAATATTTATAGGGATCCCGGATCATAGATAACCAGCATACTAATTTCAGATTCCTTTTTCACTCTTTCCAGAAAATTAGAAAATTAATTACGGTATTATAAAAATATAGGAAAACTAAGCCTATTAATTCAAATACAGTATATATACTAGTGATGACATCGGGTAGTAAATATTGGAGTCGACTCCGGAGCCTTTGGAACCGGGTAGGAGTCGACTCCCCGATCCGCAATCAAAAAAAAAAAAAAAAAAAAAAAAAAATTTTTTTTTTTTTTTTTTGATTTTTTTTGCAAAAGTTATTTTTAGCCCACTACTCTAGTTGCACAACGCTGTCCGGCCGTTCCCCCCCCCCCCCCCACCCTCGATGGGCACTGTTAACTTTAATGTTTTGTGCCCTAAAATCCCAATAACTAACTCCACCCGCTAGCTTGCTTGTCTCTTGGCCCGGCCAAGACTCTCGCTGATGTTTTATGTTTAAGTTTTGAGATAAGATAACGACTAACGAGACAACAATTGCAATCTCATTCAATTTATCATTAAAAAAAATTTAAAAAAAAAAAAAAAAAAAATTTTTTTTTTTTTGGGGGGGGTCGACTCCTTGAAAATGGAGTCGACTCCGATAGGAGTCGGGTAGGAGTCGGGTACCCGAGTACCCGATGTCATCCCTAATATATACACAAATGAAAAATAAATCACTTAGGCCTACACCATCTATTTGGCAGCAGCACACAAAGGAATAAAGTTGAATGTAAGATTAACAAGTACCGTATTGTTCCGAATATAGCGCGATGTTTTTTTCCGAAAATACAATCTCAAAAACAGCACTTGCGTTATTTCCGCGCGCTTGCATTTGAAATAGCGCCTGAACATAGACCACGCCTCTATACAACTCCCGCGCATTGTCTGCTGCGCTTCGCCCCGCCCACAAACTCGATGCCACTGAACTCGACCGAACCTTGGGCGAAACTGTCTGCTAGTCGTCAGAATCCTTGGCCGTGATCACATCGTGACCTAGCTTGACCTACATAGATTTTGTTCGGTTGTCTATCTACGTTGCTAAGAGTCTACGTAACGTAATAATGAGTGATGAAGGAGAAGATGAAATGGCTCAAGATGAACAAATGGAGACTGCTGATCGCGTGGAAAAGAAAGGTTCCTCTGCCTTACAAATCAGCAAGGGATTGCGAAAGAGCTAGGCCTAGGCCTACGACGTAAACATTGAAGACCAGGAATCAGACTGGTGAACTGTGGTTGACATGTGAGCTTGTGCTTGGCCCTACCCTGTTAAAAACCATAGGCCTAGGCCCTAACATTGTTCAAAATGTTTTGTTGTGAGTGTTTCATGTACATTTTAATTTTCTTTGATTTTTTTCTTTTTTCTTGAAATGATTCTGAAAAATTGGGGGTCGTGTTATATTTGAGGTCGTGCTATATTCGGAACAATACGGTAGGTCTCTGAGCCACTACAAACATTAAGGTGTACACAATACATGTCTACACAATGTTCTACTTATTTTTTGGAGTACTGGTACCGGTAGGCCCTACTACTTTTCTAAGATAAAACATAAAGCAGGCCTACACTACCTTGATTGTGTGACTAAATGTTCCCAGATGCTCCCGCTGGCCATACTCTTGTCGAAGGTAGGTAAGAAAATTGCATGGATACATGCCATACAGGCGGTGAAACAGGGCATACAACCCGACTTGCAAATGAAGTAACTGCTCTTCAGGTAATTTATTCGGATTGGTAGTATTCCACGCGGCAAGGCGGCTGAAATATATAATACAACATCTTGTAAACAAATACTAGTAGGTGTTAGAAGGAAGTGACAGTGGCACCAAGCCAAAATAAATTATTGAACTTTCCAAAACGCCTACAAGATCAAGATTTGAAACTTAATGGTAGGCTGAACAGTGAACAAGGGAATTCTTTAACTGTTAACTGAAATAATTACCCAAGTTATCAATAAGAAATCAAACGTTTAATAAGGAAGATATGTGCCTGTATCAATGCGAGTTCCGACTTCTGAGCACAGTGTTTTTCCCAGAAAACAATTTTCTCTGTTGTGATTTGCAGACCTTGTAGGCCAATTAAAATTTATTTATTTATTTGGACAACAAATAACAATACAAAGTACAGTTAAAGTTTATAACAGTTTTCACCGTGTAGTCCATTTTTGCTAAACATAGACTAGTTGTTACATAAGTATTAATATAATATAATATAGGTATTTTACAAAATAGTATCCGGAGAAAAAAGGTCCGATGGAGCGCTAGTGAGCAATCAGCTGTTTAGCAAGATGGCCGGGTAAAAGGGGATAGCTGCCGTCCCAGCTAACATTGCATGGACCCAATCTTGAAACCTACTTTTTTTGTTGAAAACGTCCAGTTACATAATAGAAAATGATTCAGAACTTTAGGTTGATACCTTGTGGTATAGTTAAAGTTTAAACATAATGAAAATCTGTAAAGAATAAGTGATTTTATATAGGGTACGTTCTTCTCACGTACTGCATTTCAAATTACTAGCGCCTATGATTTGTTCGCCCTAAAACAATTAGAGCATCAATTACTAATCCCAGAGTATAAAATATCCTTGTAGTATAATATGTATGCTAAAGCAAGCGTGGACTAGTAATTTGACAAAATGTTAATGGCCTAGAGCTGTGATAAACTGAGAGAACAGCGCGGAAAATTGACGGCCGCCTAGCTTGGGCTAGGGCCTAGGCCTACTGCTTGCCAGTTTCAACCATCCCTAGGTGTCAAATGACTCGGCTGGAAGAAAATTAATAATTTTTGTTACTAAAATTTAAATTTAGAAAATAATTAACCAGTCTGTATCCCAAAACTATCAATTTATTTCAATAAATTGGATAGGCTCCGTCAGCTGTGTTGTCTAGGCGTCTCGCATTTACAGCCAAGTCGCCTAGCCTAGGGCCTAGCAGACGTGCAAAACTCTGGCTTAAATAATAATATTCTGGCCAGACTTAATTTCGTATGTAGGCCATCACACCCTTTCGAGCTTCTTATATTATTATTTAATGAAGAGCCTACACGAAATAATAAACATGTAGGCCCTAGGCCTACTTTGACACCGCACCAAAGGAAAGCAAATCTAGGCCTAAAAATCTCGCGTGAACGGAGCTGACAAAGGCATTTAAATGTGCAAAACGAAGGGCGATATGAGGTTGAATCCATTTTTCAAACATCTGGTGTAATCTGCTTACATATAAACACAGACATTAATCGGTAGTGTAATCGGCTAGATAAAATAATGTCTCAAATATATGCTTCATTCAAGAACCTGTCAACATTCACTGCCGAGACCCAAAAGTCAAGTTTAGATAATACCTTTCAGGTAGTTTTGTATGAGTAAATGGTTGAAATGGATGGAAATCTATTTGGTTACTGTATTTTATTGCTTTCCAAATGCAATTTTGGTGAATTAAATATACAATCATAATATTTCTTAGTATTTTCGTAGACTGACGCGATTCACCATGCGTTTTCCTATCAGGTGGGCGTACCTATCCCCGATTCTCTAGTTCCTCACTCGCGCGCCAGAGAGCCATACTGTTCCTTGTTTCCTCGGATAGGCCTATAGCCTATTATATGGTACCTCCTACTAATAATAAAATATAGCAATTATTAGGTAGTTCTGTCTGTCATAAAGTCTTTTATGCTGTAGTATGCCTTTTGTATTAGGAATTTAGTTAGTTCATTTTTGAATTTGATGTGTTCTGTTATGTTTTTTATTGATTGGGGGAGTTTATTGAATAGAGTTTTATTCAAATAATCAGAGTTTTTTTGACCTAGGTTTGTACGATATTGGTTAAGATGGAGGTTATTTTTGTTCCTTGTGTTGTGGGTGTGTATGCCACTGTTGACTGTGAGAGTGTGGATGTTTTTTCTTATGACTAAAATTGACTTGAGAATGTAAAGGCATGTAACTGTAAGAATGTTTAGTGTAATAAAGTAGGGTTTGCAATGCTCCGTCGGCTTAAGGGTACATAATGCCCTGATTGCTCGTTTTTGCGTGATGAATACCTTGTCGATATGAGTCGATATTCCCCAAAATTCGATTCCATATCTCAAGTGCGATTCAAATAGAGAAAAGTAACATATTTTAGCAGTTGATATGTTGCTTATTTGTTTGATGCTCTTAATTGCAAAACAAGCTGAGCTGAGTTTTGGTATTAGGGTGTTGATGTGGGCATGCCAGGTTAAGTTGTTATCTATTGTTATTATATTAGGGTCGAGTGGGTGGTCGTTGTCCAGTCTAATTCACCAACAACATTTTTGAACGAGTGAGCGTAGCGAACGTAGTGATTTCCATTCGACTTAAAAGGCCCTAATTGTTTTTTTTCTGCGTGCGTGTGTGTGTGTGTACGTTGAAAATAAGCCGAATCGCTGAACAGACTGCGCTGAAATTTTAAACAGACATCCGGTACGAGTTTATTGAGAACTGCTAACAAAATCAGCAAGATTCATTGCGATTTAAACCTACAAGAAATGATAAACTGAAAAATAGACTTCCAATGTTTAGAAATTATTTTAACGACAATGTTTTAGATTTTGAATAGATATTTTTTGTTTGTTATTCGCCTGGCCGTGAAATGCCGTGCCCATGCAAGGTCTGTCGAATGTTGCACGTCAAGGTACCCCCAAATTCCGCTCGTAGATGGAGTAAACCTTGCAATATTTTCACGTATTTATTTCGTACTGGCTATGTTTACCATAGTAGGCCCTATTGCCACAGATGATGGACTACACAGCGTTATATGCATTTCAAAACATGTTTAATTATTTTTGAAATACAATCAAGAAATTACAAAATCTTTCCCGACCAGGGGATTGAACCCACTTCTTTCACATTTCGGCTACAAGGGCGCCTTAGCCAACTAGACTAGGGAAACGCCAAAGTCGTAGTTAGACGAGTGAGCGAGTCATGTGGTGAGTACCCGGGAACATTTGCATTTAAGTTTGATAATTATATTCGTATAAATAATAGTTTTTAAAAGTTTAGTTGGCATACGGGGACGGGCGCGTCAACTGTAAGGTCATAATGCACCTCTCTAGCCTATGATAGGCTAGGTAGCTAGGCCTAAGGTAGGGGGAAGAAAAGTAATGTAATCGGGTACTCAACACATGGCTCACTCACTCGTTTAACAACGACTTTGGCGTTTCCCTAGTTTAGTTTATAATACTGGAGCTAGGCGATTCTAATGTAAATGAGAAAACGCATTGTGACTTTTTTTCAATTACAGTATAAAAATGTAGACCTAAACTATGAGTTTTCCAATACAAATTATGTGATTGGGTAGATTTTACCAAAAATCTGGACAGTCCAAAATTTCTAAAGGACATATTTTTATGTTGAAAAGTTAGGCCTAGAAGTATGGTTGGTAACCATAACCCTTGTGACTATAATATCATGAGCAAAAAAATACATTACCTATTTGCAGAGAATACAGTATGTCTACCTACCTGAACACTTCAAATATGTCTGGCAAGAGTGATCCAATCAAAGCTGGGATCATTGGTAGAAGCACAATTAAAACCAGCAATGCACTCATTAAAGGCAATATATCAGTTTCAATCTGGAACAGATCACAAGGGACGTATTAACAAAACAATGAAGGTAAAAAAAGATATTAAAAATTAGGGATGTGCGGATAGCCGAAATTTCGGTTCGGTTCGGATATTTAGTATTCGAACCGAAGAGCGGCAAATTGGAACCGAGTTCGGTCCGGTTTTGGATAGTTTGAATTGCGCGCGCAAGACACGACTCCTCGCCAGTAGAAGGCTTTCCCACTCAACAACGAGCGAGCAATTGGGGTCGGCGCATGTCCCCCCCACTCCTTGGTCATCCTCACCCGTGCACAGTCAGCTGTGAAGTGGATTGTATGCGCACCGGTGTCCGCGCACGCCCCTTTCCACCTCTCAGCCAGCTACGACCTTGGCTATGACGAGTTACATCGCTGCAACTATCTCTCTCGCACTCATACGCTTACGCGCTAACACAGAGATGCTGGCAACGGTGCTGGACTTTTATAAATATTATAGTCCTGTTAGGCCTATGTAAATATTTTGTTTTATCATTAATAATAAAGTAATACACGTAGGCCTAAAGACTACTATTATTTGCAATTTTTGATGAGCGTAGCGAGCGTAGCGAGCGAAGCGAAGATTCCATTTCACTACACTGGAGTAAAAAAATCCGGAATGTTTTTTTTTTTTTTTTTTTTTCTTTTTTTTTTTTTTTTTTTTGTATTTTTGTCTGTTTGTTAGCACGATTCCGGCTAAACCGATACTCCGATTGCGATGAAATTTTATGGAGGTCTTCGAAATCTCTGAACTTAGAACTGCCACGTTTTTGAGCACAATCGAAAAAAAAATTCTCATGAAAATCGCAATTTTACGATTTTTTTCGATTTTTTTTAAATTTCTTCGACTTACAACACCTACATGCTTTGTCCGATTGTAATGATTTTTTCACAGAACCTTAATTTTATGAATTGATATATTCGTGTAAAATTTGAGCGTTATCAAAAAAATATTTTTTACGAAAATCGCAATTTTACGACTTTTTTCAATTTTTAAAATTTCTCCAGCTTATAACACCTACATGCTTTATCCGATTGTAATGATTTTTTTACAGAACCTTAATATTATGAATTAATATATTCGTGTAAAATTTGTGCACAATCGAATAATTATTTCTTATGAAAATTTCAATATTACGATTTTTTCCTTTTTTAAAATTACGAATCATTACAAAAATTTAAATTTAAGTTAATTTTTTATTAAATTTAATTAAATTTTTTATTAAATTTAATTTAATTTTAAAAACATCTTCAACTTAGTAATGATTTTTTCACAGAACAACAGAAAATCCATATAAACATGGCAGCTCAATGCACCAATTACGCTCATCCAACAACGCGGCGGGACTTAAGCGTTTTCCTAGTATAGATATTTGTATGTTTTTACACAGGTATGTTAAGTTGTCAAGTGGTTAATCTCAGTAATCCATAAATTAATGTTTTTATTCATATTTTGATGGAACCGGAACCGAACCGAAACTAAAAATCAAGATTTGCACACCCCTAGGTTTATACCATGAATAAGTAAAAAGAAACAAAGAGGATGGAAAGAATAGGTAGTATATGCCAATACCGTGTCCCAATTAGCAGTAGGCCTATGTACCCAGCAAAGCAATTCTATATCTATATTCTTCTACGTTTTTGGGTACAATCGAAGAAATATTTCTCATGAATATCGTACTTTAACAATTTTTTCGATTTTTAGTGCAATATTTTCATGACATTTGGCCGATTCTGACCAAACGGGTGGGGCTACAACGTTCATATTTCACATGCACATTAAGGTAATGGTGATCTATTGACGTTTGAAAGAAAAAGTTGAAAAAGTTAGCCAAAATCTATAGAAATTAAAGATTAAATTTGAGTTTTTTGAGGTGTTAAATATTAAAACCTTTATTTCTATAGATTCTTCAACTTTTTCAACTTTTTCTTTCAAAAGTCAATACATCACCCTTACCTTAATGTCCATGTGAAATATGAACAATGTAGCCCCACCCGTTTGGTCAGAATCCGCCCAAATAGCACGAAAATATACATTTTAGATCTTTCTCACAGCCTTGTATGAAAACTTCACAGGAGATTTTATACCTTACTCACAGCCTTGTTACAAACAATCAAAGATCCAACAGACCTAATGATTGCTTTGTATGGGCCGTGTTAATATGTTTTTATTATTTTAAATTAATATTAACATTTTATAATTAAAAAGTTCATCCATCAACGCGACTAAAAAAAGCGTTTGCGAAGCTTCCTAGTAATATTAATATCTAGGATGAACGTACAAAAAATGAAATATAACTGAGCTAGGCCTCAAACTCTGTAATATAATAATTGATTGATGAATAGATATGTAGGTATTTCTATTTATGTTACATTACATTTCATGCAGAGATATTCATTGAGAGAGTAGAAACTTTTGGATTTTAAAAATGATTTCATGCTAAAAATAGAAAGGCTAACTGCTTGATAGATCCATAGTGACATTCACGCTATCCCTATAGAATCATAGGCCAGGTACACAATTATAGGCCACCATCAAGAATGGTGAAACCTCTATAGACCAAGAATTCAAAATTTAAAAAATGTTTCAATGAATACTGTCGAGTATTGACAAAATGGCTGTGCATAGACCAATATCTAATTGCACCCCACTTTTTAAACGATATTTTTTAATGCCTACCCATGAGCAGAGGCCTAAATATGGTTATTTATTTATGCATAAGGCAAAAATACAAATGTGAAAAATTGCAATGTTTGTCTTCTAAATCTTATCACAAACCAGCTCTGAACTAGGGAAGACGACGGGTACCCGGGTACGTGTTTCCACTACCCGTTTACCCGTAAAACCCGGTTCCTGAATTGAGGTGTCACATTGTAGGCGGAAGGCTAATGTAAACATGCGCTTTCTCATATCTTTTGTGCTTGTCGGCGTTTTTCTTTTGAATTATAATGTCCTTTGTTCATGCCGCCGACTTGTGGCAGTGTGCTGAGTATACCCCCCACCCCCCCCCCCTCCTGCCTAACCACTTGTGCGATCTTCTAGAGATTACACCGCGTAAATGATTCCCACAACATCACTTATGTTTTCAATCTGCTAGAAGTCAAAACTTAAAAGCAATCACCCATGGTGATAAACCTTTCCTTATCTTGTTTACTCACATTCGGGCTCTAGTCCCCCCCCTCCCGCGCCCTGCGCCAACGCATCGTGAGTCGTGACCTTGACTTGACTGTGACAAGATATAAAGCAGATGCAACGAACAGTGAGTGTTAGGCCTATCTTAATGGCCCGCTGCTGTTTCTCTTTCGTGATGATGAATTAATACTTCATCTGCACGTCATTGTTTATAGAACAGCATTACGTCCCAGATATTACGATAATTGATGAGCGCGTTTTTTCACAGTTCATTAGACACCCCACACGATTTTATTGTTACTACCCGGGTAACCCGTGGGTAATGTGGACGTGTACCCGGGTCGTAAAAAAGCCGGGTTTCGTCATCCCTACTCTGAACTACTATTATTTGGAGCATAATGGCCCAATAAGGGCTTGGGTAATGTCAGTCTCAATGTAGATCTTAATTAGTGGGTAGGCTCATCTCTTCTCACCATACCTACCTTGAGAAGCTTTATTAATTCTTTCATAAGTGGGTGATGGGTTATTTTATATAGCCATGTAGGTTGCCGCCTGACAACATGACCAAGCAAAGTTAATGCCTGCAGCTTTGACGAGCCTTTCATTGCATCCAAGAGTTTGTCGAAAAGATGCTTGTCGTGTGGCTCACGGACTCCTACCAGAATCTCAATCGAGCGTACTGAGCTAGTATTGAGGTAATACTCAAATACTCCATTGACAAGCCACGGTTCTTTAGCTGGAATGAAACACAAATTAATATCCCTATGTGGGTATGGTATATCGAGGGTTAAGAAATGATTCCTCATAAGTGACATCTGTGTGCTTAAATGCACATGTCTGCAATACCTATTTGACAGGTCACAGTGGTGCTATCTAACGGCAAACCTCGTAACTGTTAAAAATTACTTGGCAACTAATGATAGCTCGTATATATATACAGTCGAACTAAGTAGGGTCAAGTGTGGTAAAAATGAGACACAAAAGTACACTTTGATCTGTATAAGCTACATTTCATATCTAATTGAATAAAAAGTGCTCTCACAATCTTCAGCTTCCACATCTGAATGAAATGGTGATAACAAAGTTAAATATATTTCAAGTTTAATATCAGTAATTAATCAAAAACAGCGTCTCATTTTTTTCAGTCATTTTGGACAAAAATGAGACAGTGTTTAAATATGAGACAGTCCATTTATAGGCTTATATAATGGTACTAGAGGAATGGGGTGGTAAAAATGAGACAGAGAAGGAAAAAATGATCAGAAATACTTCAAACTTTTTTTGATTACATGGTCAAATTATCTTTTAATAATCAATTTACTACAATGATTAACACCATTGACATTGATTGACTCAAATATTGACACAAACTATGAAAATAAGTTGACTAATAATGATTAGAAGATATTATCAGACTTACATACACTTAGGCACATATCTAGCTTCAAATTGAGCCTAGTACGTCTCGCTAGGCTCAACGAGAGCTACATTTATTTAGGCCTTGTTTGGTACTTTAATAGTTCTGGAACCTCACAAACAAGTCTTCCATTTGTCGGAGTTATATAATATAGGGGAGAGGGGGGGACATTGGTACAGTTCAGAACGTTTCAATTTTTTTACATATACATGTGCAAATTTGGGAATGAGACCTTTGTCATAGTAAAATACAACCCTTAATCTATGATATGTGTACTACATCTTTCACATTTGTGACCACTACTAATAAATAATCCACATATAGAAAATTATTACAAATGTACCAATGTACCCCATAGGCGGGGCACATTGGTACTAGTATGGGGCACATTGGTACACACATGTTTACTGGTCAGTATTTACAAGTTTAGGCCTACATAGGGTGTTTATTTTATGTATGTCAATAGTGGTTTACATACATGAGCTAATAAACTTGTCCACATAGACCCTAGTATAAGGTGTGTGCTTAAAATTAGTTTAACGTTAAACTACATTATTGTGGGAAAATATCTAGATCGAGGTTTGCCTACAATAGACAGACAGCTTATATACTACACTAGAATGCTATTTTACTATGTATATATACTAAATACTAATCTAGGCCTAAGATAGACTGCAACATTAGGTCTACAGATAGATTTTTTTATTAACACTAGCTGGTGCATAGGGCCTGTAATGTACCAATGTGCCCCCAAGGCTGTGTACCAATGTGCCCCATCTGGTATTGTTTTAGAAAATAATTCAAAAAATTTGAGGTTAGGTGTACAGTCATAGCAATGTGCTTACAATTTAATCAGATAAATTGCGGTCATCACATAAAAAAAAATAGCTTGAATTACCTACAATAACATTATAATCAACCATTACAAAGTTTATCACAACTATTTACTTTCCACATCACTAAATACAATTTATATCATAACTTAGCCATTTATCAATGGAAATGGCTCAGATTTTCAGAGCTGGTAGAGTTCCTCACTGCCATCTAGATCACTCATAATACACTGCTGAAAATTAAACATGGGTGGCAAAATTCAAACTGTACCAATGTGCCCCCTGTACCAATGTCCCCCCCTCTCCCCTATATATATACATATATAGTTATATAGTTATGTTAGGACTATATAGTTATATATTATATAGTTATATATAAATAGGACTAGGCTTAGCCACATTATTTAGGCCTGCAGAAATCCTACATAAAAACAAATTAGAAATTTATTCCCTAACCAATGAAATATAAATGTTTAATTTTGCTTACCTTATTATTATTATTATTATTATTATTATTATTATTATTATTATTATTATTATTATTATTATTATTATTATTATTATTATTATTATTATTATTATTAATTATTATTATTATTATTATTATTATTATTATTATTATTATTATTATTATTATTATTATTATTATTATTATTATTCACTGTATTATCTGCAAACTGTTGCTTCACAAAAATGTTTTTGGCTAGTATAAGTATTTAATTTGCACATTAATTACTTGTTTTTATCTACTATTTTAATCTTTTATTTTAGTGTTATGTATTTTTATTTTTATTTTATTTTTTATTACACGCTGAGTCATTCACTGCTTACTGATACTTACTGTTACTTCACTTATTATTGTATTGCTATCTAGAATTTTGAAATATTGAATTAGTTAAAAATCATTATTTCACATGCATGATTTTCTTTAATGTAACATGTTCCACAGTTAAGCTGTCCTGTGCAGCTTGTGGATGGCCGAACTTGTTTGATAGAAAATGTATAAGAGATATGTATTTCAATAAAAAAAAAAAAAAAAAAAATTATTATTATTATATTATTATTATTATTATTATTATTATTATTATTATTATTATTATTATTATTATTATTATTATTATTATTATTATTATTATTATTATTATTATTATTATTATTATTATTATTATTATTATTATTATTATTATTATTATTATTATTATAGGCCCTATATTATCAACAGAACAAATTGTGGAATGGAATAAATTGCCAGCTGCAGCTGTTGAGGAATCCAAAGTGAAAAGTTTCAGAAAATGTTTGGAGGAAGAAGTAAAGAATAATATTTATGATGTCAACGATAGTTATTTTTGATATTGTAATTAAGTGTTAATTAAAAAATTTGTTAAGTTAAGTTAAGATAAAAATGTTAAGGATGTTTGGAAGTTAGATATTTTTTCATTTATGATGTGAATGTTCTGACTTTTGATATTGTAATTAATTGTTAATTTTTTTAAAAAATGCTAAGTTAAGATAAAAATGTTAAGTAGCCTACTTGCCACCATGTAGGCCTATAATACATATTTGCAAGGTATAAATAAATAAATAAAATTTGAAGAATCACTGAAAATGTCAGCACTGGTGTTTGGGCGAGTCTGAAGAGAGGGAAAAGTGGCTTCAGCATTGATTAGTAGTGTCTCATATTTGTCCAAATAAGTGTCTCATTTTTACCACCTAACTCCGGTTAGTAGTTCCTATTAAATGATGCTAGAGGGCTAGAAAAATGGTCAGTCATTGACATATTATAACCTAACAAGTCTGCATATCAAAGTTGAACTCAAGTTGTCAAAAGATTTTCAGCTGTATTTGTAGTGTTTTTTTACATGGAATTGTTAATAACAAGATGTGCCATCTTAAAGAAGATGTTTATTTCATATTATGCATTGAATTTCAAACTTTATTAATATATAATGATTGACAAACTAATGTTTTTAGAATTTTATAATTTACCCCAGTCTCATTTTTACACACTTTTTTGTGTGTCTCATATTTACCACACTTGACCCTAAGCAACGATTTGTTTGTATCATTATTTCGTCCTGGAAAATATTGAACTTGTCACTTACGAGGTATCATTTCTTGCACTTACGAGGGATCGTTTATTAACCCTCGATATCTAACACTAAAAAGTAGAAACCGTCTGTTCAAGTACCGTAAATGTATCACTTGCATCTAATAAAGCTCTTTGGTATGGGAAAATTTAACACAAGAACTAGCAATCTTATGTTTACCGACGTACGGTCAGTGTTGTTACAGCTACTTTTAAAAGTAGCATACAACAGTTACTCGACCTTTGAAAGTAGCTCTCTAGGCCTACTCCACTCACTCGCCAGAGAAAAGAAAGGTCGATGAATGTTAGCCAAATCCAGCATTATGGTTAACACTACAAAAAGTGCGTAGGTCTACTTTGATAATTTATTAATAATGTTATGTAGTAATATTAGTTTTTCTAATTTAATGTTTGTATCAGTGTTAATTAGTTTATGGCCTATAAATAATAATATGTTGTTTTAGATAGAAGTTTACTAAATAGTTAAGACTGGAGGCAAGGCACTATGTGTTATTATGGGGCCTCGCTCTAATCTTGCTTCCAGCTATGTGTGGAGCCTAGGCCTACGTTGTTAAAACTTAAAATGTACATTACATATTGAAAATAAATTTTATTAAATTACTTCAACCGAGTACCTAACTTTAAATGTAAAATGTTATTTGAAACATGGAAAATAACAATGAATTGGAATTAATGATTCAATGCATTCACTTTCAATGGCCTCAAAGTGAGCAAAGCTTGGCAGATGTGGTTCCACTGAGTTGGGTAGGCCTAGCTAGTAACCCGTATTAAATACAGTGTTTGATACAAAAACACTAGGAAAGAATAATTTAGGAAAAATCATGAATTGAGCTTCAAAATTAAGTTAAAGGGTTAAAGCTACATCAATACTTCTATATATTTTTCAAATACAATGAACATGATATTATAGTGAAACTCATGCTGCAGTTGGCAACTCAAGTCTTGCATTGGTTTGATCTTGTCGAGCATTCTGTACTTTGTGTACACGCTGGTAACGCAGGTGAGAGGATGTTGAGGAAAGGATGAAGTATAGCGTGCTGGTAAATACATACAAAGTATTGAAAGATATGTTTTTAGGTATTCTACCCAATATTTTTAAAATTGTTGATCGTGATAGAAATTCTACTTTAATAAACTCATTGGAAGTTCCTAGATTAAATTCTGAAGCATTTAGAAAGTCATTTATGTACAGAGGCGTATCCTATTGGAATTCAATTTCTTATGATATTAGAAGCCAGTTTACTGATCTAGGAATTGTACAATTTAAAAGTAAAATTGAAGCAATGATAATGAATCAAAGAGCAAAGAATTGATTTTTTACTATTTATTTGTAGGTTATTGTCTGTGTATTTGTGTAATGTTAATTTACCTTCATAAGTTCTTATTAATGATTTTGCTTTTCTCTTTGTTTGTTCATTATTGCTTTGATTATGATATAATCAATGTATTTTCAATTATATTTTTCTGCCTAGATTGTCTGGTTACCGCCCACTGATGGAGCTTGCAACTTGAGTTAGGTGTCCTGTATCATTGCTGTGATCAGTTTTTGACATGAACAATTTTAAATAATTATATAGGCCTATCTGATATAATTATATATTAGAGTCAAGATTTTTTTTGGACTAAACTGTTATCAAGATTTGAACACAAAAATGAAGATTGAACACAAGAATAAAGATTCGCGTTCGGTGGCTTCTTCCGCGAAAGTTTTTTGATTATACTCCCTGATTTGCTGTTCCTGATTTTTGGCAAACCTCATATTCGTTTGAGTGGGATCGTCTAATAAATCAGTTTTTTTCTTTTTGTTTTTGTTTTTTTTTGTTTGATTTTTTGATTTTTTACCTTTTCTTTTCATTTCCCACCCTTTTTTATATTTGATTCATTAATTAAATACATTTTATGTTATTTTCATTTGTTAACAAAATTGTTGTGTTTAAATGCATTGTTGTTGTAATGCTAATATTTCAAATATGTACTTAAATGTAGTTTATTGTAGTTTCTGCATCTATGTAATTAGATTTATTAAGTTGTCCTCCTTTGTAAATCAGTTTTTATAACTGAATAGGATAGACGTTAAATAAATAATAAATAAATAAAAATAAATAGTGACTACGAGAGGATGGTGAGCTAATCAGAGGTTGTGGGTAGCGGCCCTCCGAGTGGCTCCATATATGTCAATTTGATGGAACCCATCAGCAAAAGTATGTTTTGTTTCACCTGGCTTACTGTTAGCTAATTACGATCCAAATCAATAATCCAGCTTCTACCCTAATTATTGTTGAAAGTTCTTTACCTACACTTTATGAAGTGTTTGCAATACTGAAATACCATACCCGTACCGGTAGCTTTCAAGATGCACAATCATTTTATAATCAATGCAATATTTTTGTTAAACTTGGATCTACAAACTCCCGATGTGACAGGTCACTACAGACACCGTCTTTCCGACGATGCAGAGTTTCCATCTGACGCTACTTGAATGGAGTGTTTTAGAAGGGTATTTGAATCGAGTAGTACCTATACAGTTTGAAAGTTTGTTCAAAATGTTTCTTAGTCCATTTCATTCAGTTTACTTTGCCATAACGAACAATTATATAAAATTAAATCTACAGAAACTGTTCCTAAACCTAAACAGTGAATTACGTACATAAACTAAAAAACAAAGTATACTAGGCTACTAACTTGCGTTGAAGAACTCGTGGAAAGTCTTTTTCCCTTCTTCCACAATTTGAGGTTGATTCGATTCTAGCCGATTAAATAAATCAGCTATATCCTCCATCCTGATGTGCCCTTAAATATTATAATTGTGAATTGCTAGGAAAAGAACCCTCGTACTCTTCACACAATCGTGGGATGCTCGTCAGATCGACATCTTGGTATTGGTTACACATTAGGGTCAACTTGGCATTAGATTGTAGACTAGGTCCCTAGTCATACAAACCTAACCTGTAAAATAAAAGCAGTCAATAGGCCTACTAGGAAGATATATAATTGGTCTTGGATAAACTGGCACTCTTCAAGGTCAAGTGAGAGCACGCACGCCAACCTTGACAATTTACACACAACTGACATTACCCACAAAAGTTTTTAATGCCTTGTTAGTTATTATGTTCTTAAAACTCCCGCTCTTATTACGCATTGCCAAATGTGATGTCTATGTTTAGGACCATCATATCATAATTTTATTTGCATACTTTGTAACTACTCAACTATCCCGGGATAAGGCGATATAGGCGAAAGGGAGATATAATGTCCTCAGACCCACCGTCTCATATGAAAGACACCTGGTGTAGTATAGTAAATTGGACAACGGAAACGGATGGAATGGAATGGAAACGGTGGGTCTGAGGAGGTTATTGTCCTTAGGCCCAGCGTCTCCTATGAGAGACACGCCTGGTGTAGAATAGTAAATTGGAAACGGTGGGTCTGAGGAGGATAAGGTGAATAAGGATGGGTTAAGTCGGGCAACTTAAGCCTACCAACAATATTTACGTATTTTCTTATCCCCGGGCAAGGCAGAATAAATCTTCATGAATTAGATTTGGAGTTATCCCGTGCTTATCCTACCTAATTCTATGTGTCCTAGGATTTTGATATTTACTAGGAAGCTTTGCAAACGCTTTTTTTTAGTCGCGTTGATGGATGAGCTTTTTTGTAAGTTTTTTGTTTTTTATTTGCTTGGGATCTCTTTACTTTTGCAATTGTTTTTTGAACGCATTGTAGGTGATTGTTGTCAAGTTTCTATTGTTCTTGTTAATTGTTATTATATACCTAAAAAAACTCATATTAAAACCTTTATTCAGTGGATTCTGGCTAACTTTTTCAACTTTTTCTTTCACAAGGTACTACATCACCATAACCTTAATAGTTAATATCCATGTAAAATATGAACCTTGTAGCCCCACCCGTTTGTCAGAATCGGCCCAAAATGTCACGAAAATATTGCACTAAAAATCGAAGAAAAAAATCGTAAAAGTACGATATTCATGAGAAATATTTTTTTCGATTGTACCCAAAAACGTGGCAGGTCTAAGTTCAGAGATTTTGAAGGTCCCCTCCAATTTTCATCGAGATTGCAAGCCGTTTGCCCAAGCATAAGCCCGCTTAAAGCGGCTGTCACACGATTGAGAATATTACCATCCTTGTCACACGACAGTCAATGAAGGTAACAACAACGCCACCTATTGGTGTTCACTGGTCACGTGTTATGGTAGTGGGTTCTGATTGGCTCTCGCTACCTCGACTTGCTAGGAAGTTGAACAAGCTGGACATTTTTCGTAGCGAGCGCGAGCTCGCTGGCTCACCGTCTGACGGGGAGGCGGTGAGTTCCACAAACAAGTGTAGGCCTACTCCCAGAGAGTTAGGCTACTCGCGCGAGCCAACTCGCGCGATTTTCTCAATCGTGTGACAGCCGCTTTAAGGACATAGTTATTGATTGAACCCCAGTCAGGGCAAACTTTTTCGACAACTGCTATGAATCAATAGGCCTATATATAAAGGTACCTATATATATATATTTAAAGAAATGGGAGGGAAAAGCACTCTAAAAACTAGTAAAATGTCACTAGCCTATTCGCAATGTAAGAAATCAAAAATTTTCCGGGCTGGCTCTTAACTAGGTATATTGTAGTTTAGACTAGGCCTAGGTATTGTAAGGGATGTTTCAGAGCTGTTGTAAGAGGATTCAAACCTCTGCATTCGCATTCATTAACGACTTCGAGAGCAGAACCTCGGAAGAAACCTTTAGTCGGGATTGCCGGTCTCGACAAGATTGAAACCTCGGACCTCCTGAATCAGAGTCGAGCACTTAGAGCTCAAGCCAACACTGTTGATCCCTTTTTCGTTATATCGGGCTGTGCATCGATCTGAACACAATTCTCCTTGGATTACACCCATGGAAATCTCTCGAGTCGTTCCATTCTTGTGAGACCAAGGGCCTACTAGGCCTAGCCCTCTGCCTAGTGTAGGAGCCTCTAGCCTAAATAATTACCCGTACCTTGGCAAAAAATTATTTAGAGATAGCCTAGGCCTAGCCTACGCCTACCCAAGTAGCACCTCATCAAGGCCTTAGGTAGGGCTACCTCACATAATATTGCATAGGGCCTAAGCCCTATAACAAAATTAATGGACCATTATACAACTTATTCCTCATAGGCCTAGCCCTAGGCCTAAGCATTCATTTGACTTATTAGCCCTGGGCTACCAAGGCCTAAGCTAATTTGCTAGGGACCAGGTCTAGGCTTAAGCTCCAGCCTACAGTAATAACAAAAACATCGAACTGCACCTGTCTACAAAGCTACAGGAGTAACATTTACCAAATGACACTTGAGATGCAACTAATGCAATAAAAAGTACGTTTACAATATTTTTATTTCACACGAAAAGGGATAAAATGTTTTAGGGCATGACCAAGACAATGGTCGATACTTTTGAAATCGTCGTGACAAGCAGGCTCATGCACAAGCTTATCACTGGCTAGGCCTTCCGATTTTAAGACGTCAATTTGAGAGCACAAGCTTACAAAACATCAAGCTTTAGTGTTTTTTATTAAAGTAAAATGAATGAAGATTGTTAATACTAAAGTTTTAGAATAAATCAAATTTGAAATGCGTTTCAATTTACCATCCATCGGACGACCAAATGACGAAATCGAGAACCAGGCAGAACATCCACCATGTAACAAGTAAACAGAATCGATGTTGCAGATACCTCTACTATCGACCCTCTAGCGGTAGATTATTCCACTACGACCACAGCTTGTTCGAGTTATGACGGCCGAGGCGGTTGTTTTGAAAACAAGAAAGGAGTATTGTTGGCACTTTTAATTAAACATATGCTTACTGTATGCGAGTCCATGGTTCAACGTAAATATTCATTTTATTATATTTGTGAACATAAATTATTTATCAGACAAGAAAAGCTACTAGGATTGTAAGTCATACATTTGTAATCATTATTATAGAGCAAAATATTTTTATAAAGAACTCAAGGGTACTGTACGCTTAAACGAGCAAGATAAAACTCACTGACAACAACACAATATTATTGTGAGGTTGGATTAATATATGCCTAGACTTGTCATCTCTGTTATTACCACACTTTTAAGTGCATCATAATTTCCTATTGCCATCCCAACCTGAACCACAGCCACAGAAAACGGATTATATTATCTGTGCCTGAACTGTAGGTTATAGCACCAAGCTAGAAAGCATCTATTTCGCTCTGCCTCTCAAGATAGTATAAGATTCTAAGTAATAGCAATGTTGGCCTAGGTAGGTCCCTGCTTATTTTACAACTACATTTTTTTATTGCAGTGCTGAATGGACTGTGATGCATCAAGTCTATTCCTAATGTTTCCCTAGAAACAGTTGTGTAAATGTGGATCTCACTATTGATTATAGCAGCTACATAATAGTACAAATGGTGGTACCTACATAGCCTACATGTGTATGATTATAACAGTCTCCGAGGCGCGGTTCTAGCCCACAAAAATGGGGGCGGCCCAACTATAAAATCTGGAAGGGACTTGGGGGGGGGGGGATTACCCCAGAATTGCCCCGCAGGGAATTTTTATTTGTTCTTTTTAGAAGGTGTATTTTGAACTCTACAAAAATTCTAGATATTTCAAAGGTGTATTTATGACACAATAGGCTACTCGTATTTAATGATTTTTTTTTTAAATTTGCTTTTGCGTTCACAAAAACAACAAAAATGGGTCACAAAGCAAAGAAATTCTTTCAACGTGCATGTTGAAAAAATTTCATACAAAATCATACATTTTCTAAAAATAAGTTTCTCTCATAAAATAAAATTTGGGTTTGTTAGGCTATTTTTCCTGATTGGTTAGGTTTGCAATATTGTCACATCCATGCACACCGTAAAATCCGCCACTGGGTCTGGGCCGCTGAGCCTCAGATTTTTTTTAACATTGCAAATGGTGGTTTTTTACTAGGTTTTAGCGTGGTTTCGTCGATAATTTATAAAATTGAGTAGATTAGATTTTCAGTTTTATTGTCAGTTTATAAAACCTTGCCACAAAACTGTACCCCCCATTGCCCCCAGCTGACTAAATTTTGGGGGGCGGTTGCCCCCCCTCACTCCCCCGTAGTTACGCCAATCCTGCCACTGGTACTAAAATGCATGCATGAGTGAAAGTGAGAATGTAGGCCTATGTATGAGTTGTATAGCATTTGGTATATTAGTGCTAACTGGTATGTTCTTGTCTGTTCATTTTAGTTATTGTACGGTCCCTAAGCCGTTTGCTGCAATAATAGCTTAGACCTAGGCCTACCAACATTCCCAAATCTCAATTCATGGATGATTAAAAAGTGTTGGTTAACATATTGTAGGGCCTAGTTCTCTTTCATTTGTTGTTTCAATATCACTGTTGGATTTACATAATTTATTACCATGCTTGGCTGAGAGTGATGTTACAGCATCACATCTATTATTTTTTAAATATCACACCACCACTGTCCTTAAAACACACAAATAATTGATAATAGCCTAAATTAGGAAACAATGTATATAAAGTGAAAAATATTGTTAGTAGCCTACGGTAGGTCTAAATCACATACTGTGGATTTCTTTTTCACAGGAATTAAGGAGTGAAAATAATGCCGAAAGAAGACACGAAGGTAGGCTAATTACTAAATTTAACTAGTCTAAAGGTGATAAGGGCTTAGGCTATGGTAGGAGTGCAAACATAACAAAACAATAAACTGTTACCTATATATATATGTCAATTTAAATTGGTTATTTCTATTTGCTGTGTTAGAAAATTTTCTGATTTATTTGTTTTTAAAATGTTTGTACGGTATCTAGAGGAAACCCGATGAAGCCGAGGTGGAAGTGCGGACCCACGACCTCGCGGGGGCAAGCGATGCCGAGAGCGACTACTCGCCCAGCTCCAACTCTCCGGGCACCACCGACGACGAGGGCAGGGGGACTTCTCCCGTGGTGAGACGCGACTCCACCATGAGTAACATCCCGCTCACGGATACGGCCGTCCTAGACGAGCTGAAGGAAGCCGATGAGAAGGCCTGTTTCACACTCATGATGATTGCCACCATGAGACAGTCCATTGAAGTCTTCCACAAGGTAGGCTAAGCACGCCTCTTTTTTCCCAGCAAACTTGTCGCATGCGCAAAAGACACAATTTATCTGGCGGTAGGTAGTCCCTAGAAAACTGGATGGGAGCCTAAGAAATTTCATCATAATTATCAATCACCGTTTCCCGCTTCTTTCAGGGTCACCTTGGGCATAGCCTTCTTTAATCAATTCCTTGGGTTTTGCAACCAAATTTGGCATGTGTAAATCACTTCAATCTACTTGCCCCATTTGCATAATTTATAAAATACAATAGAATAGTATTATGAATTATGATTATCATTTGGCCTAATTGATACCTGTTTTCAAATAAATAATAAAATCAGTAATAAGTATTTATAGGCTATATTTGTTAGTGTCACCAATTATTGATATAGGCCTATAACAACGTATTTATATTTTATTCTCAATAGATTTATCTTTTCAGAAAGAGAGTTTGTCCAACGATGACGCAAAGGTATTGGAGGAGAAACAAGATCAGCTCATGGATAAGCTAAGAGAATTCGAAGAAATCACCCGGAGGGTACAGCGTTTAGTCGGCCTAACCGGACTTAGCGAAGTGCAGTTCCAGCCGTCATTCATGAAGTTACTCGAGGAAACGGTTCAGCCGGATCAGAGACCAAGCGACCTCTCCGCGGAGCATGAGTTTGACAAGAGCAGCATGGTGACGCCAGCACACCTACAGATGATCGAAGAAAGAGCGATGCAAACCGGCGACAGCTCACTACCCGAAATAACCGAAATTCATGAAACGAATTCCGACGACAGATTACCCAAGGTTGTAGTATGCGGACTAGAAGACCACGTTCCGAGGATAATTGTTTGTGAATCCCCGAAAAGACCAGAGCAAAGAAAACGTCCAGGTTCAATTAACAAAGATGTAAGTAGAATACCAATCAAAATAATTTGTTCCGGTTAACTTTGCATACGTGGGTGTTAAGGGAGCGAACCTCTCCTTTATGTATTTATTTTTTGTCTATTTACCTGTCTCACAATAAAAGATAAAAACCGAGTACCTATGACCTCCAATTGACATGCGTTTTTTGTGTTGGGGCGAGGCTTTCACTATCCAAAAGGGACAATCTATTGTTGCTAATCGGCCAATAAGGTAATGCCAAACAGTGATATTAACTGTATAATCTAGATGGTGGATCTAGGTGGTTTATTAATTGATCCAAAGACATTCAACAGCTTTGCGCATTGGTCAACAATGCTCAAGCGTGCTCTAGACCCAAATCTTGATGTCACGTGCTGTTTGCGCAGGAAATAAAATACGTAGGGTACTACAAACTTTGTGCCTCAATAGAATTTAAAATATTTACTTTCCTAATGGTGTTTTTAAGTGGTTTTCTATCCATTTCTTACACCCATGGCAGTACTATTTGGACTTGGTGCACATTCCCTATTGCCAATTGGTATTTTTTTAAATTGTTAATCAATAATCAACATGAACTTCTTTCTCAGCTTCAATTGTGCCAGAAGGGTTAACAAAAAGTAAAGTAGCATAAGATAATTAAACATTAATTAATAACTAATTATTGTTTTAGTCCAAAGTAGAATACCTACCTACATGCATTCTGAAAAATCAGTATTTATTTAATGAACTGTTGTTTTATTTATATGAGAAAACAATGGCTTGTTTCACTTACAGGGAATTATGAAATCTTTGACCGGGCGTTTAAGCCAATGCTACAACATACAAGAGAAACTAGCAACAGAAAATGCAGATTTGGAAGGAGTCAGGTAACATTGGTAGGCTCAAGTATGTCTCTTGTTGAAAAGATTACAATGAACTGATACAACTGACAAACTAGGACAAGCACCTACAAATATATTATACTATACGTATTTACAATAGCCTTAAGAGTCTTCACGAGACAATTATGACCTTGGCGCGTCCGTAAGCACTCAAATTCAAATGTACATCGCTCTGAAGAAGAATTGAATCGACATACATAAATTCTAAAATGCACAAAACACATATATTTTTATGCAGAAGAACATACAACAAACAGAATTGCTTTATGTTATAAACCCTACTATTCACCATTGTTAAGAGTATTCACGAGACAGCCTTTGGGGTACGTCGTGCAGATACTTCGCCGGAAGGTGTTTTTTCGTATTGTTTTCAAAG
Source organism: Sweltsa coloradensis (assembly GCA_024449915.1). Classification (NCBI taxonomy): domain Eukaryota; kingdom Metazoa; phylum Arthropoda; class Insecta; order Plecoptera; family Chloroperlidae; genus Sweltsa; species Sweltsa coloradensis. The sequence continues at coordinate 90,274 of JAMZAV010000781.1, read as the reverse complement.
ATAGACCATTGAAAAAATTCAACAACCTACACATTTGATTGATCTAGAGAACTACTGTTAAATAATGTTGATAAGGTTATGTGAACCAGTGAAAAAAATAAAAACTGAATAAATTTTGAATGCTTATGGCGGACTATTGAACAATGGCACACGATTTTAAAACAGTACTTCTCTCGATCATGGCATCCTTAACGATCTTGCAAGAAGAAAAATACATTTTTTATCAAAACTCGGGGAAATATTACCTTCCGGAAAGCACAGAAATTTGATCCGACAGTGATTACTACTAGCGCTTTGCTGATGTAGTGCGTACAGAAACTGAACTGCTTGGTAGAGCTTGGAGGGAAGCAGGCGCCAGCCGACCACGGGGGGTATTTTGATGGTTATCCTTTGCTCAGAGAAGGGTTCCAACTGAACAATGCTTCAGAGTGCTTGGTAGCAAAGTGAACCCCATTGTGCAAAAGACAAATACCATCTCTAAACTAAAAGTGTAGTTGATAAGCCTGATCTCGATTATAATAAATTCATTGTCTTATTTACATTTTTCTAAGCATTTTCGTTTTTTTGGCGAAGTGTTTAGCTTAGTTTTATAGGAAATATCCGACTAAATCATATCAAATGATTATGTTATTTGTTTTGCAATTCCGCTTAGAATTGAGCTACAACTTCGATTTAAAAAGATTTTAGGTCTTGTTTTGACTTCATGAATTGAATGAACTATCATATAATCACTAAATTTAAAAATGAGACGATTTAACTATCACTTATACAAGAGACCCCACACCTGTCATCCCATTTCATCTTGGATTTAAAATTGTAAACCTGGGTAAATTGTCGTAAAATACCTCTATTATATTCGTCACGCGCCTCTCCATCCTTTCAACTTCAAGACGAATTCTTTTTGAAAGGGTTGGGTTTTTGGTGTTTGTAAAAGGTTTGCAGAGTGTATAAATTAATGTATTGTGTAAAACTCAATCACTCGCCAGTAATGTAACTAATATTATTTCAATCATATCATTTAATTGATGAGTCGAGTAAAAATTATACTACACACACTGTCTAGCCTGCTTTTTTCCGGTTATCTGAGTTTTGAAAGGCGATTTTTGCATCAGTTTCATCCAAAAAATAGTTCAAAATCAACAGCGACCAATGTTGTTTACAACAATAATTCAATCAGTTCTTATTTCAGGTTAGTAAAGAAGTTATTCATCCAGAGTACATAGATGCACTAGCTCCCCCTCCTCATCACATGAAAAATTAAACAGAATAAATTTGTTATTATTAATTATTATTAATTGTTTTTATTAGTATTAATATTTTATTGACTGCACATTGAACAAACTCTGTAAAAACCAGAGCTAACATATTATATGGGCATGTGTCAAGTACGCCCTGCTTCCATGTATGATGACTATTTCGTAGATTCCTTTCTGTTGTTTACGGTCATGGCCGATTTCTCGTCGTATTACCGCCGTATTACCGCCGTGATAATGTATAATGTTTACTTTTCAATGGTTGCGTTCCGTAGAAGCGACCGGTCGACCACACTGGTCGTCGATAGGTCGTGACGTCACCCGTCGTTGGTCGCTTTGGTCGCGACCTTCAACGGAACACTTCCGAACTAAAAACGTTCGAATTTTGCCAGTGGGAAAATGGCGATGGAACGGAAAGAGATGCTGCTATTAATTAATTGTGACAAATACGACTGCCAGGCAATGTGTAGTCTGTGTACGCTCTAGGCCAAATAAATATTTGAATATTATGCCCTCTCTGCCCTATAGGCCTAGGCCAGGGTTGTTGCCTTTAGAACAACCCTCGACCAGCTTAGGCCTAGGCCTACTAGTAAAACAAGCACAGAAAATACACGAAAGCCTAAGCCTACCTCCACGTATGCTCGACATGTTCTCTAAGCATACCAATCGAGACTTTACAGCTCAATCAGTTGATCTACGTATGAGTAAACAGCAAAATACACATCAGCAGACATATATTTCAAAAATGGCGCCCTACTTCAATGAAACGACCACTACGCCCACCTCAAAACGTTGGGCGTTTTGGTCGCGACCACAGGTCGACCACAACATCAACGGTACGCTCGGCAATGGGTCGAGTGGTCGCCCAATCTGATTTACGGAACGATATAATAGACGACCGGTCGACCGGTCGCTTCTACGGAACGCAACCAATGTGTACTGTGCCACACCGCCGTGATAATTTATAATTGTTTACTTTCTGATGTGTACTGTGCCACACCGCCGTGATAATGTATTATTGTTTACTTTCTAATGTGTACTGTGCCACACCGCGTGCCACACCGCCGTGATAATTTATAATTGTTTACTTTCTAATGTGTACTGTGCCACACCGCCGTGACAATTTATTATGATTCACAATTTAATTCAAACTTCATGACCTAGCATAAATAAACTAGGTTTACTCATTTAAAATTTCCGTTAGTTTGTCTATCCGTTGTCAAAATCACCAAAAGTTTTAGTAGCATTTTTCCATGCTAATCTGGCCTTTGCTGCGCAGTATTTAAATCATGTGATCTTTTATGCTTTTATTTCGAGAAACTATGTTTTTATCAAAAAACAACAAATATCATGTTGCTATCTAAAATAAACATCTTGTGACGAATAATACGGTCGCCCAAGACTGATTTCTTTACTTATAAATTTAGTCAAACAAAATTATAACAATTTTACAGCATGTCACTGAAAAGATGCGATATAATGAGGGTCTGTGAGCTGGGCCGACCGATAGCAGGTTATTGAATACCAGAGGCTTTGTCCGCATTTCCTGTGAAAGGCTGTTGGCAAGGGTTGTGGGGTGAGGCCAGACACAGCCCAACCCAACTGACGGTCGAAATGGAATCTGCTTTACCTGCACCCGACCAATTCTCTTTCTTTTCCCAGGTCTGAAATACTCTTAAGCGTAAAGTCAGCGCGGCAGGAACAACCTCTTCTTTTTCCCGTTGCGTCGACTTTATGCGTAACAATGGTGAATAGTAGGGTTTATTACATACATCAATTCTATTTGTTGTATGTTCTTCTGCATAAAAATATCTGTGTCTTGTACTTTTTAGAGTTCTCCTATGCCGTTTCAATTTTTCTCCAGAGCGTTGTACATCTGAATTTGAGTGCTTTCGAGCAGGCCGTGTACATGTCTGTCTCCTGAACTCTTAAAGGAATTTTACACCATCTAGCCTCTGAATAAAGTACGGTATGGAGTGACGTTCGAAACTAATGAGCCTAAGAAAAGCTAGTGTTGTATAGATTGCATAAAGATAAGGGAAACATCACATAGAAGGCATGGGATTCTTATTTTTTAGAAGATAACACATACTACAATAATTTGCATATGTAATCAATTAGTAAACAATAAACAAATTATCACATTTTAATTAAATATCATCATTATCTGCTGCCACGTCAAACTCTGCATTGGGTCGGCATTGAAGATAGTTGAACGAGTGAGCGTAGCGAACGTAGTGATTTCCATTCGACTTAAACGGCCCTAATTGTTTTTCTGCGTGCGTGTGTGTGTGTGTGTGTGTACGTTGAAAATCAGCCGAATCGCTGAACAGATTGTGCTGAAATTTTAAACAGACATCCGGTACGAGTTTATTGAGAACTGCTAACAAAATCAGCAAGATTCATTGCGATTTAAACCTACAAGAAATGATAAACTGAAAAATAGACTTCCAATGTTTAGAAATTATTTTAACGACAATGTTTTAGATTTTGAAAATATATTTTTTGTTTGTTTTTCGCCTGGCCGTGTAATGCCGTGCCCATGCAAGGTCTGTCATATGTTGGACGTCAAGGTACACCCAAATTCCGCTCGTAGATTGAGTAAACCTTGCAATATTTTCGCGTATTTCGTACTGGCTATGTTTACCATAGTAGGCCCTATTGCCACAGATGATGGACTACACTGCGTTATATGCATTTCAAAACATGTTTAATTATTTTTTAAATACAATCTAGAAATTACAAAATCTTTCCCGACCAGGGGATTGAACCCACGTCTCCCACATTTCGGCTACAAGGGCTCTCTAGCCAACTAGACTAGGGAAACGCCAAAGTCGTAGTTAGACGAGTGAGCGAGTCATGTGGTGGGTACCCGGGAACATTTGCATTTAAGTTTGATAATTATATTCGTATAAATAATAGGGTATTGGTGGAAATCACTGTGCCGGAGGTTGCTGTTGTTGGCAGTCTTCAACTGAATAGGTATTCCGTGTGACTGCCGGGTCTTGCTTAATGGTAGATTGTTGGTCTGGGAGTTGTGTAAAAGTTTAGGCCATAGTTTAGGCCAAAATGCTCCACTGTAGCCTATGATAGGCTATAGGGAGGCCTAAGGTAAGGGGAAGTAAAGAAATGTTACCGGGTACTCAACACATGGCTCACTCACTCGTCTAACAACGACTTTGGCGTTTCCCTAGTTTAAACATAATGGCATAAAATTAATATTGAAACAACGTCATACTCTGTTTTTATTTTATTTATTTATTTTATTTATTTATTTAACGTCTATCCTATTCAGTTATAAAAACTGATTTACAAAGGAGGACAACTAAATAAATCTAATTACATAGATGCAGAAACAACAATAAACTACATTTTCATATGCATTTAATGGTATGCATTCTTTGGTTTTTATTCCATTTAGCTACTGTACCATAACATAACGTACATTATTTGCCTACATTGGCATTACTATTACTATTAGCATGTCATTAAATGTTTCTCACCTCACATACCTACTTTAGATGAAGTGTAACCAATTTCCCTACATTGTCTAACACAACCCAGTTTACAACCTAGTTTAGGGATACAGCAAAAAAAGAAGAAAATATGTGGTCACTGATCACTGATCAGTGATGAATGGTGGATGATCTATGGTAATACAAAAGTACAATAGACGTATACATCTAGGTTCCCGTTAGGGCGCCGCAGCCAAGCCGCGGTGCGCTACACACTCAAGCACCTTATACACCAAGCAGAGTTGGGGAGATTTCGAGGTGTTACCCAGCCGTCATGTAACGTGATGTGAACTTGAAAACTATCACAATCGAGGGGATTTAGGTACCTGACAACACATGCCAAATTTTATTGGGGTACGATTATTCCTTCTTGGTGAAAAAATGGCTTGAAACATGCTCAAAATCACTTTAAGGATGTTAGCTACTGCTACTGCTACTGCTAACATCTAATACGTCAGTTTCAATCGGCCCGCGATTCTGACCAGACGGGTGGGGCTACAATGTTCATATTTTACATGGACATTAAGGTTATAGTAATATAGTCTCTTTTGAAAAAAAAGTTGAAAAAGTTTGCTGGAAGGCTTCCAAATAAAGGTTTTAAAATAAGCCTTATACACTAGGCATACAATCAACAAGTAACTATAGTTACTTGACACTTGTTGACGGTACAAGCAGAGTTAGGCGGGAAAGTGCGATAAGTAAACAAATAGCGGACATTTTAAATTTTTCTTCTTTGTGTGGAACGAGAAAAGGTGTCATTATACTCTCATAAAACAAATCAGAAACCGTCCCTGGCCTAGGCCCAGATGTAGAAAATTATTTATAATACAACAGTGTAGGTCTAAAGTTCCATTAGGCTATAGGACTAGATAAATAAATACTTACACTACATGTTTGACAAGCCCTAGGCCTTTCTTAGCCAACCCTAGGCCAGAACAACCTTGTTTTGACACACTTCCCGCACAAATAACTAGTTTTGATTACTACAAGCCTAATGCAGACAAACAATGGTATGATAGTCCTAGGCTATTCCAAAATTTACGGCAATAATAAGCCTTTTCTTTTCTATTAATCAACTCACGCAATCTCCTGTCACTTTTAATGAAAATGTAAAACAAAAGATGGTGAAAATTTTAGTAGTATCTATGCTTTTGATTATCTGATGATTTACATGGCTGTGGATGCAGTGAAATAGGTGTAAAATAACATTAGTTGTGCGTTTGTTGTTACATGGGAAAGTTTTAATTGGATGTGAGTTGCCTAGACTTAACCAGTCCTTATACCGTCGTTATACCATGGTTATACCACCTATACCCAGGATGTACACGAATCCGGGCCTAGATATTTTACATCCTATTGTTATTGCTAATACCATAAAAATTAAATCTACTTTGATAAAAATATTATATTTTAACAAATAATTTTGGAATGGAACTTGAAAAAGTAATGAGATCACACACATAACAAAAACTTGTAGAAATACAGCCAAACCTTACACACTGAAAAGGAATGAGATCTAAAAAAAGGGCCAAGCTCATCTACCCTTCCACATTTGCGCATTCTTAATTCATAAACGTACAGTGTCCCATAACAGCATCCTCGAAAAGCTTGGCAAAATAGAATTTGCGTGTTTACGTTTAAATTAATTAGAAAAAAAGAACTTGGATAAACTATTACGTTAAATTAATAATCACAAATTCTATTTTGCCAAGCTTTTCGAGGATGCTGTTATGGGACACTGTACGTTTATGAATTAAGAATGCGCAAATGTGGAAGGGTAGATGAGCTTGGCCCTTTTTTTAGATCTCATTCCTTTTCAGTGTGTAAGGTTTGGCTGTATTTCTACAAGTTTTTGTTATGTGTACTACATAATAATAATATACTAGGAAAACGCTTAAGTCCCGCCGCGTTGTTGGATGAGCGTAATTGGTGCATTGAGTAGCCAAGTGTTATGCGAATTTTCTGTTGTTCTGTGAAAAAATCATTACTAAGTTGAAGATTTTTTTAAAATTTATTTAAATTAAATTAAAAATAAACTTTAATTTTTTTTTTTTTAATTAATCGTAATTTAAAAAAAGAAAAAAATCGTAAAATTTTGATTTTCATAAGAAATAATTATTCGATTGTACTAAATTTCAAACGAATATATTAATTCAAAAAATTAAGGTTCTGTGAAAAAATTATTACAATAGGATAAAGCATATAGGTGATAAGGCAAAGAATTGATTTAAAAAAGAAAAAACCCATAAAATTTTGATTTTCATGAGAAATAATTTTTCGATTGCACTCAAATTTCACACGAATACCTAAATTTGTAAAATTAAGGTTCTGTGAAAAAATCATTACAATTGGATAAAGCATGTAGGTGTTATTAATCGAAGAAATTTTTCAAAAATCGAAAAAAATAGTAAAATTGCGATTTTCATGAGAAATGATTTTCCGATTGCGCTCAAAAACGTGGCAGTTCTAAGTTCAGAGATTTCGAAGGCCTCCATAAAATTTCATCACAATCGGAGTATCGGTTTAGCCGGAATCGTGCGGACAAACAGACAAAAATACAAAAAAAAAAAAAAAAAAAAAAAACATTCCGTAATTTTTTCTCCAGTGTAGTAGAATGGAATCTTCGCTTCGCTCGCTACGCTCATCCAAATATTCCTATCCTTTGTATAAATGATGGTGAACAATATTAAACAATTACATACAAACGAATATATAACACGTCGACCAAATGATCCCGTCACTCATCCATCAAAATCTTCTAAACATAAACTTACGTTAATCATTTAGTCACCATTCTATCATATTCGGTTCCTTCTGATTGGCTATCCAACTACTTCATTAGTCAATATTCTGGAAAGAAAAATATAATATATAAAACATTGTAATTATTGGACATTCATTGGCATAAAGATAAAACTTAAAAGTCTAAATAACACAAGTAAATTTGTGGGAGCATATCTGATTAAATGCTAAGTAATGTAAAATAAAAACTTAGCCAACAAAACATTAAACAAAAAATATATATTTATGGTACATCAGGCAGGATTAAAAAAATATTGGTCATGCTCACTGTCCCCCACTGAAAATCAGTTATATAACTGAGTGGGTAGACTCTAAATACAATTTATTTATTTATTTATTTACTTTTTATGTAACAATATATGACGGCCATCCATCGATTGTAACACCAAGAAAGATAAAAATCCATTGTCATTCTTTGTTGCTTCTAAGGATAGTGTAACCCGAGTCTCCTTAGTAACAAAACCAATGCAAAAAATGCAACAAAAATCATGCACTTTTGAACGGTTAAGTTGCTCATTATGAGCTACCAGTTTCTTTAACATCCTGTAAAAAATCAAACAAAAACATGGCAAAAAATGTAAATCCAAATTGTAGCTGTGAAGACACCGAACCAAATGAAAACCATGGGTAAACAATTTGTGTACAAAATATAGTTGTAGGTCCTAGTTTGAATTAGCAAATAATATACTTAGCAGTAGCAGTGTCATAATATGTTCTACCTACATCATTTAAGACAATTTCAGCATTTCCATCTCAATAAGCATCATGTAACATTTTGTTAGATAACTTTTTAAGTGCCACCCGGGTGGTGTTGCTGAGGGGATTACCATGTTAGTGGGATCAGCTGGCAAATACTGAACCATGAAAAAGTTATGTATCAATCTCATTAGACAAAAGGAAAATTACGGCATGATATGGGAGACCGTATGACAGAAAGAGGGCGCTGTGAGTGATCACGTTCACTTACCACACATTTGCTTAGAACAGCCACGCTTCTGTCCATATTATTGCCTTGCGATTCAATATTGTAACAGTAACTGTTATTTAATAAAATGTTTTATAGTTAAACAACAGATGCATCAGTGTTGTGTGCTATAATTTAAATGATCAGCAAAATTTACAAAAAAGAAAAGAATGTCTGATGACAGTAGGCAGTCTAGCGCTCGCCTTGTGAATGGGGTTGTGATTTAGCCGTCTCACAGCCTTATTTATTTGCACAACAAACTAATTTTGTACGTGAATGAAGGGGCAGACTGTGAATTTGTTGAACTGCACTGCTCACAGCGCTTCAGTCATACGGTCTCCCATAGATAATGCATTTAATTGATGATTCAGGTTAAAGACCTCCAAATAAGATACATTTTTGTGTATGTGCACCGTCCAATTTATAATTGATGGCATCAGTTGAAAATTATTAAATTTTCTAAAAAAATATTGTTATTTATAAACAAGTATCATAGAAAAATAAAATATAAAAAAGAAGTACGGTATTACAATAATTATAGAGGCACGTCTCGGGAGTCATTGTCGGACTTGGGAACCCCCCTTCCTCCCCAACCCGTAGCTGGTTCTGACCTGCATGGGTTTTGCCTGTCATATCCCTTAGGCTAGATTGGCGCATTATGACCTAACGGTTGACGTGCCCTCAATCCAACTAAACTAAATAACAATCATAGTTTAGGTAGTATATGGTAAAAGAATCTAAATCAAAGTTTCTATTTATCACATGCTTTTTTAGGTATTCCCTTCAAGAAGAACTGCTGTTAAAAGAAAACACCATAGAATGTTTGCAAAACAAATTGTGCACTCTCGAGAATGAGATGCGGATCGTGACGAAAGAGAATACCCTATTATGTGCCACAGTGGCAAAAACAAATCAACAGGTGCGTACCATGTCAGTACACTAGGAAAACGCTTAAGTCCCGCCGCGTTGTTGGATGAGCGTAATTGGTGCATTGAGCTGCCATGTGTTATGCGAATTTTCTGTTGTTCTGTGGAAAAATCATTACTTAGTTGAATTTTTTTTAAATTTAATTAAATTAAATTAAATTAAATTAAAGATTTACTTTAATTTTTTAATTTATTAATCGTAATTGTTAAAAAAAATCGTAAAATTGCGATTTTTATAAGAAAAAAATTCTCGATTGCGCTCAAATTTAACACTAATATATAATTCATAAAATTAAGGTTCTGCGAAAAAATCATTACAATCGGATAAAGCATGTAGGTGTTATAAGTCAAAGAATTGTTTAAAAAAAGAAAAAAAACCGTAAAATTTCGATTTTTATGATAAATATTTTTTCAATTGCGCTCAAATTTCACAAGAATATCTTAATTCATAAAATAAAGGTTCTGTGCAAAAATCATTAAAATCGGATAAAGCATGTAGGTGTTATAAGTCAAAGAAATTTTTAAAAAATCGAAAAAAATCGTAAAATTGCGATTTTCATGAGAAATAATTTTTCGATTGCGCTCAAAAACGTGGCAGTTCTAAGTTCAGAGATTTCGAAGGCCTCCATAAAATTTCATCTCAATCGGAGTATCGGTTTAGCCGGAATCGTGCGGACAAACAGACAAAAATACAAAAAGAAAAAAAAAAAGAAAAAAAAAAAAACATTCTGGATTTTTTTCTCCAGTGTAGTAGAATGGAATCTTCGCTTCGCTCGCTACGCTCGCTGCGCTCATCCAATAACTTGTAGATGAAGGAGAATACCCTATTATGTGCCACAGTGGCAAAAACAAATCAACAGGTGCGTACCATGTCAGTACATAACTTGTAGACGAAAGAGAGTACCCTATTAAGTGCTGCGCACAATTGGCATAGCGTAAGCGTAGCACAACGCAAGCACAACGCAAGAAATATAAACAAGTGCACCTGACTGCTGGAACACACAATTCACGTAAGCATAGCATAGGCGCGGAAGCGCAGCGCAAGAGATGGTTATATTTTATATTTCTTCTGCTTGCGCTTGCGTTTGACCAATAGGAATCCAGAAACAACACGACTCAACACAAACGCCCATTTTCAGTCAAATCAAATTCACAACTATTGTTGTTTGTGTCAGTGTAAAATTATTAATCATGGACGAACTTACAGAAGACGACGTAATTATCGAGTATGAAGTTGAGTCGACGTCTAGCGACGAGCTGCTAATTACGTATTTTAGGCAATATCCGCATCTCTATGACAATAGGCTACTGCAAAATATGGTTTCAAAGACGAAATGTCAAACGCAAAGTTGACATGCAGTCATCTGATAACGAGCATTCTAAAACTTTGCACAGCCTTGTAGTTTCTTTACGCCACGCTTCCGTTATGACAATTGTGCGCGCCTACATTCCTTGTGTTGCGCTTATGTTGCGCTTGCGTTGTGCTGCGCTTATGCTATGCCAATTGTGCGCCGCACTTTATGTGCCACAGTGGCAAAAACAAATCAACAGGTGCGTACCATGTCAGTACATAGCTTGTAGACGAAAGAGAGTACCCTATTATGTGCCACAGTGGCAAAAACAAATCAACAGGTGCGTACCATGTCAGTACCTACATAATGTTGATCAACACAATGGTATAAAATATAAATACATTTAAATGCAGGTAGGGTCTATATGTACCATTCATGCCAGCGTGTTTGTTTACAGCAACACCACCCCTCACGCCAGAACTCGCCGCAGCGACCTGGGACCGGAGAATCCTCTTGCCCGTCGAAGTGTCCACCACAATGCATAGGAAACAGACCTGGTTCAGGAGCACAAAGACCATCAAAAGACAACCAAACGCCACTTCAAAAGAACTGTCAGAACACTACATGTCTAGTAGGTGTCACTTGAATGATTTTCTTGACCAACTAGCCTGCATGCACCATAGTATAAGAATGAAAGGCAACCACTGACCGGGTCATTGTTCGTGAAACATCATAACATCAAGTCTAACATAAATTATCCGGCAAGGAGAGATCCCAATACCACAATACGTACATCCCAAGCTGGTTGGAAGAAGATGATGATGGATGATGGTCAATGGGAGTGATATAGCAAATTATGGATAAACCTAACTTAGGGAAAAGTAGGCTGAACGCATACATTTATACATTTTTCAAAGTTTGTTTTTGTGCACAATATTTTAATTAAGGATGTCAGCATGAGAGTTCTTTAACCTTAGGCCAATACGTAGGACCCAAATTAGTGAGAACATGATTTTTAGCTGTTTGCTATGCTGTATAATGTACGCATGTAAGGCCCAGATAGAGAAACAAAAATAAATCCTGTAAAACTATAGAAATTAAAACATTAATGTCCATCTAATATATTGCAGGAAAAGCAGCTCGACAGCATTGAGAATGAAGTGAGGAGGATGCAGAATGAATTGTGCCAAGTACAAAGAGACCGACAAGTGCTGGAAAACCAGAAGAAACTACTGAAATGTACAGGACCTGAATGCTTGAAAAGGGCTGTAAGTACTAAGTACCAAGGAGAGCTCCTCGGACTTAGCTTTATTTGGCTTACTATAAAATGTTGAGCGTGTTTTGAATAATATTGATGAGAACAGGAGGGGAGGTCCTGGACACTCGTTAATTTTTACTGAATTTACATTTTTGCATCCTTTGGAAGAGATTTCTTTCAATTACTTTGGATTGGATTCTTACGGTTATCGCAACCATCGTGGTCGACAGCTACACGACTTTTATGTGCGACCGAGTCTGCTTTGGTTGTCAGTTTGATTAATTTGAAAAAATAGTGAAAGATAGGTATACCTACATGAACATTAACATTATTATATTATTATTATAACATTATTGATTAACACAAACATTTTTTACATTAGGTAGGTATATAGAACCTGGATCTTATTAACTACGTTAATAGAGAAGCGCGTTTGGATGTTCGTGTGTTAAAAATTTCTGGGACTCACCGCCCTAGAAATGTGGCGTTCTCACCGTCCAAAAGTGTGTAACTGGATGTAGTCAAATCCATGTCAAGCAATTTAATATATTCTAATAGTTTGCCTGAGGCATGAACCTACGCCTAATAATGATAATATCTAATATAAAAATGTATATTAAAACATCCATTGTCAATGAATAATACCTTACTTATCTGCAAATTTGTATATTCAACATTGTACTTTGTTTGGTCCTTGGGTTGATTACCGACAATAAACCGGGGAAACTTCTTTATCGACTCTGGTTGCCATGGTTACCAAGACCTTGGGCTCACTGCCTTTGCTAGGATTTTGATAGGAATTATCAAGGAACCAATGGATTACCCAGGCGGTGAGCCCTAATAAATGTTTAAACGCGCTACGTATCTAGAAGATAAAGCGGCGTTAGGTAGGTAGGGCTAATGCTTTTTCTCCAAGATGTGATTCCTGATTTGTTTAATTTTCAAAACATTAAGTAGGGACCAAAGCAAAACCTTAGCACAACATTTCATGAATGTAAGTTATGACGAAACCGTTCCGTTACACATTTTTTTGCACATATTAAGTGATGCACACCACTATCGCTATGTTACGTATAAGGTACTAGAATATTGCAAAATCAATTACTTTCAAAGCATAATTTGGTTCTATGCAAATGAAGGATAATGGATAATTGATAAATTGTTGTTAGTGTTTTCACTTTAACAATTATTTGTAGCTAAAGCTGAAATGCTAAAGTTCTAAATTTCAGATCTTAAAACACACAGGCTACATTTGATGAGTAAATGCAACAAAACATGGTGGATGTCATCACAACATTGAATCTAATTCTAACACATTTTCACTTACTGTTCCTAGATGGCTCCGTGTAGCCCATGCCCTCCTACGAATGTCCTGATGAGTCCGCGAGACAACTCGGCCGGTGAGCAAGCTCTGCGCGAGCTCAAGGAACAGTACGCTCGCCTGCAAGACGACTTCAAGGGGAAAGTGACGGAGGTAGCGGGACTCCGGAGGGAGATCGACAAGTACAAGGAGCTAGCGGAGAAAGCCAAAGAAGCACAAGCGGCTGCTGAACTCGAAGCAAGAGGCGCGAACGAAAAGAGGTCATTGTTGGAGAGGGAATCTAGCAAGGTAACGTAGAATGGAAATTAAGTAGCCTATATTAGGTGATTAATGATGATGGTTGATGATAGTATTGCATAATACCAACATTTAAATAATGAAGAAAATGCAGCAGGCATGCTGACAACATGTTGACATTTCTCATACACACAAATAATAATTATTGAGAAGAATGAATTGTTATTATTTATTACATTACTAAATGAAATCAAGACCTAGGTCATAATTAGTATCCTAGTTATTAGAAAAACATGAAGCCAGCAGAACCAAAAAAAATATATATACATAATTATATTAGAGGTGTGCGAACAACACAACAGATTTTTACTTTGAATCGAATACGAATCAAATAGTGATAAAGTGTTCAAACATTCTAATATTTTGAGTTCCAATAATAGAACATTTTATTATTATTTAGGCCTAGACTAACTGCATTTCATAAATTGACACTTATTTAGATTTTGAATCTAATTCGAGATGTAGCCCTAAGTGTTGGAACTTTCCGATTGACGTAACACCCTAAACACACTGCAAGTAGTGTTGAGAAATAGAGTTTCCTGCTAGTGCACATGATTTCTAAATTCAGGCTCTGTTACGTATTGGTTGAACTACTTGTTGAAAAGAATTCAAATAGTTCGGAATTTGAATACTTTGATTTCGAATCGAGTTTGAACACTTGATATGTTCGTTCAAATTTGAATTTTTGAGTACTCGCACACCTCTAGTATATATATTAATGGGGCCAAGTGGAAAAAAGTGGAAAATGGCAATGGACGATGATGATGTGCCAAAAACAAAAAAGCAGATACTAAACCTATGCTATGCACTTAGAAGCATTGATATAATACAGTACAGTAAGACCTCGTTCATCCGAGCTCTGATTAACCGAGATTCCGTGTTATCCGAGCTGGTTTCAGGCGCCCTTTCCTTTTTTTAATTAGGCCGAAATATTATGTTCTTACATCTGAATGTCATGCAGTATGCTGTTTACTACAATGACGTCTCACGCACAGCGCGCAAGTTGTAAGGGGGGTTGGGGGCAGGGGTCGAGGGTAGGGTGCCGTAGAGTGTTGAGCCAGTGTCTATGTGAGTGCTTGCCACCGCCGCCGCGACCTTGCTCAACGACTGTGGATGAGAGAGAAGAGAGAGAGGGAGGAAGAGTAAGAGACAAAATGCCTGCCTTTGCTAGGATTTTGATAGGAATTATCAAGGAACCAATGGATTACCCAGGCGGTGAGCCCTAATAAATGTTTAAACGAGCTATGTATCTAGAAGATAAAGCGGCGTTAGGTAGGTAGGTGATAGAGGCTGACTACGATTATGAAGAAATAAACATTGCATTAGTAGGGCATCAATCAATGACAGACGTGGAGATAACCGTCACCCCTCCCCCCCCCTCCTCTTCCCAAGCCATGAACTACGTATGGTCTCACTAGTCAATTGGCTTTGGGCCAAGACTCTCGTTTTGTTTACATTATGAGATAAGATAATGAGGAGCCAGTCATTCATTCTATCAGCAAGGCAGTTAATGTTATGGGATAAGATAACGAGACCACAGATTCATTCTATCAGCAAAGCAGTAGGCAGCCGATGTCATCACTAAGAGGCTGTTTATTTATGTTCTTTTAATGGTATTTCACAAGTTTCACACTTGAGATATCACTTTCATATAGAGTAGGATTCAGCCTAGATTGAACGACCTTCAAAGTTGCATTTGTTTAAATCGGCATAACCAACACAGGAAAAATAAAATTGCTAGCATCATTTTTCTACTCCGTGCGCTGCGTGCGTGTGGCGAGGTGACGAACTAGGTGTTTGTCAACAGACCATTCCAAACGTTGGAGGTTATGTTTCATTAGGATACTGTCATTGCGTGTTATGTTGTGTCACTGAGTTGTTTTGGATGGATATTAAAATTCTTTGTCTTATATTATTGTTATTTTATTTAAATCAACACAATTCTATTTGCATAAAAATTGAACTAGGCCCTAGGGCAAGGATACTATTATACACTTCGTTCTAGCCTAGGCCTAGCCTAGGGCCAGGCCTAGTCTATGCAATTTCTCTTTTTGGGGGTTGGGGGGGGGGCAAAAGCCTAGGTCTAGCTTCAATATGCAGCCTGTCTATGATGCAGCCTAGGCTAGCTAGTTCTAGTCCTACATTGATAAAACAGAGAAATTCTTGTGATATGTGTTCAATTTGGGGAAACTATGCGTAGCCTAGGGCTACGCGTAGCCTAGGCCTAGCATCGGCCCAACCCAGGAAGTGTAGCCTAGGCCTAGGCCTAGTATTTATAGCCCTACCCCCCAAAAGGAATACTAAAAGATTTTTTCTAAAAGCCTTATGTCTATAACCATTGTCTTGTACGTATTTACTGTTTAGGTACCTAGGCCCTACCTAATTGGTTGGCTTACTAGACTGTGTTTTTCCCGCGGGCCCTATTAGTGCATTGCTTAGTGGCAAAGACCTACTTTACTTCAACATACGACAATTGATAGACCTACTCATTTAATCAATACTTAGGCTAGGCCTACATAGCATTAAAATATTATTAATTAATAATTAGTCAAGCCCAGAACTCAGAAGAGCAACCAAGTAAAGAAATAGTCAGAAAAAAGATTAAAGCAGACGACGTAGGCTAGGGCCTATCTGTGCTGTGCAGACGACAGGCCTTTAGTAATATTTTAGCTGATTGAATGAAAGTGGTATTGGGAAGATCGCCTCATTGGTCAATAAAATAAAACCATTGTTGTCAACTGTGAAAACGAATAATGACTTGACATTTGTTTGTTATTTATTACTTTCAATGAATTTGATCGTCCAGATTACATTAAATTAATCTTGTAAACAATAATTTAGTATTTTTATTTAATAATGCACCGTGTATAATTCATTAATTTTTTTAAAAGTACATTTTCAATTAGACCTCCAATTTTGTTCTAGTGGTTCACATGAAAAATGGCCGCCGAACAGTGTCAAAAGGTCATTCAAAGTTGTGTGATTCCTACTCTACTAGGGCCCTGTTAGGAGGAGTTAAACAAGAAACTCCTTATCATCCGAGTTTTTCGTTATCCGAGCATGGCTCGGTCTCATCCACCTCGGATAATAGACGATTTTCAAAATCACCAGCGCCCTCTATATCGCGCGCGCAAAGCATTATGGGAGAAAGGGATTTACACGCTAAATGCCATATGCTCGGGTGTGTGGAGAACTGCGTTTACAACAATGGCGGTGCAGTCAGCCACAATCCCAATCATATGGCATTTAGCATGTAAATGCACCTTTCTCCCATAATGCTTTGCAACGGATCGCGCATGCGCAGTTAATTCTGAAAATGGTCTATTGAGGTCTTACTGTAATTTAATTCAATAAAAACAAAATAATTAAACTGAGAACACACAAATATACCTTTTATTGATTCTAGTCTACTTCTCAAGAACTGAAAATGAACTGATACTTTTCACAGATGCTAGGATCGAAAGAACAGCTAATGGAACAAGAGCAACAACTGGCCGTGTACAAACAGAGGTTCCGCGAGTCTCAAGATCAACAGGAAGAGCTCCGTTGTCTGATCGAGGACCAGACGTCCCAGCTGGAAGACTACAGGAACAAGTATATGCAAGCCCAGCAACAGGTACTCTTCCATATAATATAATTCTACTACGACGAGAAAACAAGGCTGTTTTAAGCCAATATATTTAGTAATTTGTGTCTCTTCACCTTCAACACGGCTGTCCAACACTTCAAAGGTAAGTTTTTGGCTACTATCGATCTTTCCCCGGCTACACATGCAATGTACGTGTAACGTTCAGTCTTGGGATCGAGGAACTTGTCTGGTTCTTCTTCTTAGAACTTCCTGTGCTTCCGAGGCCGGCCGTAATAGAACTATAGTGTAGGGTTTTATTTTTTTAAAGAGGTTGCTCATTGGAAAACCTTATTTTTAGTAAAATTAGCATTTTGTAGCATTTTCAAAAATATATTTTCACCGATTTAGCATCAAAAACCTAAAACGCTGAATTAACATACCTCTACGTAATAGGTGGAGGAGCAACGCCGCCAGATCGAGATGATGGAACTGGACAACAGCCGGATAAGCGAACAGGTGGCGCTGGAGATCCAGCGTGTCAAGAACCAGTTCCAGGAGCGCCTGCAAGAGCTCACCCCGCTCCCGGAGATCCTCAAGGCCACGCAGATGAAGCTGCAGGAGTCGCAGCAGCTTCGCGCCATCGCCGAGCGCAACTGCGAGGACCTGGCCAGGGAGTGCCAGGAGGCCAAGGACAAGGCTCAGCACTACGCGAGGCAGCTGGACGACAGCCTCACTAGCAGCAGTCTGGACCTCGCAGAGAGGGGCACCATCAAGTCCAAGCTGGAGAAGTGCGAGGCCAAGTTTAACACGCTCAAAGACGAGAACGCAGAACTCAAGTAAGTTTTGACCAGTGAGAGGCTATGACATATGGGCATACCAGTCAATTAGGCAATAGACAAAGGGGGAAAATGTCCTTCTCAATGTACCTTTTTTTTAAACTATGTAGCACTAATCATTAATCATAAATAACAATAATAATAGCCCAATACTACATACAGTATAAGTATAATGTGTTATTACAGCCAAAATAGAATTTTAAAAATGTATAGGCCTTCCAATGTTTTCATTTATAGACTATTCAGAGTGAGTGCACTTTGAACTAAAACTGTGTCTTAACAATTTGTGGCATAAAAGGGATTTCTACATTTCGATATCAATGTTTTGTTTAGCCCTATTTTTAATCCATTTGGCAGTAGCCAATTTGCACATGGAAAGGCTTTTATTTTAAAGGACACTAAAAATACCAGAATTAGGGGCTAATCACAAGTTCAAATCAAAAATAATAATAAAGAATAATGTAAAAATATATTTTTAAAGGAGTGCCTAAGAGAGATCACAATAATGCCCATTGTATTTATTTTTTTGTTAATTCCAAAGGCAAAAAGTGTTAAAAGAAATGTTTTCAAATTTGAAATCTCCTATGTAAAACAAACTAGAGTACATAAAAACCTAAGGAGAATCTTTTCAGCTCAACATTTGTCCGATCTAAAACTTACGGTAATTATTTTGTTCATAGAGCACAAATGGCTCGGTTAGAGGAAGCCGCCTCTCAGGCGCAGGCACGCCTCGAAGAGAAACTCCACGAACTGGCGCAGCTGAACGCGCAACTGGATACTGTGCGCGAGGAGTCTGCGCGACAGGTCTCACGCACCAAGGAACGCAGCGAGACCGTGCGCAGATGTCTACAGAACCAGATCTCCGAGCTCGAGCGGCAGTTGGCTCAGAGCCGGGCGGTGGCACGGACGGCTCAGAAAGACAGGGACGATGTAAGTCACATGAAACAATGGGGATGGGTCAGTCAGTATGAACGACAAGATATAACTTCTGAGCTTGGTGCGATATGCCAACGATATAGCTTTATGGAAAATAACACTTTTAAATGTTGCCAACACAAGAAATTAAGGGGACATGGCTTCTGTGTTAAAATCATTGCAGTGCATCATCAAAATTGCAATATCAATAGTCATAAGTGTTACAAGAGCTTAATGTAATAACAGAATCTATGATGATAGGATCAGTGATCGGTAGTCGTAACGTCACCACCAGAATTACCAAACGTATCACAAACTTTATGAAGAGTTCAAACTTGAGAACTTAAACCCCTTGATTTGGTATAATGCAAGGTCTGCCCACATTGTACTTCCAGTTTTTTCAATGTCAACTCTCAAACAAACAACATAAGGAAGAAAAATTTATTACAACCTATTTTTTGTAGTTTTTCCATTGCTGTACCCTCACTGCTTTATTTTATTTAAATACAGAATATACTTAGAGGTAACAATTTTTTTTATTTCATTTTTACTCTGGTATGCGGTGTTTATGGAAGTGTGGTGGCTGGAGAGAAGACACGAGACCTACGGTATCTTCAATGCCGACCCAACACAGAGTTGGAGGTGGCAACAGATATTGATGTGCGCCAACCGTTAAGTCATTCACTATGCACCACTCTAGCCAAGGGGTGGACAGACCTGTGCTAGACAAATGCAGCCATAGGGAAGGGGGAGTTTCTAAGTCAACAGCCAGAGAACTAGTTTTGGGGAGTAAAATACTCCCCTGCATACTAGCTGTTTGCAAGATGGACTTTGCCTCTTTTCTCACCTTTAATGATCAGCAGAGGAATACCCCGGGCCCAGACAAGGAAAAACTATATAAATAAGTATCTGAGAAGATCCCAACCAGAGTGGTCAAAGGTAAAATCATAACAAGTAGAAAAGCTGGAAATATACAATATTAATATGTAAATTTCCCAGTTGCAAGACAAAGTATGGTAGAACACTAGGTGGTCTATAAATGAGGGGAAAACTTCGCCCCTCTCATTTTCTATGTCCTTGTCTACTTTTGTACACTTAAAATCAAAATGCTAGGCACCGCAAGACTTACGTTTTATGAGAGAATGTTTTGCTTCGTTACAGATTCGCCAGAGGATGCAGGGTCAGATCAACAGCCTGAATGAAAGTTTCGATCAAGCCCAGATGAGAATTCGAAGTCTTCAAGGACATGTAAATTTTCTCAAAACATCATATTCCAACATCTTTACTGCAGACAATCAAAACCCATTAATGATAGCTGATGGAAATCCGCCCTGTGACTGTGATCAATTTTAACTTACCCAACAAACTTAGTTTCTTTACTGCAACCAATTTAATATATCCTTTTACAAGTTATTTATTTCATATGCTTAAAACTTTTAATATGTCAAATATCTATAGGTACACATCAGAAATATCCAAAAATAAAATTTCTTCTTTAAGTGATTACCCATATTCAAATAAAGCTCCATATTGATAAATACGTAATATTTATTTCAAATATAACTCTTAGAAAACTCAAATTCTTAATAAAGGCACACAATACCTAATATCAATAGGATGTGTAAGGATGGCAATTGGTAAATAATTTTTTTTAATGAAAATGAATATTTTATTTACAATTTTGTGAAAGTATTGATCTGAGCTATTACCTACAAAACACAATTCAGAAGTACTGTAGAGTAGCTTAATATGTTGCACTAGATCTATCAACATTATCCTAAGTAAAAACTATCAAATTTAACATTTCCCTTTGGATAGTTCTTGGCACTGTTACACATAAACAATGTTATGTTTATAGTTCTTGTCATTTAAAAATAGTACATACAGATAACTATTTAATTGTACACAACATCTTGTGAATACTATATCAGAGTGTAACTCTTGGTATGGCTTTTTCAATATTCATTAATATAATCATTTCAACAATTATTATTTACTAATTTAGCCACTGAAACATAGGGCTATACTTCTACACACATCAGATAACAAATTATGAGTGAGGATAAGAATGATAATTATAGCCTAGAACTAAATATTAAATCAAATACTGAAGACATCTCTTAATAGAAGACAGGACCTATAGACGTACCAACACCACCGTGCCCGCGCCGTAACATGTGCGCGCCTCCGGGCCAAGTTCATTCTCTCTTTCAGAGGTGTTCTACAGATATGGGCACCAGATTGACCCAGTTCTGGCTGACAGCCCCGAGGAACACATCTTTCTAATAAGCTTACGCATACAGCAGGAGTGAAAAATTACCGATCGCCCTGGCGAGTACAAATTTCATGCTGGTGCTTAAATAATCAAGAAGTAAAAATTACACTTTTCAAGAAAAAAATATTTAAATGTAAAATTGACAATTTGAATTTTTGTTGACACACCCGTAAAACTAACTTGACCATTGATAATGCGCGACTGCATTGAAGTCAATTAGGATTCAACCGTTTTTGGTCAGGGCTGTTGTGATGTTGGTAGATCTATAGTACCTAGTACTAAAAAGAATGCCCGTAAGTAGCAAATACACCGGTTATGAATGTCAAGCAAGGCCTAATCAGTAGTAATCATTTTTAAAATGTGCACAGTGCACACATTTAAATAACAACCATCAAAATTAGGTTCTTTAATTTGTCACAATGTAATCACAACCAATTATTGAGAACAGCTAACAACATTCCCTCTGCTCTGTGTACTACTATACTACATTATTTTGTGTGCCAACAATTACTTGAAATGCGTCAATATGACTGCCAGCAATGATAATGTCCCATTAAGCAGACAAATAATAACCGATACGCTGGATGAAAACCTATATTATATTTCTGAAGTTTTAAAGATGTCTTTGATATTATTGCAAATGGTTATATGGTGACAAATGTTTGTCTTTCATGCAGAAGCGTAGATAGGTATCTTCCGCAAAACTAGATACCTAATTTGTTTTGCCCTTAGTTTCAAGACTTGGGTCTCAAGTCATTGAATACAACAATTGCACTGGGTACAAAAGAGTTTGTACACACAACACTTCATGAGTTTCTAAGAATTACAATATGTATGATGTAATGTACCTAAATCAAATGCATGCAGAAGCAAAACTAAAATTATGTTGTAAAACCTATTATACTGGTTGCTATCTATAAAAATAGTAATTAATTTAAGTAACCACATTTCACTCAGTTAATGTTGACAAAAGATGACAATTGAGCTGGTTACAACATAACAAAGAGATACAAATAGCAGATCTAAACTAATAACTTGTTTCTAACAATGATTTTGAGAACACTCCCATTTCACACAGAGATTTGCACAATTGCTGTAATACAATAATAAAAACCCACACACACACCTACTTGTGCACAACATTCTGTTAGGCACAATCACAGTAGGCCTACTTTTAAGAAATATATTATGTACTGTTGAGGAATGTGTAAATTTAAAAAGAACACTGCATTTTTGCAAATCTAACCATCCCATTTAGGCATTTCATTAGATTAAATGCTTGTTGCAATGCAACTTGCACAGTGATAAATAGAAAAGGAATGCCCAGTAGAAGTCTACTCTATGGAACTGTCACACTCAGCAAAACAATAATAAAAATTATTATTTATTAATTAATGTGAAATATCAGATCGCAATCATTTACCTTAGATTCAATTTTTGTACAGTTCAATATATTAAAAGGGAAAGCTACTTGTATTTCCATTCACTTACTTGTAATGCAATTCATTGAAAAGTAGATAACATTTATTTGGATTGCATGAACATAAATAGAATGCAACACAAGGAAATTACAGTTCCTTGCAAAGTGAAATATTATGCAATAGCACAATACCATTGAAAGTGTAATTTGTTTGAAATTAGACTGATAATAGAATTCTAGTCTTCAAGAGTGTAAAACAATAATGAACACTAGCATGGAACACTTAACACTAGGTAGGCCTACTAATAATTGAGTAGGCCTATTCTTGAGTGACTAAAATAATATGTGCCGACTGTTCATATAGAATGCTGGTATATATTTGGAATGTTTGGTTACTTCCTCATCCGAGCACTCTTCCAGTACCGTATATATTTATTATAGATACTGGTTTGAGTTGGAATTGTTGATAGTGGACATTTAATGATTAATTTGATTGAAACCTGATACATTTTACTTCTTGGAATGATTACAATGGATTACAATGGAATGATAGTTTGTGTGCGATTGTTTCTAATAGATATAACCACTAGTAGGCAAGAAGTATGACTTTTAGTGCTCTTAATTAAAATGAAGATGAATATTGTGACAACACAATTTGCACATCCCTAGACTAAACGAGTTCAATTAGGTACAGGTACATATTTGTTTCAGTAAGGGATGTTTTGTTACCGAGAGTGTGGAATATTTTCATGAAAACATTATAGGCAATATAAAACTGCCTGGATACAAACAAAATATGAATATGATACAATACTGTATAAAATATATTATATAAAACATGGAGTAGGCTACATATTAAAAGTTAAAACTAAGACAATAAACTGATACTTAACCTAAATATGATACCTTATAAAAACGTCAATTATTACATAACATAAATGTACTTTAATGGCAACCATTTTGCAATTTTGAATTTACGCCTACCAAGATTAGTAGGTAGGCCCTAGAAGTAGTAGGCCTACTATATTATGTATACATAAAGTAAAAGGATGTAATTAGTATGTACATCAGGGTCATATATAAATCAAGAGTCTGAAAGATACCTCTTTCACGAATTCGTGGTAACTCTTGGTGCCATTATTTATATCGCCTGTTAACAGGCATTATCGATGGAAGTTCCCTAGACTATTTATGTTATTAATATTATTTCGGAGGCTTGAAAGTATCTTGGTCAAACAAAATAGTCAATATCTAGAAGCAGTCAGGAAATAAAATTTTATCAAAACAAAAGCATAAAACATAATTGGTAGTTTGCAAATAAGACTTGACACTAAGATTAGAATTATTTGAAATAAGCTAGAAACTAAGGCAAATATAGAAGAAAGGCTAGTCTAATGCTATGCCTAGGCCAAGGTATCGTATATATGCTCTCTTTACGTCCATGTATATTTCTCTAGGCTTGATAGTTTCCTGGTGAATAGGAATTTCCTTGACATATCAGCCATGTTTCTTATTATGTCGATAATGCAGTTCACAGGGGATATAATAATGACACCAGAGTGACCACGAGATGTCGGGGAAAGAGGTATCTTTCGACCTCTTGATTAATTACCCTGATGTACATCAACATCCTAAATCTAAATCTTGCATGCTCATAGACAAAATTATTTTAAAAGTTTGTATTTTGCATTTTAAACAAAACAGGCTAATAAGGTACATATTATTAAAATTACCCGGATAGGCTTACATGGTATTTGCTACAAACAATAATGAATAAATGTACAAATTGGATAATAAAAATATTAAAATTGGGAAAATTGCTACTAAATATTGAATAATAGTTACCAACATTGGTAAACCAATGATTTTGATTAGGTATCAAGGAACAGGTAAAAGCTACCACTTTTAGGATTTATATTTACATTAACATACGACACCTACTTTTCTTCCAAGGTGACAACGCACTGCATACATAAAGGAGACTGTAAAACGGAGTGCAGCAAGTTGTGCAGTTCACCAAATTACCACACCGCTCCTCACTTCACATGTATTATTATCAGTTACCTATGCTGCGGTGCAATACATCTAGAATGTGTTGTCCATAATCACAACTCAATGCACAAAGTGGGTGCAAGATTGATGCATACCTTATGCACTGAATGCTTATTTGAAATCATTGTTCAATTTAACAGCAGCAACATTACCGCTACCACAAAAATATTTTATTATGAAACAAGATGAAACAAGATATTGAGCATAGAAGGAGCTAGGCTCAATGTGGCAAGTTAACATGATTGGAGCACTATTTCTGTTACACAGTCTCCAATATAGCTCGATGACTCCCTATTTTGTCAAATTATAATTATTTACAGGATTTGCACTCAAAAAATTGAATCAGTGAGAGTGCACTTTGTTCTCCTGGTAGTATACTACACAACCAGACCAGTAATATTTTCATAAAGCAAAAGTACATAATATAAAAACTGCTGCATCTCATGTTAATTCATTTAACAAGTTGTCAAGTTCCTATCAATATCATGTAAGGCAATGCACTGGTTTAACAAATAGTTTCTTATTCATGTTGGGGAAGTAAGATGCTAACAGAAGCCTACCCCTACCATTGACACAAAGCAAAGTACACATGATAGACTGGTGTAGGCCTAGAGAAGGAACAATATAATATGTTAACACGAAGTTGGCAATGTAGAGTTAAATATTTTGTAAGTCAAAACTGTAGGCAGGGTTCTAAAATTTTGCTAGCTATTCACAGAGTGTGAACATGCATGTTGCCATCTAGTAAGACTTCCAAATCATTTGTACAGACAGGTTACATGAAATGTCTCACTACCATCACAACTCACCATGGCGGAATCTATGTATACACGTAGACTCTACGGCTTTACGTGCCAGTCCATTGTGGCAGAGGCCAATAACACCGGAAAGGCACATTCGCTTGCTCCGGCTGACAAAAACAAGCTGTGCTTCTCAAATAGGCCCTACGGTTGTTTGTGCAAGGTGAAGCTGAGGAGGAGGTCAGAGTTGACTCTTTCCCCTGCCAGATGGTGAGTAAGCCAAGAACCAGCTATGCCCAACGTCCTTGTCTCTTCCACCTCTCAACTGATAAAACTTGTTTGTGCTGACCAGAGCTAGCAATTGTGTTCCCTCGACAATTTCTCAATTTTATGGGTCTGGGTCCGGTCAACAATAAAATGAGTAACATTTTATTTCTATTGGCAAAATATCGTAATTCATGTAGGCTATAGGCCCTAGAGTAGGTAGACTAATATTAAATGTAAATATTTTATTTCTTTGGTGTACGGCCTAGGCCTTCAATCATTTATTACTTAGCCTAACCAATAACAGTGTCTTTACAAATCTTAATAACCTGCTAGTACAACTTACTAAGGGGCATAATATTAAGATTGATATTGACAATTTCAGTAGACCAATTTCTGCAAGGTATACTGAAGGTTCCAGCCAGCATAACATGGAGATGCAGCACTTCTCACAATTTCAGGTCTTATTGATGTTGTGTTTAAAACTCATACAGACAATTGATAATGGTAACTTATTTTCAAAACAAGTTGTGTGTATTATCACACAAAGACTAGACATATATAAAATGGCACTTTAAAAGAGTTGGCACTTGAAAAAATAGGTACTAATTATCATAAATTTGTACAAACAATTAGTAAAAATGGGTGAGGGCCAATACAAACAGTTACGATTCCTTTAACTGTTTTGCCAAGACTTCCATAATAGCCTCAGATTTACCTTTTAACTTTTGAGCACACTGGTTCATTTCATCGAGACACTGAACCAAACTAACATTCTTAGCTTCAAAGCTATCCTTAGTTTCCTTAATAATTAGAGGGGATTCAGAATTGTTCAGATACTGCATCAAGAGAAGACGAGCTTTTTGACCAAGCAGCCTCTTACGACACAAACTGTTGTTACTTACTTCGTTTTCTTTGGTTATGTCGAGATGAACAAATGGTAATAGTTTCTTCATACGTTCTGCCGGTGAAAACAATCGCTTTGCAATTGGCTGAATTTTGGGCAATGTAGGCAAGTGATTATTGTGCAATAATGGTGCAGATATTGGAGGTAAATGGTTTGGAGCCAATTTGTTCTTGATCTGTATGTTGTTGTTAGCTTGAATATTGAATGAATCAATATGATGCATTGGTTCTTGTCCACTGTTACTTTGGTTACTAGCATTTTCTAAGCAGAGAAAGGTTGAGGAACTGCCCAGAGAAGTTGAAACAGAGTTTGGATTAAGGCAAACATCTTTGGTACCTTTAAATTGACTAGTGTGGCAAGATAGATCATCTAAATCTGTAGCAGAGGTATTTGGAAAGTTGTTGAAAAGTGGTGTTTTGGGATCTATGGGTAGCTCATTTCTGTTTGCTGTTATAACACCGTCACTCTCAGATTGTGACCAGCCTGTTTGGTCTATTTGGATGTTATGGAATGTTTCCCGTTCAATAGGCCTACCAGTATCATTACCAATAAACTGATCGTAAATGCTCGGTTCGATTAAATGCAAAGATGGCAATGACTCCTGCCATCGCTTCACTTTAACAAATGGATTCTCTAGCTGATGGTTCAATGGTTGTGTAGACAATTGAACATTATCGCTGTTTGGCATTGTAGTTTGGTGTTTATTTGTACATTGGCGGTTGGCAGCATTTTTAACGGAATGAGATTCAATTCCATGTTGTGCAGATTCCCAGTTGGAGTCATGGCTTTGGTGTATGAAACACCTTCCATTTTTCTCCTCTCTAATTTCTGTTGATAAATTAAACGGCAATGGTTCACCATCATCAACTTCATCGACCAGACAGGTACTATTGCGATTACTAAAGCTGGGTCTTGGACCTGTTCCAGTGGGTTGGTTCGACACTTCAGGCTTGTATTTTTCTCGTGTTTCCAATCCATTAGATTCTTTTTGAAGGTGACTTAAATTAGGCAAGAGGAGCATATTTGGTGAAGCTTTTGGTTTCTTATAATCGGGAAGGGTTATGTTGAATGAGTTCCCCACCGAATTGACTCGTAGATGATCAATGCGATTTTCCGCTGCAGCGTATTTCATCAACAGTGTATCATAGTTTTCCTGAAGCTTTAACAACATTCTATCTTTCTCCTCTAACTCATCTTGTAGTTTGTTGATAATTGGTAAAAGAACTTTTGGAGGGGTAGATTCTCCGTATGTGGTATCGCCTACCTTGCAACTGGGCGTGGCACTTTCGTATGTTAACTTCTTCTTGATTTTATTCCCTGCTTTTATTTGCTTGATGTAGTCCTTGACTTTACTTTGAATATGTTCGTAGCTTTTACCACTGTTAAGACTTAAACAACTAAGAGACCGGGGAAATCCAGAATCTTTAGACTTTGGACAAGATCCAACAGTTGTGATTGATTGGCTTTGAATTGTTTCCGAAGAAAAGTTGCTTTGTTTGGACACCAATGGAAATGTTGGAATTTTTGAAATGTCATGCATCGATAAGGATAGTTTAGATCTTGATTCATGGCTGCAAATTGGATCGTCCAAAACGTCCACCGGACTATCGGTAGGCTTGCGTGAGTGGCTTGTGGTTGCTGTATCATTTTCGTTGTTCGGGTCCGCAGATGAGAGTTCAAAACGATCATCGTAAGATCTAAAATCGCTACTAAAATGACTAGAGCAAGAGTCTGTTAACGTTGCACTGACAAGATTCGGTTCAATATTATCTAAAACATCTTCCTCTTCGATTGAACAACTAAGGAAATTTGCATGGATTTTTTCCTCCGCATTTTCTTGGGATGCGAAAGACATGGGGCTTCTTGTTTGTAGTCTGTGTCTTATCGCTTGTTTCACCGACATGTTGCTATACACAGTTGTACAAGCCTATGTGGTCACCAGCCAGCTGATTCTGTAAAATAGTGTTCAAAAACATGACAATAAAACCTTGAGGTTGTAGATAGCATGGTTAGCCTAGCTAAACTGGGTTTCTTTTAACTAGTAGGCCTGACCACTGACCTATAAATATATTGTATTTAGAGTCTACCCACTCAGTTATATAATATATGTTATATAATTTAGGCCTCCTACACCATGTCAATTCAATTTAATGCTAATAATATGGATGTCAAACGAGAATTATCATTGATCGATATAGGCTGCCAATAAAACAAAGTATTGGAAGTGTCCGGAAGTTCCAGATTTCATATTTTCTGCTTCAAAAGTCATAAATCCAAGTGAGCCACAGTTCAGTTTTGAACCATGAATGAGAAAACTACCAACTAAACTAAACTCTTCCTAATTTTACCATTATATTCACACGTCACACGTAATGGCCTATTGTCACGAAAGTAACGCAACTTCGGACATTTACTTAGTGGACAAATTATAAACATTAAAATCTATTTGAATATACTGTAGTTAATAGTTAGCCATTCACCTCAATTAATCTCAATTTTCTAACCGTTGTAGTTTTCACAGGAATATGAACAGTGGCGGATCTAGGACATAATCATGGGGGGAGGCAATTTGCGTGTGCATGTACAGTCGTGGGATAGGGACTAAGTGCGGACACACGGGGGGTGTGGTGGGCATAGGGTTGCCATACGTCCCGAAAAATCGGGATTGTCCCGATTTTGAACTCTGTATTTTTCGTGTCCCGAAAATTCGGGAATGTCCCGATTTCCAAATACTAGTCCTACAAATAATAATATTGATAAAAATGTCACTTTTATTCTTCAAAATTCAATCTTTACATTACAATTTTACATAACAGGTTTTATATAATTTTTATTTTATTCTCATACAGATAGTTTTTTAGTTTCAAAACCGCTGTTTTTTAAGAATGGCGGTTCAAATGTGGCGCGCCACTCTTTAAGTCGTCACCGCTCAGGTCACGTGTCTATTGGCCCATCCAGTGCAGCGTTGTCTGGCTCAGTTTGGCTGGGCAGTGAGCACCGTGCGTTTCTGTTTTTTGCGCCGCGGCCGTCACGTCAGTCAGTCAGTCCAGTCAGTCAGTCAAGGGCATTCGTCGAGGGAGTATGTGTTGTGAGCTGTCCGCTACGACTGTGAGTGTGACGAGGCAATGCCGCCGCCTAAACGAAAAACTCAGTACAAGGTTGAATACGAAAAAGAATTTCCGTCATTCAAGAGAGGACGAGATGACTTCGAAGGCCATTGTTCATTATGCAAGTAAGTACAGAGCACAGATGAATAATGGTAGGCTAGTGGATGTTAGTTAGTTTAATTTATTATGATTTAAGTGATTGACCTGTCCCATCACGATTCACGAAACAGTGTCAATGCTAGCCGCCTCCTAACGTAGCTTTAAAGATTTAAAAGCCTATACTCCCTAGTGTCGGCGTACTTCTTTCCATTATCGTCTTTATTTTACTACAGATGCTACGTATCGGTTTCACACAGCGGGCGGCGCGACTTGGTTACGCACGTACAAAGCAAGAAGCATAAACTAGCTATATCTTCAGTGGCGAGCTCATCGAAACTTACACAATGTTTCGCGGTGTCAACGGAAGAAACTGCAAAAATAGCGGCAGCAGAGGGCACGAGCGCTTTTCATGCTGTGACTCACCACCAGTCGTACAACTCTACTAGCTGCTCAAATAAACTGTACAAGAAAATGTTTCCCGACTCTTCTATTGCGTGCAAATTTTCAAGTGCTTCAACTAAAACTACTAAAACTAAAACTACCTCTAGTTCCTAGTACCCATCCCAACCCAACATCACCTTAATTCTATGAAATTGTGTCTTCTATCATCACTTTAAACATGAAAAATATAATGCTTAAACGTCATTTTCTGGGCACTTACGTTTAAAAAGGACCCCAAAAATGTTTCGCCTCCGCCGGCTGGGGCTTCGCCCCAGACCCCTTGTTGCCCACTCAGTTACTACAAATGTCCCGAATTTCACTCTGGGAAATATGGCAACCCTAGGTGGGCGGAGCCCTCCATTAATAGCGCCGCAGGCGAAAATTTTGATAATCAGGTTTTTAGAGTGCATTTGGTGTTGTGACTTCACCCTCCTAGGCTCTACCACCTTACGCCCTACGTGGTCTAACCTGCCTATGAAGTCACGTCGCAACCTTTTACCGACACCACCTGGCCCGAAGGACCCGACCAGCGCCAGAGTGTGATTCACTCGTGACTCACCAATTGGAGTCACTTTAGGTCGGGGGTGGTGTAGGTGAAGGTCACCCGTCCTAACTCTATGCCTGACTCGCCAACCTGCCCTAAGCTTAGCTCGCGGAGAGATGAGACTAACATAAACCGAGAGACACAAAAT
Source organism: Sweltsa coloradensis (assembly GCA_024449915.1). Lineage (NCBI taxonomy): Eukaryota > Metazoa > Arthropoda > Insecta > Plecoptera > Chloroperlidae > Sweltsa > Sweltsa coloradensis. The sequence goes on along the minus strand of JAMZAV010000781.1, from coordinate 59,330 downwards.
GCAAATCGAAAACACAACAACGCAACACAAAAACCAAAAACAACAACCAGAGTGTACCGACAGTGCAACCCAGCACGGTCCAGTACACTACCCACTGGGGGTAGAGAACCCACCTTACCAGGCACGCTAGTGGTGAGCCACGCCGTCGCTGGTCCGCTCCACGCTCGTTCTGGGGCCCCAGGCACTGCTGCTGAAAGTGGGTCAACCACCCGAGAAGCGGCGTGGTGTGGACTGAGGGTCCTAGCAAAAACACTACGCTATGAGTTGAGGGAAACAGGGGGCAAACATGCACTATGAAGTGAAAAGCTGTGTACTTTTAGTGGACTTTACTGACTCAACAATGAATTTAAATTACAACAATGAAGTTAGGTTTCAAGTGAAGTTAACGATCGGATCCGAATTTAGGCAAAAGAAAAATACATACATGAGATACCAGGGTTACAATAAAAATACAAGTAAACACCAATGCTCTACTCATCCAAGTCCTCTCTGTCCCACTCCAAAGTCCTATCCTGTTCCTTGGTCTTGAGTGAAGAGGGGGAGGGGAATGATGTGGCTGCAAGCGGCGACGCGCTCCGGCGCGTAGGTAGGCCTTGCCTACGGGGAAGGCGTCCAGTGGCGGACGCGGACCTTGTGTCCTACTGCTTCCTTCTCGGCTACTCGCCCAGAATGTTTAATCTAGCTTACCACAGCCCCAGATGTTCTCGTAGAGGGAGAGATGCCCTTGATCTGGCATCGTGGTGTTTACTAACCACGTGGTCTTATACTTTATTGGCACTAACACGTGCACCCTATCTCGACACCGCAAAGCCAATCCGAAGACAGGAACTGTAAACTTGATGTGAGCTCATGCTCCCCGCAACTCTGTAGTTGTTTAGAAATTACCGTGCACTCGCCGGGTCGTCATTGTTAGACGTACTGTTGTCGGTTCCCCTTTACATAGGGTACACCAAAAACGCGTCGGATTCTTCCGAATAAGTTTCAAAAAGTAAAAAGAAGTTAGAAAAAGACCAACTCCCTAGCCCTAGTCGGCCACTCCGTGATAGACGGAGGCTCCACGACCATGATGGCTCTCGCAGGGTGGGACACCACGCTGGCACTAACACGTGCACCCTCGGACTCGACCGTCCGGTTCCAAAGCGTGACCCACTGTGATCGAGGTGGATGCTCCTGGCTGCCTCGCCTCGTCCGGGGTTTCTTCTCGGCCTCGCCATCCGGTCACGTGTGTCTCTCTGGACACCGCCATTGGTCAGTCTTCTTGGTTCAAACTTCCGCGGGTCGTTCTGGGCTCGCGATTCGTCGACTACAAACTCAACAAAAATACACATTTCCGTTGGTTTTGTCACCAACGTTGCCATTTATGCTTGCCGCATTCCTCAACCCTTGCTCGCTGCCGTCGAAAGCTGAAGCCAACGCACTTTTCCAGGACGTTCCGTATTTAACATGGGGTGACGTCACTTCTAGGCCACTCTGGTAAACCCGAAACCAAAAACATGAGCCTCGGCTCCACAACTTCACATTCCACACTTTCAACCCTAAGGTTGGCCTTTGCATGCCTAGATGCAGATTCACACTGGCTTGAACACTTGTTAGAAAAATATGACTTAAGGCCTTGAAAATATTGAAAGTTCCACATGATATGAAATACATAGATAGATTTATAAACAGTGAAAAATATAAAAATACAAGGGGTAGGGCTGTAACGTTACAGTGTGTTTTAGAAAAAAGTGGTGGGCGGTATGCAATACCGTGTATGTAATGTAGTTTGTGTGCGTCAATTTGTTTTGTCGTCATGTCGAGCTTACAATTTACAGCATTGGCCTACATGGCAACACAATTATTAACGTTTGATCTTATTTTCAATTTAGCATTTTATTTATTTACTAGGAAAACGCTTAAGTCCCGCCGCGTTGTTGGATGAGCGTAATTGGTGCATTGAGCTGCCATGTGTTATGCGGATTTTCTGTTCTGTGAAAAAATCATTACTAAGTTGAAGATTTTTTTAAAAATTATTTAAAATAAATAAAAAATAAACTTTAATTCTTAATTTTTTTAATTAATCGTAATTTTAAAAAAGAAAAAAATTGTAAAATTTTGATTTTCATAAGAAATAATTATTCGATTGAGCTCAAATTTCACACAAATATATTAATTCATAAAATTAAGGTTCTGTGAAAAAATCATTACAATCGGATAAAGCATGTAGGTGTTATAAGTCGAAGAATTGTTTTAAAATAGAAAACCCCCGTAAAATTGCGATTTTCATGAGAAATAATTTTTCGATGCGCTTAAATTTTCCACGAATATATAAATTCATAAAATAAAGGTTTTGTGAAAAAATCATTACAATCGGACAAAGCGTGTAGGTATTATAAATTGAAGAAATTTTTTAAAAATCGAAAAAAAATCGTAAAATTGCAATTTTTATGAGAATTTTTTTTTCGATTGCGCTCAAAAACGTGGGCAGTTCTAAGTTCAGAGATTTCGAAGGTCACAATAAAATTTCATCGCAATCGGAGTATCGGTTTAGCCGGAATCGTGCTAACAAACAGACAAAAATACAAAAAAAAAAAAAAAAAAAAAAAAAAACAGAAAAAAAAACATTCCGGATTTTTTTCTCCAGTGTAGTGAAATGGAATCTTCGCTTCGCTCGCTACGCTCATCCAATTAAACGTCAATCCTATTCAGGTAAAAAACTATTTACATAGGCCTAAGAGGACAACTAAATAAATCGAATTACACTGATGCAGACACATTTCAGAGGCAAACTGATGATTTCTGATAACATAAAGGAGAGTTGTCTTTCACTGGGAGTTTTAAATAAATAGCGCCGCAGGCGAAAATTTTGAAAATCAGGTTTTTAGAGTGCATTTGGTGCGTGCACAATAAAATAATAAAATATTTTTTTAAATTTTTAAAGCATCATGGGGGGGCGATCGCCCCACCGCCCCCCCTGTATCCGCCACTGGTGACAAATATAACATTTCAAATATGTATCTGTATTTCTCAGTCACACACCTAACGCAATTGGTAAAATTCATAAACTAAACTAGGCCTATACCTATACCATAGGATTATGTTACCTTTTTTGGTAGCCTACTTAAAAATCATTTCTTGCGATGGGTCGAAATTACACAATAAAAACCAAACCAATAAATGTAAAATCTAAATAATGCATCTTTTTATATAGGTAGGGCCTAGGCCTATATATTTTTAATTAGGTAGGCCACCCTAGGCTTATGCCTTGAAATTTTCAGAGCGAAAGTCACACACATAACAGTAGAATCGCCCTGCTCTAAGTCCTGCCAACTTTATAATTTATATACTATTGATTATGGAAGTGTAGTTGACTGTAATCCGGAGAAAAAAGGTCCGATGGAGCGCTAGTGAGCAATCAGCTGTTTAGCAAGATGGCTGGGTAAAAGGAATAGCTGCCGTACACATGCTTGGTTAACATTGCATGGACTCAATCTTGAAACTTACTTTTTCAGTTGAAAACGTTCAGTTACATAATTGAAAATGATTCAGAACTGTAGCAAGATATCTTGTGTTTCAATAAAGTTGAAACATAATGAATATCTGTAAAGAATTAGTGATTACATAATATAGTGTACGTACCTACTTCCCACGTAGGCCTACTGCATTTCAAATGACTAGCGCCTATGGTTTGTTTACCCTACTTTGCTAAGTATAAAACAAAGAGCATAAATTATTAGTAATCCCATAGATTAAAATAACCTTGTAGTATGCTAAAGCAAGCGTGCACTAGTAATTTGACAAAATGATAATGGCCTAGCTAGAGCTGTGATAAACTGAGAGAACAGCGCGGAAAATTGACGGCCGCCTAGCTTGGCCTAGGCCTGCTTCTTGCCAGTTTCAACCATCCCTAGGTGACAAATGATGACTCATTAAAAGCAAGGGCTAGAAGAAGACTAATAATTTTTGTTACACAAAAATCCCAAAACTATCAATTTATTTCAATAAATTGGATAGGCGTCAGCTGTGTTGTCTACCCTTGGCGTGTTGATAAACCTGATCACATAGAGGATACCGAGCTTTTTGCAGATGACTTCACTACAAGTATTACCGCTACTGAGACAATACAACTTCAAGAGCAGACAGATGAAGAATTACCGAATCCACCAAATGGTTTACGGTGAACAAACAACTGCTAAACTCAACAAAAACCAAATTTATTCAATTCCATTCAATCCAAAAAAACAAATCACTCAACCAAATACCTTGCATTACAAATTTACAGGATCTACAGTAGTAATCTACACAAGCAAAATTACTAGGAATAACAATAATAGATAACAACTTAACCTGGCATGCCCACATCAACACCCTAATACCAAAACCAAGCTCAGCTTGTTTTGCAATTAAGAGCATCAAACAAATAAGCAACATATCAACTGCTAAAATATGTTACTTTTCTCTATTTGAATCGCACTTGAGACACGGAATCGAATTTTGGGGAATATCGACTCATATCGACAAGGTATTCATCACGCAAAAACGAGCAATCAGAGCATTATGTACCCTTAAGCCGACAGAGCATTGCAAACCCTACTTTATTACACTTAACATTTTTACAGTTACATGCCTTTACATTCTCAAGTCAATTTTATTAATAAGAAAAAACATCCACACTCTCACAGTCAACAGTAGCGTACACTACACTCTCACAACACAAGGCACAAAAATGATCTCCATCTTAACCAATATCGTACAAATCTAGGCCAAAAAACTCTAAAACTCTATTCAATAAACTCCCCAAATCAATAAAAAACATAACAGAACACATCAAATTCCAAAATGAACAAACCAAAGTTTTAACACAAAAGGCATACTACAGTGTAAAAGACTATGACAGACAAAACTACCTAATAAATGCTATTACCAATTAAAAAACTCAGCTCTGCTTGTTTTGCAATTAAAAGCATCAAACACATAAGCAATGTATTAACTGCTAAATTATGCTAGGTACCTTTCTCTATTTGAATCACATCTGAGGTATGGAACAGAATTTTGGGGAATGTCAACTCACATTGATCACCAGAAAAACTCTGTTTATATTAATACTAGGAAAACGCTTAAGTCCCGCCGCGTTGTTGGATGAGCGTAATTAGAGGACCTGGATCTTATTAATTACAGAAGATAAAGCGGCGTTAAGCGTAATTGGTGCATTGAGTTGCCAAGATTTATGCGGATTTTCTGTTGTTCTGTGAAAAAATCATTACTTAATTGAAGATTTTTTTAAAAATTAATTTAAATTAAATAAAAAATAAACTCTTATTTTTAATTTTTTTAATTAATCGTCGTTTAAAAAAGAAAAAAATCGTAAAATTTTGATTTTCATAAGAAATAATTATTCGATGGTGCTCAAATTTCATACGAATATATTAATTCATAAAATTAAGATTCTGTGAAAAAATCATTACAATCGGATAAAGCATGTAGGTGTTATAAGTCAAAGAATTGTTTAAACAAAGAAAAAACCCGTAAACTTTCGATTTTCTTGAGAAATAATTTTTCGATCGCGCTCAAATTTCACATGAGTACCTAAATTCATAAAATTAAGGTTCTGTGAAAAAATCATTAAAATCCGACAAAGCATGTAGGTGTTATAAGTCGAAGAAATTTTCAAAAAATCGAAAAAAATCGTAAAATTGCGATTTTCATCAGAAATAATTTTCCGATTGCTCTCAAAAACGTGGCAGTTCTTCGTTCAGAGATTTCGAAGGTCTCCATAAAATTTCATTGCAATCGGATTATCGGTTTAGCCGGAATCGTGCTAACAGACACACAAAAATACAAAAAGAAAAAAAAAAAAAAACATTCCGGATTTTTTTCTCCAGTGTAGTGAAATGGAATCTTCGCTTCGCTGGCTACGCTCATCCAAAAATTCTCTACAACCTTGTTCCAAATAAGAAATCAATGATATATAGGCCTACCTCAATATATTAAATTCAAATCTGAGCTGACAAAATTGTTACTACAAAAAGCTTACTATAGTGTGGACCAGATAAGGTGGCGGTCGCCGCGGGATCGCAGCACTGTCGACCACGCACTATGGCCACAGGATCGGCAAAAAGTAGATAAAATAACGGTCTCTAAAACTGCTTTCGGAGAAAAACACGATTATTTTAAAGCCAAGCCTTGCCCAATATTATCTTAAAAATAAAGTATTTATGAAGTGTACGAATAAAATCAAGACATTTTGATGCTCCTAAACATTGACATCACATCTGGCGAGGTTGGCATTATAAACAGCTGGAACTTTGGACACACCATGACCAACAAGGCAAAAAAACACTTTCGTAATCGTGATTACTTAAAATCATTATTTCGCTAAAATACTGACTCTGTGGGACGAACTACTTTATTCACAGCTTATAAAAAGTTGATTTATGTGATAACATATCACGATAACATGACCAAATACGGTAGGCCCTACATAATGCCAGTTGTGTGTAAATTGTCAACGTTGGCGTCCGTGCTCTCGCTTGACCTTGACGCCCGCCAGCTTATCTGGTTCAACCTACACAGTGTACACACAAATGACTTTATTACAGAAACTGACCTACCGTAATGATAAAGATCAGTTTATTGTTTATGGTACAATATTTGAAATTTGTAAATTTGATTTGATTTGATTGTCGTCTTTATTGATGGCGGGATTAAGGCCTGTTAAGCCTTCTCTTCCATCCAACCACTTCCTTATAACAACACATCACGACATTACAGGATTACATAAAATATTGAAATAATACATTAAATCGTGGGGTAAGAGCTAAAACTGATAAGTCCAAAAAGGTAGTTTTGAGCTAAGGAACTTTGAAAGTTTGCTAAAATCAAATTAAGTCAGATATTGATGTAATTTCACTATAACACTGATAAAACATTCTTGAAACATAGTAAACAATTAAATCAGATAAAATAATAATATCTGAAGAGTTATCAATCAGGTGAAGGACTTAAGCAGTTTTGGTTTGGATGGTTATTATGTTTGGAAGGACTTGTTCACTTTTAATATCAAAGTTAGATCAATGTTATGCCAGTTGTTTGATTTAATTATGACATTCACTTACATTAGTTAGTAACTTTAAAAAATACTAAAGATGAGTTTTTTTCTTTCTGCCTTGAAATAACTAAGAGTAGCCTTCTAGATGGACTGATCAAAATGCGGTGGACTTAATCACTTTATGCTTTGAAAATATAGGTCGCTAAAAGTAAATAAGTCCATTTTAACTGGACTTAAACAGTTTTAGCTTCTCAACAAAACTGTATACACAGTGGACTTACTCAATAAAACAACATGCAATCCTCAGTTACTAGACCTAAAGTGGACTTAGACAGTTTTGCAATAGAAAGATGTTGAAATTTGGAATGTTTATATACCAGGCATGCATATTGGTCAAATGTGGACTTAAATCAGTTTTACCTCTTACCCCACGAAATACATTATGAGTAACATTATTGCAAAGTTAAAATTTTCTAGGTATATGGTAATGTTATGCAAATTATGGATTTTAAATCTATATGTAAATTTTCAATAGTTTAAGAAACATTCATTCATCCATTCACACAAAAGTACACAATTAATATAGCTTTAGACATTGTGTGCAGAAATACAGGTGAGCAGGAGCAGGTTGTGGTATGCATTACTCAATCATTAATTTAACAAAGGCTGTAGAGGCTGATGTTTATAGCTAAAATTAATTATAATTACTCAAGTAATGTTGATGTACTTTATGCTTGAAAGTGTCGTAACTAATTCCGTAAACATCCCTGATGCTGGTTGGGAGAGTATTCCAGACTCGAATAGCGTTTATTGTAAAAGAGTGGTCAAGAAGATTGGTTCTATGGGTTGGAAATGTTAACTGAGTACCTGATCTAGATCTAGTGTTGAAGGTATGATTTGAGAATAGGTATTGAAAATTAGATGCTAGGTACGAAGGTGTTGATGTTGAGAGCAGACGATGAACAAGGCAAATCGAGTGTAGATTTCTACGGTCATTTAGACGAATCCACACAAGATTTTTGAATCCAGGGGTAATATGATCATATTTTTTTATACCAAAGATGAAACGAACACAGGCATTTTGAGCTCTCTGAAGACAAATAGAGAGGTCCTCAGTTAGGTCATTGTACACAACGTCGCAATAATCAAAATGAGGCATGACGAACGAGGCTTTGTACGAGCATTGTTTTTAATTTTGTTGGGAGGAAGTCTTTTAAACGGTTTAAAGAGTGTAAAGATGCGTAGGTCTTAATTAAAAGGTTCTTCTTATAAATTCATTTTTATCCAAGTTACTGTTCGGCTGTTCCTAATAATGTAATAATTTTAAGTACCGTATCATTGAATTTTGGCAGTGGGCCTATGTAGGCCTACGTATTAATATGAGAGACAATGTGATGAAAAATTACTGACATAGCCATCCATGGTGGATGGTATTTTATTATTAGTAGGTATTATATACTAGAGGCTATATGGTATTGTATATTATACTATTTTGTAAAATATATTATGTTAAATACCGGTACTTAGGCCTAAGTAAGAACTAGTGTGTAAACCGAAAAAGGACTACACGGTGAAAACTGTTAAACTGTAAATTGTTATTTGTTGTCCTTAATAAATAAAAATAAATAAACATTTACAGCCAAGTCGCCTAGGCCTAGCCTAGCTGACGTGCAAAACTCTGGCTAAAGTAATAATATTCTGGCCAGACTTAATTTCGTATCCCTAGTAGGCCCTATTTATATCATATTAATATTATCGCACCATTTCGAGCTTCTAATATTATTTTATGAAGAGCCTACTCGAAATAATAAACATGTAGGCCTAGGCCTATTTTGACACCGCACCAAAGGAAATCTAGGTCTAAAAATCTTGCGGGAACGGCTGACAAAGGCATTCAAATGTGCAAAACGAAGGGCGATGAGGTTGATTCCATTTTTCAAACACCTGGTGTAATCTGCTTACAAATAAACAAAGACATCAATAGGTAGTGTAATCGGCTGGATCAAAAATATAAGGTAAAAATATCGTAGACGGTACCCCGCTTCGTGCGCAAATTTTTCAACGAATGCTGCCAACCGCGCTCTTATCGATTATATCCTAGAACTAGCGCGGCGTACTACAACTAGGTGGAAAGTTCGGCTAACCTAACGAAAGTACACCGCCATAGGCCTTGGCTCGGCCTACAGACAGCCTAGAAGGTGTACTGTTTTTAACAATTTTTAACACACTTTTTACACGCCGTTGTGAAACGTTAATATATCGACTAGGGATGCTTAGTAAAGCCTTTTTGAAAGTTATTTTTCAACTCTGACAATAATACGGAATTGTTCATAATTATCCAATAACAATTAAACACGTATGTCCTATCCCCTTATAACAAAAACCAAAATTGGTGGGAACTGGGCCTAAGGGTACGTCTGTAATCGTTTTTCGACTGCTACCCTGCTAAAAACTTGCCTGCTCTGTGCTTGCCTGCTTACACCTCGCCTACTTAATGATTCTGTCAACAACTTCTCCAAGCCTGCTTATCATGGCTTCCCACTGCCTACTTAACGGACATACGTTTTTAAGTCGCTCTCAAAACCCACCCACGAGAAGGCGGTAGCTTGAGTCTTTTTTATAAATTTGTAAACAAACAAACTTTCTTGTGTTTGTTAGTCCATGTGCGTTGTATCTCTCGTTTTTGGCTTGTCATAGGGTCTAGACCTAGCATAACCTCGTTGGTCAAGGTCAAGAAGTTAAAAATAAATTTAAAAACATCAAAACTATATCACAAAACATTCAAAATGCTACATTTTGGCTGGCTAGGCCTAGGTCTAGGCTACCCTACGCTAGGCCTAGGCCCCACCTTTACCTAGCTATGCCCTAGGGCCTCGGCCTAAAACATGCATTTAGTTGTTTGAATTCCTGACACTGCTAATTTTCTACGTGGTAAGAAAATAATTCATTAAATATCAGATCCTAGGAACAATTTAAATTAATTAATTACAATCCTGCTTGCATTTCACTTCTTCGCATTCGGCCATCTTGTAGTAGGTGAAGTAGGCTCGCAAGCATACACTTTCGGCGACTACGCTCGGGTGCTAACCAAGTAGACTTCCGATGCCTACTTGTGACATTTCGACGCCAACTTCATCACGTGACTTCCGGCTAACGAGTCGACTTAGCCAAGCAGACTCGCTCAAAAAGTCGATTACAGACGCTCCCTAAGAACCTAGAACCCTAGGCTAGGCAGTCCCCTATGCTAGGCCTAGGCCTAGCCTACTAGAGTGTGATTCAGCCTAGATTGAACGACCTTCAAAGTTGCATTTGTTTAAATCGGCATAACCAACACAGGAAAAATAAAATTGCTAGCATCATTTTTCTACTCCGTGCGCTGCGTGCGTGTGGCGAAGTGACGAACTAGGTGTATGTCAACAGACCATTCCAAACGTTGGAGGTTATGTTTCATTAGGATACTGTCATTGCATGTTATGTTTTGTCACAGAGTTGTTTTGGATATTAAAATTCTTTGTCTTTTATTATTGTTATTTTATTTTAATCAACACAATTCTATTTGCATAAAAATTGAACTAGGCCCTAGGGCAAGGATACTATTAGTATTATACACTTCGTTCTAGCCTAGCCTAGGGCCAGGCCTAGTCTATGCAATTTCTCTTTGGTGGTTGGGGGGGGGGGGGGGGGGCAAAAGCCTAGACCTAGCTTCAATATGCAGCCTAGGCTAGCTAGATGTAGTCCTACATTGATAAAACAGGGAAATTCTTGTGATATGTGTTCAATTTGGGGAAACTAGGCCTAGCTTAGGGCTACGCGTAGCATAGCATCGGCCCAACCCAGGTAGTGTAGCCTAGGCCTAGGCTTTATAGCCCTACCACACAAGTATCTATGGACCGTTGTCTTGTACGTATTTACTGTTTAGGTACCTAGGCCCTACCTAATTGGTTGGCTTACTAGACTGTTTTTTTTCCCGCGGGCCCTATTAGTGCATGGCTTAGTGGCAAAGACCTACTTTACTTCAACATATGACAATTGATAGACCTACTCATTTAATCAATACTTAGGCTAGGCCGTCATAACATTAAAAAAATATTAATTAATAATTAGTCAAGCCCAGAACTCAGAAGAGCAACCAAAAGTAAAGAAATTAGTCAGAAACAAGATTAAAGCAGACGACGACGTAGGCTAGGGCCTATCTGCACTGCAATCATGTAACTTTGCCTAGATATCGATCGTTAGCCTGAACGATCGTTCGCCCGAACGATCGAAAGTTTTACGTTGCGATCATGTACTAACGATCGTTCGAGGTCTCGATCGTTCACTAGTATCGTTAGACTTTCGCAGTGCACCACACACTCGGCCGTGGCGAGCCCCGTTACAAGAAGTAAATGTCCACGAAATAACAATTCTTACACAAAAGCCGGGTCCAAGACTGTTTTAATAATTATTTTATTGTAGCACGCATTCATATTGACGGTCAAAACATATTAAAAAATGTGTTTATATACTTCAGCTAACTGTGTATAAGTAGGCAGCTAGCGGGGCGGGACCCACCCGGCCGGCGTGGCCTAGTGGTAAGCATTTAGCCTTCTGCACGGAGGGTTGGGGTTCGATCCCCGTTAGTTCCAACTTTTTTATATTTTCACACCTACATATATTATTTTTGAGGGGTGTTAAATAGGAAATAAAAATGAGGTGATTTTATTTTATCTTGGAAATTTGTTTATGTTTCACGCTAATAATACGTTTTGAAACGCACGCGATTCGCATTTTGAATGTTACGTCAATTTAAATAATTCAGAGAGAGTTCCAGTTTAAATGGAGTTTCTTTTTACACAAAATACATTAATTTTATTCTAAACAACACTATTTGCTAGCTCTGACTTCCCTTGAAAACATTAAACAATTCAATTTGAACCATGTAAATGCACTTCTAATGTTTTAATCTTTTCATCAAGTTTCTATTTAAGCCCTTGAACGAAATATGAGTCAATAGCATATTATCATTTAAAAACGGAATTCATTAATAAAAACAAATTAAATAAATATTGTATGCATATTTGCATGGAAACGTGTGCTAAAAGATTCCTCTGAGGGCTTTTTACAGCTATTTTTCACATCGTTCGCGTTCTACACCTAGGTCCGAGGCGAGTGAGAACGCGGACGACCATTTCAATCGTTAACAAGTTACATGATCGCTCCGAACGATTTTGATCGACAACGCTCGCGTTCTCGACCCAAAATTATCGAAAGCGAGTTACATGATTGCAGTGCTGAGCTGTGCAGACGACAGGCCTTTATATTTTAGCTGATTGTATGAACGCAGTGGATATTCGTACGGTCAGCCGTACGATACCACCTAACTAGGCCAATAGCTTCAAATATCACAGTGCATTGTATTTGTGGCAGAGTGGTAGCGCGTCCGAATTCTATGCGAAAGGTCGGCGGTTCAAATTTTCGTTTGGTCGTTTTTTTTACCATTCTATTTGGGTCCATGTTTTTTCTGCAAATGATTTCACTACATTCGGCCCCGTCGCAAACACAATTCTAGATGATAAAAGCGTTTAAAAAGTGCTAGGCCTATTTTAAGGAAAAGCCTTATCTCTACACCTCGACGTGTAGGTAGGCAGCCTAAAAAGGACTTTTGTTTAAAATAGAAACGTTAAAGATCTTGGAAGGTTTTTAACAGCAAAAAAGAACGACGACAACCGAAAAAGGACTCTCGTTTAAAATAGCGATGTTAAAGGTGCCTATATTGATGTTTTTTGTTACTAAAACAGCAAAAAAGGACGACGGAAGGACGACACTTTTATTATGGCGCGCCTTTATCCAATCAGATCATTGACTGTACGAATAATTTTGCACTAGTCGTAGGCCTACGGCTGACCGTACGAATATCCACAGCCTTGTATGAAAGTGGTATTAGGAAGATTGCTCATTGGTCAATAAAATAAAACCATTGTTGTCAACTGTGAAAACGAATAATGACTTGACATCGTTTGTTATTTATTACTTTCAATGAATTTGATCGTCCAGATTACAATAATAAAGTATTTTTATTTAATAATGCACCGTGAAAAATTCGGTACTTAGGCCTACGTAGGCCTAGTTGGTGTGACCCAACTTTTCAACTTTTCAATTTTTTTTTTTTTTTTTACTACTACTTTACACCTACAAAACCTTTAACGTCGCTATTTAAAACAAAAAATGACTTTTAATGGAAAAGTACTTTCGTTTAAAATAGCGACGTTAAAGGTTTTGAAGTTTTTTTTGTTACTGTTACACCAAAAACGTGATGATTCTATTTTCGATTTTTGGTGCTGGAATGTAATAAAATAGTACACAATGAGTTGTTCTTGACTTATTTCGGTACTGGTTCGGTTGAGAGTGGCCAACTTTTCACCAGCACTTCCACCGAGCCGTACACTCACTTTAAGTAACCTTACAAAACCTTTAACGTCGCTATTTTAAACAAAAAAAACTTCAAAACCTTTAACGTCGCTATTTTAAACAAAAAACCTTCAAAACCTTAACACACACAACACAGTTTACAAGTGTTTAAAAGTTGGCCACTCTCAACCGAACCAGTTCCCTTATTTCATCAATGGTGAGTGTTTATGTTGATTTTAGTTGAAAAAAACGGTATTGAAAAGTTGGGTCACACCAACTAGGCCTACGTAAGAACCAAAAACTCATTAATTAAAAAAAAATACATTTTCAATTAAACCTCCAATTTTGTTCTAGTGGTTCATATGAAAAATGGCCGCCAAAAAGTATCAAAAGGTCATTTAAAGTTGTGTGAATACTGAATAGTACTCTAGGGCTAAAGCCTAGGCGACTGACTTTGTTAAGCATCATTCACAATCAGTTCTAAGTCGTAAGGCGCAAGGCCTAAGGCGTAATAATTTGTATTGCCTAGTATGTATTTCAATCAGAACGTTCACAACACGTCCCAAGTCGCAAGGCGTATGGTTTATGTCGTAACGAATTGCCCAAAATCCAATTCTTACGACGGTTTCTTACGACGAGCCAATCACGAACAAGGAAACTCCACAGCTGACTGTACGCGCATGCGCAATGCACAGGAGCAATGAAAAATGGTATGGTTGTTGTAAACGCCTAGCATTTCTTACGACTTACGCCTTACGCCTTGGACCTTGCGCCTTACGACTTAGAACTGATTGTGAATGATGCTTTACCTCTAGTGAGCCTAGGGGCGGGTCTCGACCTAAACCCTAACTAGGGCTAGGCCTAGCCTACTAGGAAATCGCCTAGGTCCCAGGCTTTGTGTAAACTATCATCAGACTTTGCCTAGGGCCTAGGGATAGGCCTACCTAGGACCTCCGCCCTAGGCCTAGCCTACCCTAGGACCACATGTTTGGGTGACGCGTAGCCTAGGCCTAGCCTACTGGAAGGGAAACGGCAGGTTGGCCTTAGGGTTGCCAACCGTCCGGAATTTCTCCGGACAGTCCTGATTTTGATGCCTTTGTCCGGAAAGAGGAATTGCCTCATTCCGGACGGCACTTTGTCCGGAATTTGTGAAAAAGTCATATTTGTACTACATTTTATTGAATTTTAGAGTATTGCAGTGAATTAGTGTTTTTTTCTCTCTAAAGTTGGTACATCAGTTGGTTTGGTAATTTGGAATAAAAGTTAGTTTCTTTCATGTAGCCGCCTTTTCGTAGTCCTACTCCTAGCTAGTCGCGCTCGTGACCTCTATGCTCGTGACTGCACTGTCCCACTACCCCTCCCTAACCCCTTTGTATTGTATGCGCACTAGGCGAGGCGCAGGCGCTACAACATGAGATTTCAGTTTAGTATTAGTCCGTTTGTTTAGCGACCGTGGCCAGACGTGTCGGCACTGAACGTACAGTGAGCGATTTTCCTGTGCTTTCTGTCGGATTGTTGCATCGTGAAATGGAACTGGTAGGCAATTCGCCTCCCAAAAAGAAGAATTAAAACTTGGATATATCCAAGTCATTGAATCTTTAAATTACGTATCCGGCTGTTTTGAAGGTTAAAAGAGTCCAAAAAATTTTCGCCTCCGGCGGCTGGGCTTCGCCCCAGACCCCTTGTGTGCCCACTAAATTCGAGATTTGTCCGGATTCTAGTTGACCCAAGTGGTAACCCTAGTTGGCCTAGGCATTAACAAGAGCGTCTCATACTGTAAGACATCTACGCCAATGATTAATAGATACTTTAAAATACCTAGCCTACTTACGAAATATATGCGAATTTCATCAGTCTTCCGCCACACAATAACATCTTCGACATTACTTACGCCATTTTTGTTTCATGTTTTGATCAAGTTTTGATGACGCACTTTTCTCACTGCCTTCTCGAAGGATCGGTGAGAAATAGAAGTAGCGCGCAATTTTAAATTAGCATTTCGTTGCTTCAGTTCAGTTCAGTTCAGTTTATTTAGCAGTTTCATTATATGGCATACATTTGTTACATATTTGGATGAGCGTAGCGAGCGAAGCGAGTGAAGCGAAGACTTCAATTTCACTGACCCTCAAAAAATTTAGCTCGGGTGTTTTTTTTTTTTGCTTTTTGTTTGTTTTTTTTTGTTTGTTTTTTTGTCTGTTTGTTAACTCTCTACCAGGCAAACGGCATATCCGATCTTGATGAAAATTTGACAGGACCTTCGAAATCTCTGAACTTAAGGCTCGTTTACAATCACTTAGCAACATGTTAAAACATAACGTAACGTACGGTAATATTATTGTGGTGTTTACAATCACATACAACACGTTAAAAATTAAGCATATACATGCCTATGTGTCAAAATTCCTATATTGACTTACCGGAGTATACTTGAGAATGCAACCAATATCGGCCCACAAGTTTTGCTCCTTAATAGAATCTTTAAAATCATTTCTCTTCTTATCATAAATAGTAGGACACATTTGCACCAGTTTAATCAATTTACCATCATCCATGGTTCACAATTGTAGGTTATGTGAGTTGTTGTTGTTTACAAACAATCACATAACAACACAACAATGTAAGACTCGGCAACGGGCTGTGATTGGCTAAATTAAGAATAAAATTAACATATCGTACAGTAAAGTTGAGATTGGATCAACTTCTTCATACGTTACGTGCGTTGCGTTTCTTGCTATGTGATTGTGATTGTGATTCGTGTCATTTGGGTCAATTCTGACCAAACGGGTGGGGCTACAACGTTCATATTATACATGGACATTAAGGTTATGGTGATTGAGTACATTTTGAAAGAAAAAGTTGAAAAAGTTAGCCAGAATCTATAGAAATAAAGCTTTTACTATAAGATTTTTTGTTTTTGTACGATATTTTCGTGCCATTTGGGCCATTTCTGACCAAACGGGTGGGGCTTCAACGTTCATATTATACATGGACATTAAGGTTATGGTGATGTAGTACCTTTTGAAAGAAAAAGTTGAAAAAATTAGCCAGAATCCATAGAAATAAAGCTTTTAATGTAAGTTTTTTACGGTAAATAATACTAATTGACAAGAAACAAAAGAAACTTGACATCATTCACCTACAATGCGTAGGCAGCAAAACAAAGCACTTGCAAAAGTAAAGATATCCCACGCAAACTAAAAACTTTAAAAAGCTCATCCATCAACGCGACGGGACTTTAGCGTTTTCCTAGTATCTATATAACAGCCATAATACATTGTCAACAAGTACACATAACAATCACAGAACACAAAATAAACACCAAATACTTCATGCAGTTGTCATTAATTTACTGGTAAGTACCAACTGTCTAAGCAACCATACACATCTTATTGCCAACTGCCGTGCAGGGCATAACAATAGTAGAAATCACTTACTCACTTTATAACAATAATAATAACTAGGAAAACGCTTAAGTCCCGCCGCGTTGTTGGATGAGCGTAATTGGTGCATTGAGTAGCCAATGGTTAAGTATCAACTTTCTTAAACTAAATGTATTAAAATGTAAGTGTATGTTAATCGGCACTTCTAACCTAGCTGAAATACAGATGGACATACTAGCTAACCAAGTAAAAATAGATGATGAAGCCATCATGTTTGTTGAAGAATTTAAATACTTGGGTATAATCTTAGATAATAAGTTATCATTCAAAATCCATATTAATTACATTGTAGCAAAAAATAGTAAGAAGGTAGGTTATGTAAGTAGAATTGGTCATCATCTGTCGTCATGGTCTAAAATGTTAATTTATAAGACAATTGTTCAACCACATTTCGATTTCTGTTCAACAATTTTTTATCAAGCTTTTAACATGGATATTGACAGACTTCAGAAATTACAAAATAGAGGTATGCGAACTATACTTAAATGTAATCGTTATGTTTCAATAACGACAATGCTGAACACTCTTCAATGGATAAATGTTAAAGAACAAATTAAGCTTAATGCAATGTTATTCATTTTAAAGATCCGTCATAACTTGTTGCCAAATTACTTAGGATTGAAATTAAAGCCAATAGCATCAGTTCACGATCATAGCACAAGAGCAGCTAGAACTGGTTACTATTTGAAAGGTTGCAATAAGAAGTTAGCTAGTAAATCAATTTTTTATTCCGGTATTAGGGAATTTAACAACTTACCTTCTGTAGTTATTACTTCCATTAATGTTGCTAGTTTTAAGAGAAATTATCTCTTGCATAGAGCTCAGTCTCAGCAATGTAATTTATAGAAATAGAATACTTATTATATAATATTATTGGATGAGCGTAGCGAGCGAAGCGAAGATTCCATTTCACTACACTGGAGAAAAAAATCCGGAA
Source organism: Sweltsa coloradensis (assembly GCA_024449915.1). Classification (NCBI taxonomy): domain Eukaryota; kingdom Metazoa; phylum Arthropoda; class Insecta; order Plecoptera; family Chloroperlidae; genus Sweltsa; species Sweltsa coloradensis. The sequence continues at coordinate 41,539 of JAMZAV010000781.1, read as the reverse complement.
TGTTTTTTTTTCTTTCTTTCTTTCTTTCTGTATTTTTGTCTGTTTGTCCGCACGATTCCGGCTAAACCGATACGTACTCCAATTGAGATGATATTTTCTGGAGGCCTTCGAAATCTCTGAACTTAGAACTGCCACGTTTTTGAGCGTAATCGGAAAAATATTTCTCACGAAAATCGCAATTTTACGATTTTTTTCGATTTTTAAAAAATTTCTTCGACTTATAACACCTACATGCTTTATCCGATTTTAATGATTTTTGCTCAGAACCTTAATTTTATGAATTAAGATATTCGTGTGAAATTTGAGCGCAATTGAAAAAATATTTATCATAAAAATCGAAATTTTACGTTTTTTTACATGCTTTATCCGATTGTAATGATTTTTTCACAGAACCCTTATTTTATGAATTAATAGATAATTATTGTTAAATTTGAGCGCAATCGAGAAGTTATTTCTTATAAAAATCGCAATTTTACGATTTTTTTCTTTTTTTAACAATTTCAATTAATTTTTAAAAAATTAAAAAATTAAAGTTAATTTTTTATTTAATTTAATTTAATTAAAAAAAATTCAACTAAGTAATGATTTTTCCACAGAACCATAGAAAATCCGCATAACACATGGCAGCTCAATGCACCAATTACGCTCATCCAACAACGCGGCGGGACTTAAGCGTTTTCCTAGTATTATTAATAGAAACGATATGGTTATTTATTTGTTGGTATAAGGCTCCAGACTAGAAATCAAAATATGTACTGATATCTAGTCAGGCCTATCTACTGTAAGCAGGGCCGGATTAAAGCATTTGGCGCCCCTAGGCTACAATATTTTAAGCGCCCCCTGTATTGGCCCTACCTACCTACCTTTATTTTTTACCCAAAAATACCCCACAAATACAGTAAGTGTAAAAAATACAGTTGCAAATAATGTTAGTCGTCACCAATGCGGTAAGTTCTAAAATATTCATCATTTTTATTTTTTGTGAAGAAGGGGAGGTGAGGGCCCCTCACCTGCGCCTGAGTCATCCCTGAGTCATCACAAAAATACTGTTTTATAAAGGTAGGTGGTCAATCTGTCCCCCCACCTCTCCCCTTCTTCACAAAAAAATTAAAATGCTGAATATTTTAGAACTTACCGCATTGGTGACAACTAATATTATTTGCAATTGTATTTTTAACACTACTTTATTTGTGGGGTATTTTTGGGTAAAAAATTAACTGAATCTGCTAATTTTAGGAATGGTTTCTAATAATTTTGATTTGCGCACTGCCTTTTTGTTTTGAAGTTTTGTATTTTGAGCACCACAACTTTTTTTATGTTCCATGTTGATTCACTGTTGTCACTCACTCCGTTTGCAAATATGAGTTGTAATATTCAAATATAAAATCATAATAAACACTTAATCACTTTAATAAGTACGGTACTGTAAAGGTTTATACACAATAATACAATTAATATATTAGAACAAATTAATTTGTGTGCAGAGCGTTAATCCGAAAGTGTAAAAAAAGAACTTAGCACTCGCTCCGTTTACGAATAACCATTTTAATATTTAATATATTTGTTTGCCGCGCACAGAACTGACACGATTGGCTTGGCCCTTGAGCGTGATCTATGTCCTCTTTTCCCCCCAAAATCGACTAGTTACACTTTGAGTTAAAAAGTACTCCTGAACGACATTCATATTAACTGTTGTAAGAATTATGTTTGTTTACTCAAAATTAAAACATGTGAACAAGGCTTGGTGGTTTGAAAGAAGGGGTGAATGCTGCAGGTCAGTGTGCTGATCGTAGGAGGGAGTGAGGGGGGGGGGGCGCCGATGGGTGAGGTTATTTTCTGTCATAAATTTATTGAGAAAATATGCTTTGTCGAAGACCCAAATTCCTATTTAGTCATCGGTTTCAAAGAAAACAAACACCATGAAGTTCTCTTCCCGAGTTGAGAGCGGCTGGCATCCTATTGATATAGTCCTTCTAATAGCTTACTACCCAGACAAATTTAAAGGTTGGCATTGGAATACCAACTACTTTTTAAAATTCATTAAGGCCGATGTTACAATAACATTTAGGAGACAAGTCAACTTTGTTGCACGGAGCTCTCAGAGGGCGCTCTAAGAGGGCGCAAGCGCCCTCTGAGAGCTTGCGCCCCTAGGCTACAGCCTAGTTAGACTAATGGTTAATACGGGCCTGACTGTAAGTGAAATATGTAATGTAATATGTGTGTAATATGTGAAATATGTAATGTATTGCAATAGCTGTTGCAGCTAAATAAAGAATTATTATTATTGATTATTGCTTAGTGGTTTGGGCAGTAAGACCTTCTACTGAGTATGTTGTACTCCAGAAGAGAATTGACCATCTGTTTGATTCATTTCCCTAGAACCAAGATTTGCAGTCTGATTGTTTCACGATTGAGGAGAGGATGAAGTATAGCGTGCTGGTAAATACATACAAAGTATTAAAAGGTATGTTTTTAGGTATTCTACCCAATATTTTTAAAATTGTTGATCGTGATAGAAATTCTACTTTAATAAATTCATTGGAAGTTCCTAGATTAAATTCTGAAGCATTTAGAAAGTCATTTATGTACAGAGGCGTATCCTATTGGAATTCAATTTCTTATGATATTAGAAGCCAGTTTACTGATCTAGGAATTGTACAGTTTAAAAGTAAAATTGAAGCAATGATAATGAATCAAAGAGCAAAAAATTGATTTTTACTATTTATTTGTAAGTTATTGTCTGTGTGTTTGTGTAATGTTAATTTACCTTCATAAGCTCTTATAATTGATTTTGCTTTTCTCTTTGTTTGTTCATTATTGCTTTGATTATGATATAAACAATGTATTTTCAACTATATTTTTCTGCCTAGATTGTCTGGTTGCCGCCCACTGATGGAGCTTGCAACTTGATTTAGGTGTCCTGTATCATTGCTGTGATCAGTTTGACATGAAATTTTTTAAATAATTATATATCTGATATAATTATATATAGCCCTATGAGTCAAGATTTGAACACAAAAATGAAGATTGAACCCAATAATAAAGATTTCGCGTTCGGTGGTTTCTTCCGCGAAAGTTTGATTATACTCCCTGATTTGCTGTTCCTGATTTTTGGCAAACCTCATATTCGTTTGAGTGGGATCGTCTAATAAATCAGTTTTTTTCTTTTCGTTTTTCTTTTTTAATGTTTTTTTTTTTTTCTTTTCTTTTCTTTTCTTTTCATTCTCCACCCTTTTTTATATTTCATTCATTCATTAAATGCATATAGGCCTAATATCATTCAATTTGTTACCAAAATTCTTGTGTTAAATGCATTGTTGTTGTAATGCTACTATTTCAAATATTTACGAAAATGTAATTTATTGTTGTTTCTGCATCTATGTAATTAGATTTATTTAGTTGTCCTCCTTTGTAAATCAGTTTTTATAACTGAATAGGATAGACGTTAAATAAATAAATACAAAAAAAAATAAAAAATTATTAAGTGTTATGCGGATTTTCTGTTGTTCTGTGAAAAAATCATTCCTCAGTTGAAGATTTTTTTAAAATTTATTTAAATTAAATTAAAAATAAACTTTAATTTTTAATTTTTTTAATTAATCGTAATTTAAAAAAGGGAAAAAATCGTAAAATTTTGATTTTCATAAGAAATAATTATTTGATTGTGCTCGAATTTCACACGAATATATTAATTCATAACATTAAGGTTCTGTGAAAAAATCATTACGATAGGATAAAGCATGTAGGTGCTATAAGCAAAAGAAATTTAAAAAATCGAAAAAAGTCGTAAAATTGCGATTCCTCAGTTGAAGATTTTTTTTAAAATTTATTTAAATTAAATTAAAAATAAACTTTAATTTTTAATTTTTTTAATTAATCGTAATTTAAAAAAGGAAAAAAATCGAAAAATTTGATTTTCATAAGAAATAATTATTTGATTGTGCTCGAATTTCACACGAATATATTAATTCATAACATTAAGGTTCTGTGAAAAAATCGGGTCGCCTTCGTTTCATCGACACTTCGTTTCATCGACACCGCCGTTTCCTCGACAAATTCATTTAATATTTGAAATGTTCGTGACCACCGTTTCATCGACAACTTTGAGAAGCCCGGCTCCGCCGTTTCATCGACACCTCCGTTTGCTCGACAAAACTGCGAGTAGTAGCTGGTCCGAAAACATTCGCCTCGAGCGCGCTGCTGCCGCGCCGGCACAACACGGCGGCAATCTTGAATTCTACATTAACGAAGTGTCAATGAAACGAAGGCGGTAACAACTATACGTTTTGTTTAAATAAATAAATAAAATAAATTTTATTTAGAGTCTGCCCACTCAGTTATATAACTGATTTTCAGTGGGGGACTTTAAATCAAAGCGACCAAGCCAACCCTGCAGGCCCCGACGCAATCGACGAGTGAGCGATAACCAACCAAAGATCGATATTTGTAATAGGAAATATAGCAACTTTACTCCACTTTACTCTTATGGCTCGAATGTCTGTTTTTTGTTGTTTTTATTGGTTCTATTTTACTTCTTCACGTACAGGTCGCAACCGTTTCTCTGATCGACCTGAAATTTTTCACAATGTACATACCACCTATGCGGGTTGCTGCTATAGTTTGTGAAACAAAAATCCGATCGTGGTTATAAAAAATAAAAAATAAATAAAAAAGTAAACAAAGGTCGATCGTTCATGACAGTTTTAACACACAGGGTCAATAAGTACACCATTCTCTCCTTTTTTTTTATTTTGCAACTCCTCAATAATTAAAAATAATTATACATGACTAGGAAAACGCCCAAAAGTGTTGTTGTAAGACGAGTGAGCGAGCCATGTGTTGGGTACCCCCCCCCCTTTGTGAACATTCTCTTTCATCCCACTACCTAAGGCTGGATCCGCATGTGTCTTCTCCTAGCCTATCATAGACTAGATGTGGCGCATTGTGGTCATACATGTTGACGCGCCCTTATACCATACTTAACTCAAAAACCCAGCATTTATACCCAGATTACATCATCAACTTAAATGCAATATGTTCCGGGTACATCAAAACAGACTTCGACGCACACGTCTACAACGAATTGGCCGTTTTCCTGGTTACACTGCGCTTAGAATAACTTGGAAATAAGTAATATTTTTGAGCATCCGTTGTTTTATGCAACATAGGCTCTTTATCTTCGCAACTAAAGAATAACTAGTACTATGTTTGTTCCACAGGAGTGAAGGAGGTGGTGTTGAAGCACTCGAAGCGATCAGTGCTGGGATCGTTGATCCTGCGATTCTCACGGCGTGATCATCTTCCTACGTTGCAGCGTACGCGGCGTACGTTACGATCTGCCACACACTAAGTTCTCTTCCGCCTTAGTTGTTCAAGTGTAAGCATCTGGCCTACAAAGAATATTTTGTAATCATGTGTATAAATGTTAATTTTTTCATCGTCATGTCAAGTTCTATGTCACGTTCAAGTTCATGTTCACGTTATGTTCACGTTATGTTGTTTACACGTTCATGTTCATGTTCACGGCCACTTTCATGTTCATGTTACGTCATTGTTCATGTTGACGGTCAGCCTCGGTCACGTTGCACGTTCATGTTCATGTTCATGTTAACGGCCGCGTTCATGATTTTGTACGTGAGTGTTCACGTTCACGGTCACGTTCATGTTTACGTTCATGTCAGTTCACGGTCACGTTCATGTTCATGTTCACGTTTTGTATGTTCATGTTCACGGTCATGTGTCCTCCCCGTTTCCACGTCATGTTCAGTTACGTTTATTTTATTTATTTTTATTATTTTATTTATTTATTAACGTCTATCCTATTCAGTTATAAAAATGATTTACAAAGGAGGACAACTAAATAAATCTAATTACATAGATGCAGAAACAACAATAAACTACATTTTCGTAGATATTTGAAATAGTAGCATTACAACAACAATGCATTCATGTTCACGGTCACGTTCATGTTCATGTTAACGTTCATGTTCACGTTCATGTTCACGTTTATGTTCACGTTCAAGTTCATGTTCATGTTTACGGCCACGTTCATGTTTGTTTACGTTCATGTTCATGTTCACGTTATGTTCACGTTCAATGTTCAGGGTAATGTTTCCGTCACGTTCAGTGTCTGTCCACGTTCATGGTCCATCGTTAACGGTTCACGTTCATGTCATGTTCATGTTCCGGTCACGTTTATGTGTTTAGTTCGATGTTCATGTTCACGGTCACGTTCAGGTTCAGGTTACGGTTCAGTGTTAATGTTCACTTCAAGTTCATGTTCAGTTTATGGTCCGTTATGTTTGTTACGTTCATGTTCATTGTCCACGGTCACGTTCATGTTCATGTTTACGTGTAAAATGAAAAAGTGATTCTCAAATGCGTTGAAAAAACACGCAGTTCAAAAGGCATATTACGTATGATATCTTGAATCATGTGTATGAAACGTCTGAGACAATAATTAAGCCGAGCGTTTCCATTTGACTCTGCCGGAAAAATTAGTCACTGGTCTTTTTTTTTTTTTTTTTTTTTTGTCATGTCTCGCGATAAGTCGCTTCGAACGGAGGCTCGGATCGGAGTTGAAATTTTGACCTCCGCAAGCTTCGTTCTCGATTGAATGCCATTAGTTTTGTGCAAAATCGTTCCCTCTCCTCCCCCCCCCCCAAAAGTTTAAAGTTACATTAAAGTTAACCGAAGTGTTGTTTCGCCCCGCGCCGCAACTACCGGCCGACAAAATCTGAGAGGGCAGCAAACTCATTTAGACAGTACGTCCGGTCCCGAATATGTTAATTTTATTTGATCCGATAAGTAGTGTAAGATGGAAACTTACAATTATAACAAAACGTAACGGTTGCCATGGCAACGAAAAGGACGCGCCAGTTCTAAGCCTGCCACCAAGAAGTAATCAAAATACTTTCGGGAAGCAGTCTATTATTGCAACAAGAGTTTCAAAGTTTATCCCAAGGAGTCAAGGGTCCTCTAGATGGCGGTGGATTTTAAAGTAAAGATTTACACACGGGTTCCCAAATACCTGGCAATAATAAAATATATTGGAAACATTGACCTGTGGGACAGCGACGTCGCAAATTTAAAATTAAAAAAGATGTGCAATGTGGGTATAGCTATAGCACGTGCTCGCGTTATCAACGCGTCCAACTGAGCGTTTCCTAGTTTAGACTAATAGTCCTTCGAAGATTATAGTGTCTAAAGCTGCAAGTAATCCTAGTAGGTAATATACGATAGTTATATTTAAAGCGTTATTGAATCGTTTCTAAACGATATTTTTAAAATCAACGGAAAATACCAATGTTAGATAAGAGTGAGGTCAAATATAACAGGAAAATACTATTTGGTAATTTTTGGGCGGGACGTAACCTAACCAAATTTTGTGACAAACGTAGAACTCTGAGCTGGTGCTACAGTTAATTAGAGCGACGATTTATTATATTGTTTCCTATCATCGTTGCCTTGTCACCTCATATAAGGACAAAACAATTTTCTCAAAATACGTTCGAGTAGCAGATTATTCTTTACGCACAACGGTACAATATAAAGTTTCCCCCGGTCGCTATCGGGTTAACCGGCATTTTTGTTTGCAATAGATACTAGTGCATAGTACAATCGAAATAACCTTTATAACATCGTGATTGAAATGTGCAAAAATAATGTAATACTCAAACTACACGCCAAAAACAATAACATGCATGCCCAATTTCACACCCTACTTGGCAAACAAATTATGAAATGCAGATTAACTTTTCAATAGGAAAAAATATATAAGCATATATTTGCATCAACATGAAGGACACTTCTACTGATTAAACGCCCTAGGTGCTCAATTGACAAAACATGTCATGCATGAGCAAAGAACATAGAGCGTTTTCAGCTGTAAGAACATACAGTGTTATATGGGTGCCCGCTCTGCCCTGAAACTCACGTATTCGCTGAGTTTAGAGAAGATGGAGGGTTCGAGAGGTAGTGTAACGAGCTTCGTTCCGCCACGCCGCTTCTGCTCGGCAGTCCGGAGAGTGGAGAACCTATATGAATAATGCATATGACTGTCCAAGGTTACACCCGTCCGTTTCGGATGGGACAGTAAGCAGTGGCTCCCCTTGGTAGCTTTTCAGACAAAGGCAGTAGGCTACGTGTCGAGTACCAGGTTTCGTCTCGCCTTCTGTCATACTTCATCCTCATCTTATCACCACTCATCGTCTCGAAAGGCTGAAGAAGCATATGTTAAGCAATATCCAATCCACATCCATTACAGTGTAAATTAGGTCGGGGTGGTGATTACATTCAGATTTACAGACTAAGGCCCACCACAATATCCTAAGCAGTATGTGTCTTTTCGTACAACCCGTATATACTAGGGGCCTACTGACAAATCCGAAGTGTATTACGTATGTAACGGTCATAAATGATTAACTAAAATGTTGTTGGTGGATGGTTGATTAAATCTCTAACTCCCGATAGTAATGCTTATGTCCGTTACAAATCTTCAAAGAGGTAAAATGCAAACACAAATTAATGTAGGCGATATAGTATTAACTAATATATCAAATAGACTAAACGCAGAAGAATAAGCTGCATGTGATATTCAAGTGGTAAAAGGACTCTCATAGCTCATTATGTCAAAAAGCCCAATAGTAATGTAGAGATAATTTAGCCCCCTGCACAAAGAAAGATAGAAAGAAAGAATTAATTAGCCCGAATCCTGCATGCTGTAGCATAGAGCTAGATAGTTGCTCTAAGGCTGTAGCCCCTGGCGTCACCCGTAGGGGGGATTTGGGGGGGGCGTGCGCCCCCCCCAATAATTCTTCGTTTTGCCTATTTTTTCAATTAACAACCCACAGACACAGCTGCCATTTACGCGATTATCACATAGGCTACTTAAAATAATTTGATAAAGACATTCTTTTTAAACTCTATGATTTGTACGGTGGGTAATATCTTATAAAAGAACGAGATTTAAAAAAATAATGATTTGATGTAATTTTTGCTAGATAGTTGGAGAAGTTAATTTCATTCGACAGTTGAAATTGTCTAATTGTGAGTGTTCATTGCCTGTTCTTTTCGAGCCCAATAAAAATGGCAAATGTTACTTATATGGAACAACAATAAAAACGCACTGATTGAATCAAAAATCTACCTGTTAATTAAAGGTGTCATTGAAAAAAGAATATAGGGACAAGCCTTCAGAGCCTCGCTTAAATTCGATTCATGTGAATCTTTCTTGTTCTATTGCCGAAATCATCAGTAACCAAATAAATATGTATCTAAATGAAAAAAGATCAAACGGTATTATATTGCCATGTATATGCGGGAATGTTAAGCTCGACATGGACGACACAAACAGAATTGACCCGCACACAAACTAGGCTACAAGTTTTGGTATTGCATCAGGCAACGCTTTATTCTAACACCACCAAAGCAGACACTCAAAACCGGATTTTCAAAAATTTTAGCCTGCTGCGCTATATTCATGGGGACAGTCTTGAATTTTAAAGGACTGCTATCTAAAACGCACTGATTTGAATCAAAATTACTTGAAACATCTGAAAAAATATATAAGGGACAAGCTCTCAGAGCCCGCCCTGAAATTGGATCATTTGAAATCTTCTTTGTATTGTCGAATCATTGAGTAAACAAATAAAGGTGTTTGGTTTTAAATTGAAAATACGACAAACGTTATATGTTGCCATGGATGCTGTAAATTGTAAGCTCGAACATGACGACGAAAACAATTGACGCACACAAAACTACAATGTTTTAGTCCTAACGCTTTTTTTCCTAATGACGACGCACCAAATGCACTCAAAAAACCTGATTTTCAAAATTTTCGCCTGCGGCGCTATTATGGGGGGCGGAGCCCACGGGGGGTGCTAAGTCCCTTTCCCACGAAAGTACTTGCGCCCCCCTAATGTTCAATCTCTAGTGACGCTCCTGGCTGTAGCCTCTGTAGATACAGAGATGTAGCCTACAGCTGATCATGCATTGATCAAGGATTCTGTGGTGTACAGGCGTGCTGCCTACGCGTCAGCCTTGCTAGCTGACCGTGCGGTGCTGAGGGCATAGAGGCGATAACTGGAACTGCGCTTGCGAGAAGCGAAGGAACGCGCCCGCTTGCCTAGACCGTCTAAGCGCTAGAACCCCGCAGTCTTTGCATGTATCCAATCGCCTCGCAGTCCCAGTGACTATAATGGAGTTCACATCGACGTTCAAGTGGGCAACAAAATTCGCATTTGTACAACCCTTAGAAGAACGGGTTCCAACTGAACAATTTTGCTCCGAGAGGGTGGTATCAAAGTGAACAACATTGTGCCCCAAAGACGAATACCGTCTCTAAAAACTAAAAGTGAAGTGATAGGACTTGTTCGTATCTTTCTGATTTTAAACAAATAAATTAATGGGCTTATTGTTACATTTTTCTAAGGCATTTCGTTTTGGAGAAGTGTTATCTTCGTTTTAGAAAATATCCGATAAATCAGTTACAAAAGTTATGTTATTGTTTGCAATTCAGCCTAGAATTGAGCTACAAGTTCGAATGAAAACATTTCAGGCCTTGTTTGTTTTTGTCACTTGATGAAATTGAAAAACTATATATATATTACAGTAATGAAAAAATGACACGATTTAACTATCACTGTATACAAGAGACCCACACGTCATCGACACCCCCCCCATTTCATATTGCTTAACCTGGGTATAAATCGGTTGTAAAATACCCTCTATTATATCGTCTATGCGCCTTTCAACCTCAACAAATTCTTTCGCAAAGGGTGTTTTTGCAGTTTGTAAAAGGTTCGCCAGAGCTATTAAAATAAGTATTGCTGTAAAACTCAATTCACTGGCCAGAATGTAACTAATATTATTTTAATTCTTATCATTTAATATTGCATGAGTCGAGTAAAATATACTCACACACTGTCTAGCTGCCTTTTACCCGGTTATTTGAGTTTTGAAAGGCGATTTTAGCTACCAATTTCATTCAAAAGTGTGATTGAATATTCGACGAATTACAGAATAATAAACTAATTAAAGCTTGTCTAGAGGAGTAGCGGCTATGCTACACGAATGTAAGACCCTTAATAGTTTATAAGACCACTGCGAAACCGTGGGTTGATTTCATATTACTGGTGTCCATGCGTTCCACGTTCGAATCCAGGATGTTCTGACACTCTGTGTACACCGGATTATCAGCCGTTATCCTATGTGTATATAGGCCATAAATGAACAGCTTACTTTAGTGTGTCCTTGTTAAATCAGTTTTTATAACAATGCATAGATAGACGTAGACAATAAGTTAATGAGCATTGTCATTATTTGCGAACAAATCTTAATATTGGTAAAATTAAAAATTAAAAAACACCCACAGACCCATCTTTGACAAGGAAGTGATTACCATACGTTATAATATGGTGAAAACGTTAAAATAAACGCTTGTTATTAATGCAATGGCATATGCATGGTTGTTTTCAGTAACTTTCTCGAGTGGAATTTAAATGAAGATGGGCTGAGTGGCTGCCAGCAAGTAAAACAATTATTCTTATGGAAACCTTCGTCAAGCCTTTCAGCTATGAGTTGGCAAACATTAGGGGTCTGAAAAACGACCAGTGTCAGTGTGGCCCTAGTTTCCTCACTGAATGTCGGCGTGAATAGCCATTATGAGTGCGAACATTTAACCTACGCGCATTCTCCGACTGAAAAGTTGCTCATATCTAGTTCCGTAACCAGGTGCGAATTTACGGGGGGAAGGGGGGATTTCCCCCCCTGGTAATTTCATCCGTGACTAGTTTACTGAAAGCGATCCCCGCCAGGGATGGCTAAATCCCACCTCTGGATTACCATTCATCTCATAACATATTCAAGTGACCTTTATCTCGTAATGTTAATAAAGAATGCGTCAATTTCAGCACATATTCTTCAAAATAATACTCAGATCGACTTCTAATACCAGATGTGGAGGGCAATAATGAGCCGCCAAATTTTTCCTCAGAGCACTTCTGCGGCCATCTCAGAGGGCAATAATGACCAAAAAGTTTCATCAGCATCGCTTCTAAGGCCATCTTGAGAGCAATAATACCCCCAAATATTTTCCTCAGATCGCTCTAAGGCCATCTTCAAGGGCATAATACTCCCAAAAAAATTCGCCTCCGAAGGCTGGCGCTTCGCCCCAGGCCCCGGTTTGACTAACGAAAAACTATCTAAGCCATCATCCTCTGCAGAGTCGTTAATTCGCACCCCTGTCGGTACAACGCGAAAGACAAGTGTTGCATAATGCCATAATGTTTATCGGTAATTGTACGTCAGAAGTGTGAGTACATAGTCAATCGACAAAGTAAAGTCTCCAGAGTCGTGATCTTGTACTATACAATACTGTACATAGTACGGTGATAGTTGACCTAAGCCAATTGTCTATCAGTCTGACACACATAGCCCATGAGCGCGCGCATCACAAGACCCACGGATCACACACCTCTGAACGACAAATTCCCGCCACGTGTTTGACCACAGCCCCCTTCTAGCTGCATCCATGATTCACCATCATAATCAGCACACCGATCCTGCACTACCTACTGAGAGCAAGGTAAGGTGGCACATACTTTGGTAGTTTATGCGTATTTAGCGTATGCTATGTCGGAGTTTTATTCACGAGTCGCGATCCAGTGCGTCAACTCAGTCTCGGACTGCACATAACCTGGCCATACGCACGCACTGCAGTCATAATTACATGCATAATGGTGTGACAAGGTATTAGTAGGGCTAATCAGTATGCATTCGACTATGTCTTACTCAGCTATTGCTACCTTGATGCCGGTTCGCGAGCATCCTCTCACACACTACCACTGACTCCCACTCTCTTTGTTTGTCCATCCTCAGATTTGTTTGCCATCCTACTACACATCGTGCCCCGTGATAACTTACGTTATATATGTTAGTGCAGTGTTTGTATGTAGATATTTTGTATTCGCATTTTGAAAGTGCCTCTTGTTCTTTCCTCTTGCCTGTGTGGGAAGGGGTAGGGAGATGCATAAACAATGGGAGGCCTACACACGTACAAACAGTTTGTAACCAAAATAGGATTGAACTGGGATTCGACTAGCGTATTCATTTTTTTTAATTTTATTTAACGTACTATCCTATATCAGTTATAAAACTGATCTTCAAAGGAGGAAACTTAAGATAAATCTAATTTACATTGATGCAGAATACAACAATAAACTACATTTAAAAGTAATATGTATTTGAAATAGTAGCATACACCAACAAGTGAATTTACAACATAACAATTTTGGTAACAAATAAAAATGATATTAAATGCGACTTATTATGTGATTATTGCTTATAGCGGTTGGGCAGTAAGGACGAAAGCCTGAGTATGTTGTACTTCCAGAGTAGAATGACCCTCTGTTTGATTCATTTCCTTGAGCCAAGATTAATTGCAAGTCTTGATAGTTTTCAGCGATGAGGAAAAGATGAAGTGTAGCGTGCGGTAAATACAGTACAAAGTATGAAAGATTAACGTTTTTTAGGTATTTACCCAATAGTTTTAAAATTGTTGATCGTGATAGGAAATAAAATTCCTAGGATTAAATTTGAGAGCATTAGAATGTCATTTATGTACAGAGGCGTTATCTCCTGATTGAATGTTTATCATATTTCTTATGATATTTAGAAGCCATGTTTACTGATCTAGGAAATTGTACAATTTAAAAGTAAATAGGAAGCAAATGATTTTGAGTCAAAAGAGCCAAAGAATAGATTTTGACTATTTATTTGTAGGTTATTGTCAGTGGATGTTTGTGTAATGTCTTAATTACCTTCATAAGTTCTTATTATGATTTTGCTTTTCTCTTTGTTTGCTCATTGACACACGCTCTTGATTATGAGATGATATTAATCAATGTATTTTCAAATTTATTTTTTTTCTGCCTGAGATTGTTCATGCGTTGAACGCCCACTACGATGGAGCTTGCAACTTGAGTTATTGTCCTGTATCATTGCTTGTGATTCAGTTTAACCATGAACAATTTTAAATACTATAATCTGATATAATTATTATATAAGTGTCAAAGATTTTTTCGGACCTAAAACTGATTATCAGATTTGGAACACAAAAATGAAGAGTTGACACAAGAAGGTTTCTCCGCGAAAGTTTGTGATTATCACTCCCTGATTGTGCTGTTCCTGATTTTTGGCATAACCTACTTATTACGTTTGAGTGGGATCGTCTAATAAATCAGTTTATTTTCTTTTCGTTTTTTCTTTTTTTGAATGTTTGTTTCTCTTTCGATTTTCTTTTTTTTCTTCCTTTTAATTTAGCTTCTTTCTCTCTTTGTTTTTCCTTTTCTTTTCTTTTCATCCCACCCTTTTCTATATTTGACTCATTCAGTTAAATGCATTATCCAATACAGCTTTTATAAGAATCTCACTCAAAACACAGAACTTTGTCGCATTTTCATCACAATTCTATTCCATGTATTTTATTATTACCAGTTTTCTATGCTTCTATTCTATTAAACAAACCTGCACATTACAGCCAGGGTTACTTTGAAATTAGTCGCGAATTTCCATAGATACACCATTTTACACCTCATCAAGAGAAGGCAAAAATGTGTAAAGTTGTAGTTGACCCCTGGACAAAAGAACACGTCTATTTGAAGGAAATATTTGTAATTAAACACTGGACAAAAGAAAAGAACGCTTATTTCTTCAAAGTGCAAAAGGTGTAAAAATTGATTGGACAAAAGAACAGACCTCGTGTCAGTCTGCAAAATTTAATATCTGTCCACTTGTTAATAGGTTACATAAGTCATTTATATAGATGTTAAAGAAGACTAAAATAAGTGTTAAATAAGTTGTAGTAAATAATAAGAATAAAAGTTGTTACGAAAAAATTTTAATCATATGGATAGGCACAAAATGTATGTCTTGTAATTGGTGTTGTATTGTAATGAATTTAATAGGCGGCCAGCACTGCCGACTCCGGACGGACCCCGCATCATTTTGGCATTGTCTGGCGGTGGGGTGGAAGAAGATGTGATGCGGATACGCCATTGCCTTAAAAACCTGGAAAACTTGTTATCGAAATTTGGTTGGTTTTTTAATAAGGTTAAGCTATGAAAAAATTGTATGTGTGTATTGCCGAAAACACCTTATTGTTTAGGTAATAATCGTTTTTAAAACCCTATAGCTCTTACTTTTAGAACGTAACCTAGGCCCTAGGGGCTAGGTACTGTGGGCCTAGAATTTTCAAGAATGGAAATTTTGAGGTTCGGTTTTGAGCACAATTTCCCGAGACAAGCGAACTGACGGGAACAAATCAATAAAAAAGGACGTTTCTGGGTAATTGTATGAAACCAAATTCCGCTTATTATTGTCAAAATTTGAAAAATAAACTTTCAAAGAAGAAGCATCACTAGCGACATATTAACGTTCAACACGGCGCCTTACCTTAAAAAAGTTGTAAAAGAGTAGGATAAAACACATTAGTGTGTCACCTGCGTAAGGCGGATGCCCAAGTGGTGTACAACCTAGCCACTGCGCTTCGCGCAAACCCCCCCCCCCGACCCTCCCCCAAACCCCGGTACCGACTTTCCCAGCAAAAATCCACTGGTAATTGACACAAATTACCTCAATTATAGTGAAACTTTACAATGCCAACCGCGTAGGCGGGAATATGGACAAAATGAAACACAGATTGAAACACGTAGACAAGTCGGGACAGTTCATGTGTTGGTTACCATGTGTGGACATAACAATCTTTCTTTTACGTATTTAGTACAACCTTTTGCACTAAAATACCCAACCTAACAAAACCTGTAAACGTCGTATTTCAAATATAAGGACTTTCCAACGCAACATGACTTTCGTTAAACATAGTGGACGTTAAAGGCCGGTTTGAGTTTTTTGGTCTGAGTAAGGTAGGTAAAACACCAAAAACGTGATGATTCTATTTTGATTTTAAAATTATGTTATTGTAGGCCTTAGGTACTGCAGGGAGTACAACATATCAGCACGGTAGCCTAGGCTGCGTAGACTCCTCGCCACGAATAGTTCATGTTTTTCAACTTTTACACTTTTCGCCATGTAAGTTGACGGTTTGAACTTAATTATGTTGACGCAGTGATGCTTAGTAAAAGCCTTTTTGAAAGTTATTTTCAAATTTGACAAGTAATTAGGACCGAAATGTCATATTTACCCCGTGTTCTGAATTCTGTTCTTGGTCGCATACGGGTCTTATTATTAGTGCTTGGTCTCATACTTGAGCTTGGTCTCGTTGAAGAATACCACACGTAGTGGCATTCTAGAACATGGCGCTGCCTCGGGAGTTGATCGAAACACTTCCAAATCACGTTGAGTAGGCCTAGCCAGTAAGTTATTAATGTTGTAATAATATTAAAATAAATAGTACCTACAGAATCAAATTTGATATGGAAATGGTACGGTATGTAATACACGTTAATAACGTCCGCCATGATCAAGACCTGAATCTAGTGTGCACTTTCGATTCTATTCTTATTACATGATTTCAATCAGTCTCGATTGTGTGCGTGACTATTCGGAGCTACTTGTGACGTCACGGATGAAACTGGGTGATTGATGACGTAATTCGTGACGTAAATCGAGACCTAGACCTAAGGTTTTCCACTATTCAGAAAGGTCCTAAGTGTGTTATAATTAAATTTTGTTTTTCTGCATATTTGTATTTAATTTATTTAGCATACCCTATTACTCGCGTATAAAGCATCAATCAGCTGATAAAATAGTTTTAGGACGTGTAGGCCTACATCTTGATTCCGATTGGTTCCGGTAACGTACAGAAAGTTAAAACTTGGTGATGTTCCCGTTGTCGTTGCCGGGAAGCTTTATTGTGCATAGTGTCGTAAGTTAACATGTGATTCAACTTTCTTCCCGTTATCGTTACCGGGCAATTGTGCATCGGCCTATGTTAGGCCTATATTCTTTATGGTAGTTTTCTTTCCATACCCCCTAGGCTAGAGTGGCGCATTATGACCTAACGGTTGACGCGCCCTGAAACTTAAATAATTTTGGTGCAAGCTACCAGGGCTAGTGCACCGCAGCCAGGCAGCTGTGCGCTAGAACACTCGGGCACCTTATACTGCAAGCAGAGTTGGGCAACACGGGATGTGGTATGAAGTTAAAAAATGTCTTAATCGGGGGGGGGGGGGGGGGGCTTTTTCGGTTGGTGCGGTCCAACTTTTTAAAACACTTTTCCACCATTAAAAACAATCAGAAACCACTTCATATGAGAAATAAATACTAGGAAAACGCTCAAGTCCCGCCGCGTTGTTGGATGAGCGTAATTGGTGCATTGAGCTGCCATGTGTTATGCGGATTTTCTGTTGTTCTGTGAAAAAATCATTACTAAGTTGAAGATTTTTTTTTAAATTAAATTAAATTAAATTAAAAATTAACTTAAAGTGTCCGTTCACCTCTTTAACAAGTTAGTGTTAATATCAAAAAGAAACATAAACACTAAGTAGTTTGTGTATATTTCCCGACCTACGTCAATAGGGGTCTTTAAATTCATTGCCGCGCTCAAGAACAGTGACGTCACTGTTCTTGAGCTGGCGATGTGTTGCAACACGGCACATCCACTAGCCATGTGTAACGCGCGAGGCAGGTCCCGGTCTATCCGTCGAAATAGTCTGTTCTACTAAAACCAAAGCGGAAGACCCGCGTTCACAATCACTAACAATACATAACACTGGTCAACAACACTTGTTTTGAAAAACATACTGCTAATAAAGTAGCAATGGGATAGCGTCAGTTTTTCGTAAAAACGTAAATTTCAATTTTATTTCAATTATTTGGACAACAACAAAAAAATAGTACGGTTCAACGTTTCCCCGTGTAGTCCATTTAGTTGTACACAATTATTAAACTATGAGTTTACCAATAGTAATGTAAAATCTACAACAGTACATCATAATAACAAAATACATTAATAATACAAAAACATACACAACAAATAATCATCTTCATACATTGTCTCAATTAGGTAATATATAGGCTAATCCAAACCCAATGATACAGTGCAAGTTTACAATATACATGTTAATTTAAACTGATAAAGGAATGATAAAAACATAATTTCAAATTTCAAATATTGTAACTTTAACAACCAATGATTGAAAATTAGGTAGGTCATTTGATGTGATAAGTCATTTACACTGTAGTAAGCTTTTTGTATAAAAAATTTGTCAGCTCATTTAAATTAAGATTGAGGTATATCTTGATTCTTTTGGACAAGTTGTAGAGAATTTTATTTATAAATCAGAGTTTTCTGGCCAAGTTGTAGAACATGGCTAAGTGGAATCAGTTTTTGCCTGTGTGGAGTATGTACATTGCATTAATGCAAGATTTGGATTTTTTCTAATGTTAAGATGATTAAGAAGTAAAGACATGAACTGTAAGAATGTCGAGCAATAAAGTAAGGTTTACAATGTCCATTTCCCCAAGGGAATATAATGCTCAAATTGCTCGTTTTGTACAATGAAAACTTATCAATTGAGTGACATTCCCAAAATTCTATCCATATCTTAGAGTGATTCAAATAGAGAAAAGTAGCATATTTAGCATTGATACATGCTAATGTTGATGCTTTTATTGCAAAAAACAAGCAGAGCTGAGTTTTATCAGTACTTAATGTGAGCAGCATGTTAGTTTTTATCTATTGTTAGACCTAGAAAGTTTTTTGTCAACTGAGTTACAACTGATTTGTCATTGATTTGTAGGAATGTATGAAGTTAGTGATTTCTTTTTTTGAATTGAAGAACGGATAAAGTAGTTTTTAGAGAATAACATAGTTTGTCATGAAAAACATTCAATAGACTCAGTAAGCTTTTTTCCCTTTTCTTTGAGTAAAACTGTTTCGCAGCGTACGCTAGTAGAAAGTCATCAGAAACAATGGCCATCAATATTGTCAGTAGTCGTAATAAGATAATGAAGAATAGGGCCAAGGATCGATCCTGTGGAATCCACAAATAACTTTTCAAATTTGATTTAATGTTGTAAATTGTGTTTAAGATCAGCAGTACTACGCTTGAGTCGGGGTCAGTAGATTTTAAGAGTTTCAATGCATTCCACGATACCATAGTACTCTAACTGCCAGCAGTATTTTGTGATCAACACAATCAAACGCTTTTGTAGATCACAAAAATATGCCCAATGTGTATGTTGAGTCGATGCTTCAACATGTTTTAGAAATCTATATTGTGTCACTTGTGATTGCCGCCCTAAAGCCATTTTGTCTCTTGTTATGATATTATTTCACGAAGAAGCGATCATTCGATTGAATATCAAGTTCAATATTTTTGAGGAGTGGAAGGATGGATATGGGTCTAGTTACTTGCAAGAGTTTATTCCTTTTAAATTGGTATAATTTGAATTTTTAATCCCTTGGAAAGCACCATCTCAAAGCAAGTATGAAAATGCGGATAAAGGTTCAGCTAGTCATTTATAATTTTTTAAACTAAATCGAAAATCACAAACTGCGAGTGCTTTGGTTTAATTAAGTACAATATCTTTATTCTTAGGGTTTTTCATACAAATATAGGGAGTTAATGGCTTTGTTTGACTTGTAATAAGTTTGGAAATTATGATTTGGTTATTTGAAATTTGGTACTTATATTATTGTCAGTAAAGCCAGAAAATATTTACAATGTTGGCTACTACGTTGGGATCTTAATAATGTAAGTGAAAGATTATATTATCATTAGCTTTTTGGCTACGATTTTTCTTTATTATTTCCAATGTTTGATTATTGTCGAAGTGATATGGTTCTCTTTTTGGTTACTTTTGCATTTTTAGAACTCTTTGTAATTTTAAATTGATTTTATATATGTTTTAGGAAGGCCATTGGAAACGTGAGTTAATGTATAAAAGGCTCCTTTATTAGCACTGAGACTTTAATCCTTAGTATCCAATTTGCATTGTAGGATGGTTTTTGTATTGTTTAGGGGCAATTTTATTAAATAGTAAAGTAATTATTTGAAAATGATCATATTTATCATCTGCTGTTCTGAAATTTCACTTTCCCATTTTCCTCTAAGCTTCAGCAGATTATTAAAGGTTCTCATTTACAACAGATAATTTGGTTGGTAGGAGCTGAAATAATTAACTGTATTGCAATTTCTTGGCATAGTGGTCAGCAATTCCAAGTCAATACTCGGGAGTTGAATGGTAATGTATGTCATTGCTATATTATCAATGACGTTGAAGTTTGCCACCGTGGACATCTAGTTTATCTTTTATGGTGAGCATCAGTTAAAAGAGTCAGAAGATAGCTAGCATTCTTTTAGGTTTTAATCAGCTGAGACATTCACATGAAGTCTCCTAGATACTAATGTTATTGTTTTTGTAATTTAGTTAAAACGTTCAGTTATCTAAAAAGTGTTGAATTGCCAGTTGGGGATCTGAGTGGTACTACATAATATTACATGTTTTGCATTTATTAATTGTATTTTAGTTCAATACAAGCACATTCAAAATCAATTTCGTACTGGTTGAGTGATACTTGATTAGATACAGCATATTGAATCCATTTATGGCTAACAAAGTTTGTACTCCCCGGGGTTATGAGTTTTTTACAGAAAACAAGAAACCAAGGTATAATTTCAATGTAATACTATTTAATTTCACAATTTGTTTTCCAGTGTTCTGTATACATATTAGTCAATAGTTCATTTTTTATGTTGAGTATCTAGAATTTTTTTAAACCCCTTAATTTGATTGTGTAAGACCTTGGATTTTTGGTGTACTTGCATAATGTTTCTTTAGTTAATTTTACTTTCATATTGTCTTACCATCTCCTCTAATTCTAAGTGTTTTTAATGGTTGCTGGACTAACCGAAAAGGATCTCATAAACTCATCTTCCCTTAACTTCCCATCTCTGCATTCCACTGTCATTGGACCTCTTTTACCTTTTGAGCAGTTTACTATCATACAAACGGCTTTCCCCAATCAAACCCTAAAAACATTACTATCCCCTTCCAGATACTCATTTGAGTTTTCTAAAGAAACTTCCTTAAAATTTTGGGGATTTCATCCGGCATTTGGTCTCTTCCAGAAAACTGCTGTAGTATTTTGTGTTTTCTGTAGGCGATTCCTACGGGCGGAATGGGCGCCCTTGTTGCTGTACTGGGTTTGCAAATGGTTTCCTCTTGAGTAGCGGGTACATGGGCAGTTTTCGTGAATTTCTTTTTTAGGCAGCTTCGGGCCTCTGCCAGTGGTAAGCTCGAACTTTTGAAACGGGGTTTTCCCGAATAAGTCTGCGTGTTACGCTTGAATCTATCTATTAAAATGCACCGTAAAACAGATAAACAATCATTTTTCGGTAGATGCAGGGCTGGCACATAATATAATTAAAATTTTGAACCTTCCAAAAACAAACAGATAAAAAAATCACGTCAACAGCATATTGCAAATAAAGTAGCAAGGGATAGCGTCAGTTTTCGTAAAAACGTAAATGTAGGGTTGCCAGTGGTAAGCACGATCTTTCCCGAACCGGGGTCCTCCCGAATAAGTCTCGCGTGTTACGCTTGTATATCTACTATTAAAATCCCACCGTAAACAGATAAACAATCGTTTTTTCGAGTAGATGCAGGCTGGCACATAATATATTAGAATTTAGAACCATTCCAAACAAACAGATAAAAAATCACCGTCAACAGCATTTTGGGAAAAACATACAAAGAGTAATGGCATAGTGCATCAGCATTAAATTTTTTTTTTGGATGGTAGCCGGGGAGGGGGGGAAGACACTTGCGTATAACAAGTCGATTGTTGAAACAACCGAATTTCATAATTTCGTAATAACCCACCCGATACTTGTGCTAATGGAATGGCCGACCTGCGTAGAGACAATACAAGACAATAAATAAAATTAAATGAAAAGTTTTAATGGAAATATGATCGTTCCAAGTACAACAAAAATAGTCATCGTCAAGACTCAAGATAAGACTGAAAGTGCATCCTATGGTACGTTATTCACCTTCTCTGCTTATTCTATTGTAAAACAGTGACATGACTGCTGTGCTCCCATACCACGAGATTACAAGATTGTATAGGGTATTTGTATTTTGCTTTGTGGTAAATAAACAGATGGACATGTTATGAAAAATCAATCCAGAAATTACCAAATCCATCTCACCCGGGTTTTGAGAGATGCAAAATGTGTTTTTTTTTGACCTAATTTAAACCGAGTATCAATGTCTTATACCCCACCCTCCTTAAAAAGCTTGTGTCGCGTGCTAAGTGATAGCCCAATAAGATGACGCAGCTCGCCTGGGACACTCGACACTCTCCCGGCCGCTACTAGTGCACTTTTGCCAGGGACTGATAATGGGGAAGATAAACGAAATTTTCTTGCACCATTTAACAATTAATTTAGCGTTACTACGATTATTTTTGGTCAATCATTTGTTGTAAATGGAGTCTACTTAGGTAAATAGATGTCTGTGTAAACCTTTACATAAGAGGTGAACGATCCCTTTAAATTTTAAATTTTTTTAATAAATCAAAATTTTAAAAAAGGAAAGGCTATTCCACCGCGTTTTTCTATTTTCCAAAATATGCTACTAAGTTAAAATATAGTGAATGGCTTTGAAACATGGCTATTTTAGAAAATCAAAAATATTTTTTCCAAATTTTTTTCTGATCCGGTACCGGCCAATATAGCCACCTCAAAATAATTTCAAACTTCAATTCGCCAGGGCACACATTCAACGTACGGTTTTGTGCTTTTGTAAAATTTAAAATTTTTAACTGTTTTTCTATGGACTGACTGAGGAGAAAACAGATTTATTTTAACAATTGTCTTTCCAGCGAATTTTTTCGTTTGGCGGTATTTTTTACCGATTTGTACCGCCAAACGAAAAAATTTGCAGGAAAGCCCAATTGTTAAAATAAATCTGTTTTCTCTCAGTCAGTCCAAAGAAAAACAGTTAAAAATTAATGTCACAAAAGCACAAAACCCTACTTTGAATGGTGTGCCTGGCGAATTGAAGTTTGAAATTATTTTGAGGTGGCTATATTGGCCGTGTACCGGATCAGAAAAATTTGGAAAAAATATTTTTGATTTTCTAAAATAGCCATGTTTCAAAGCCATTCACTATATTTTGACTTAGTAGCATAATTTGGAAAATAGAAAAACGCGGTAGAATAGCCTTAAGAAATAATTATTCGATTGCACACAAATTTTACACGAATATATTAATTCAAAAAATTAAGTTTCTGTGAAAAAATCATTACAATAGGATAAAGCATGTAGGTGTTACAAGTCAAAGGGAATTTGTTTTAAAAAAGAAAAAAAACGTAAAATTTCGATTTCATGAGAAATAGTTTTTTGATTGCGCTCAAATTTCACACGAATACCTTAATTCATAAAATTAAGGTTCTGTGAAAAAATCATTAAAATTGGATAAAGCATGTAGGTAGGTGTTATAAACTGAAGAAATTTTTTAAAAATCATAAAAAATCGTAAAATTGCGATTTTAATGAGAAATAATTTTTCGATTGCGCTCAAAAACGTGGCAGCTCTTGGTTCAGAGATTTCGAAGGCCTCCATAAAATTTCATCGCAATTGGAGTATCGGTTTAGCCGGAATCGTGCTAACAGACACACAATAATACAGAAAAAAAAAAACATTCCGGATTTTTTTCTCCAGTGTAGTGAAATGGAATCTTCGCTTCGCTCGCTACGCTCATCCAACAAAAGCGACTCATTATTAACAATTTATTTAGGCCTACATTGTGTTCGTTGAAAATACACAAATATCACTTGAAATACCTAATACAGATTGTTAGCTACGACACTTGACAATTCACTGTTATTATGATCCACCATGTTAGAAGTGATTTACGCTTAGGCCACGCCTCCTTTAATTTTTGGATAAGCTTTAGCAAGCGTAGCGAGCGAAGCAAGTTCTTTTTCACTAGGGGGTACATTGGGGTAAAAAATCCGTAATGTTTTTTTTCTTTTTGCAGGCCTATTTTGTCTGTCTGTTAACAGGGTTTCCCGGCTAAACCGATACCCAATTGTGATGAAATTTTCTGAAGACCTTAAAAATCTCTGAACTAAGACTGCCACGTTTTTTAGCGCAATTGAAAAATTATTTCTCATAAAAATCGCAATTTTACGATTTTTTTAAAAAAATTTTAAAAACTTTCTCCGACTTTTAACACCTAGGCCTACATCCTTTATTCGACTGTGATGAATTTTTCACAGAACCTAAATTTTATTAATTAATATATTCGTGTGAAATTTGAGCGCAATCAAAAAGTTATTTCTTATAAAAATCACAATTTTACGATTTTTTAGTTTAAAAAAATTACGCTCATCCAACAACGTGCCTGAAAAAGCATTAGCTTCCTAGTAGGCTACTAGTAGTACCAACCTTTTTCATTTAAAAATACTCCACCTACAACACCTTTAACGTCGCTATTGCTATTTTAATATAAAGGACTTTGAACATAATAGGACTTTTGTTTAAAATAGAGACGTTAAAGGTTTTGAAGTTTTTGTTGTTACTATATAACAGCAAAAACGTGTTATTCAATTTTTTGATTTTTTGTTTTATGTTCTTGTTTAAGAATACTTGCAAGGAGTAGGCCTACAACATATCAGCACGGTAGGTCTAGGCCGCGTTACACCTCACTACTTATAGCCTACATTTAACTATAAAACAAAATGAAATGAAACATGTTAGTGAATTTTTTAATAATGTAGGTATCATTTGAAGTTGTTTGTTATTGTTTTTATTGGAGAAAAACAGTGTTTAAAAGTTGGACCGCACCAACCGAAAAAGTACCGGTTTGTGTAGGGACCTGACAAACACTTTAAAAATTTGGTTGGGGTTTGAGAGCGTGAAGACCATTCTTTCGGGGCGAAAACTTGGGTTTGAAAATGCTTAAAATCACTTTCAGGATGTTAGTTACGCCCTACTAGGGTCAGCTATGCAGTTCCGACCACCTTTTGTCCTTACCCAAATGATTTGTTCTATGTTTTACTGTATTTCAGCTTTGTATCTCCGACATAGGTCTAGTTGGGAAGGTATCAAAACGTTCCGGCAATTGAGGCTGTTCAGGGTAGTGTACCAAAATGTATCTTCGTGTTTATACTTCGGGTTTTGAATAAAACTAACAATCGAAGGCTGTATTGAATCAATTCTCGAACCTAGGCCTAGGCTTTTATTCGTAACCTATTCCGACCGCCCACGTAACCAATTCTCGACCGCGGCAAATCACTGTTAACTTCGCCGAATATTATCAAATCAGAAATCGACCCAGAGTTTATAGGCCTACATATTTTGGTGCAAAACAATCAATAATGAGCAAAATAGACCATTTCCGACCACGTACACCACGGCCCTAAACCTAGGTCGAGAAACCAATTTCCTTGCGGTCGAGATCTGATTACGTTCCGTCATGACAGTTGTCCCGTGACGCCGTGCTGAATTTAATATTTGAGGTGTAATTATAAGTTAAATAGGGCCTACTAAAAGTAAAAGCAATTAACGTTAATACAATGTTAAATAGAGCATAACTACTTGATAATGGGGAGCGTGCGGCAAGGGTCGAACCTCACTACGAAAAGGTGGTCAATACCGACTGTTTGACAAGTTCACAAGTAGGGGCCTACATTACAATATCAAAGAAAATATTGGCTTTTCGGTTTGGTTCATTGGATAAGGACCCCGTCAACCGTTAGGCATAATGCACCACTCTAGCCTAAGGGGGGGGGGGGGGAGGAGGAGGGCCCATGCTGGCCAGAAAAACCCGCCACGGGTATTTGGGAGGAAGGGGGGGTTTCTCACGTTTTCGGTCGTATCGTCTATGTCATCGTTCGTTGGTGTCGTTGTCATCCTCGCCGGGGGGGTCGTCAAGGGGAAAGGGGGGGGGGTCCCCGACGACGATTGCCAGAGGTCGCCTCTATTTTCAGGGTGTAAAATACTACCCTTTTTACTAGATGATGTTTGCGAGGTGGACTTTTTCTCTTGAATCGCCTTTTCGATTGGCAGAGCCATGCTCTGGGCCAATTCTACCCGGGCCCGTCGGGGCTTTTCGGTAATTGATATCTGGGCAAAAAGTGTGGTGGATGGCAAATGAGGAGCGTTGCAGAAAGGGTAGAAACCCTTTTTTTTAATGCGCCAAGCTTTATTAGTGTTATTTATTAATTTAAATTTTAATGCTTTGATAATATGAATGACTTTGGGCTATAAGTTTTGTTGATTCATGATGTGATATCATGTTTTGTACAGGTAGGCTATACACTACATTGAAAAACCATCGCTTGCGTTAGTCACGGGGCGAAATGATATAGGCTAACTTTGTAGGGCACAATGCTGGATGAAAAAGTCGCTTAGCTCTTCAAGTAGGCTGTATCACAAAACGGTACTTGTTCATTTAAAGGGATCCCCCCCCAAAAAAATGTAGACATTCAGTGAAAACATTTGATTAGACATTCACAACTTCTACATCTATTCCATCTGAGTTTTTGGGAGGCCAGGAAAACACAATTATTTGAACAAAGCCTCGAAAATATCCTTATCCGGCTACATACTTGCGCCAACGAACACCTACAGAACCTTTAACGTCGCTATTTTTAAAAATAAAGGACTTTCAACGGAAAAGTACTTTTTGTTGAAAAAGCCGTTTTTGCAAAATATCACGAAAAAAAATCACATTAAAAATTGAAAAAAATCGTAAAAGTACGATAGTCATAAGAAATATTTGATCGATTATTCCAGAAACGTTTCAGAGAAATTTTAAGGTCCCCTCAATTTGCATCAAGATTCCATAATATGCCGTTTGCCCGGGTAGTGAGCGAACAAACAGACAAAAAAACTAACAAAAACAAAACACCCAAGCTATTTTCTTGGGGTAACGTAAGTGAAGAAAAAAAAGTAAGTGAAATTCAGTCTTCGCTTCGCTCATCCAAAAAATCGTTGATTTAAATCAAATGCACTTTTTCTCTATTTTGAGCAACAAACACCAAGAGGTCTAACTGATATTAGGCAAGTTTTCCTTAAAAAAATTGAATTAGATTTTCTGAAACGCAAAAGTATTTGATTCCGCTCACCAACTGACAAGTTTTGAAACACTGATAGAATTGCTAATTTAAATCGAAAAAATCTGATTTGAATAAAAAAGTTGATTTTATTCAAATAGGGCTAGGCCTAAATCATTTTTTTTTAAATACAAATCAAAAATATCACATTTCTACTAATGGCCTAGTGCTTCCAAGAAAGAATGCAGCTTCAAATTGTTTTCCTAGCATAACTCTTGTCTCAGCTCAGCGTGACCGGCGCATTTATCCGCCCTCCACCATTACCACTTAAAGACGAGAGCATCTGCATTCTTTGGTTTAAGCTAGTATATTTTGTTATTTTATCTAGATCTAGGCTGTTGTTAGGCCTAAGTTTGGTATTATTTATTATCTTATGACGAGTTCTGTAGGTCTATCTCTGTTGACGTAGTTGATGGTAGGCCTTTCTAGTATGTAAGGAAACAATTTTTTTTTTTTTTAAAAATTTCTGAATTGTAGTAGGACTAAATGATAATAAATAACATTTTACAGCTGTCTACAGAGTTTGCAAATGATGAGATAAGTCACTTTTTACTCCTGTTAAAATTGTATTTCGCAATTGTAAATTGTATATTTAATTTATTTAATTTATTATATATATATATAATATATAAATATAATATTTAATTTATTTATTCAAAATTGTATATTCGACTCAGTGGACCGGCAAAGTCTCATCAATAAGCTTCGCGACCTGAACTGCATTCCTGTCGAACTATTGAACATACTAAGTGTCATTTTAAATATTAACTTCGTGCAAGTTAACGATGGTATCTTCCTCTCCGATCCAATAACACAGTCAAATGGAGTCCTCCAAGGGGAACCCCTTTCCCGCCCTTTTTTTCAACCTATTTACTTCAGATATAAAAAAATCTATCTTTTACGAAAATTTAAACAAAGACGTTCACTTGATAAGTACGCAGATGACATCGCACTATACACGGAAAACCTCGCTCAGCTTCAATACACTTTACTAAAACTCAAAAAAATGGTGTGAAAGCAACCATTTAGTAGTAAATGTCAACAAAACAAAAGTTGTTAAATTCAGAAAAGGGGGGAAGTTAGCTTAAGCGATGTGCTTTTCTATGGACTGACAAAGTCGAGTTTGTATCTTCTTTCAAATATCTGGGGATTACTCCATTATAAAGGTACTTCTTTTCTCCCCACATCAAGCAAGATGTTCCTCTGCCATAAAAGCCATGCACCTTATCTCCAAATTATACTCACTCTCAATCTCTTGTGCTAGAAACTCTTCCACCTTAAAATTCCCCGATTTGCTTCCTACGGCATCGAAATCATATGGCCCTACCTCTCCCCAAACCAAACTCACACAATTAGAATCGGTTAAGACCCTATATATGAAAAAAAGATCCTTCTCTATGTAAAATTTACTCGTTCCCGCTTGGTATATGAGATGGCAGATGAATCATTGTTGTTGCTGACCTACAGTTCAAATTTAACCTAAGCCAATCAGACGCCTTGTACTGTCGTTCATAACTGCATGACAAAACGCCTTGAAATTAGACCTGAAATTCTTTACTATGGACCTGTTCAAAAATGATGATTGGAAAAAAAACCTCTTGCCAAAAAACAGGCATGTGCTAACCCGTGTAGCAGCTCACGGTTTCACCATTTGTTTTGCCTAGATAGAAAGTTCCATTCATCATTTTACAGACTGCAAATGCTCCCACTGTTTCCAGGGATTGCGACCCGTATCATGTTTTTATTGTCCAGCTAGGACTCATTCCATTACTGATCTTGCCACAAAGGGTCTTGTCTAGAATCAGGTATATGAAGTAAAATATAGTCTGAAATGTTTTTAAATTTTTTAAAATTTTTTTGTTGTTTAAATTCTGTTGTAAACTTGTATTTTATTAATCATTTATCCTGTCATTTTCAATAGATGTAACTATGTGTGTAATTTGTAATGGTGTAATGTTGCCTATGTTACGCCATAGTTGGTGTTGTACCGCTCTGGAGTTTAATAAAAAGTTAAAAAAAAAAAAAATTGTATTTCAGGACAAAAGTAATGGCCACACACACATGCCCTATGCTCACTACTAGTGATGTTTAGGTGTAATAATCAATTGGACTGCACTTTAATAAATAAATATGAAGATTTAAAAGAATCCCTGGCATGCTTTTCTGGTAGGCCTATAGCAAAAATGTAGAGGGAAATTTTTCTTTTGCATAGGCCTAGGCCCATCTTTTCTTTGCTTATTCTCTAATGAGTTAGGGAGAAATTGCAAAGAAAAATACAGAAATACTGGCTGGATATTACCCCCTCCCCTTCTCATCTCATCCCAACTTTTAAAAAAGCCCCTACAAAATACCATACTTGGATCGAGCTTTGCTACCCGTATAGGGGACGATCTACGGTACATCCACATTTAACATGGTGCCGGCACATTTTGCTGGTGCTTCTAGTTTCTATTGGTGTGAAATAAATGCTACTCAAACCAGTTTTTTAACGGGTGTAGGCCTATGACGAAGTGTACTCAGGTGAACTTCTTTTTCATCTTTCTTTCGTGCTACGCTCTCCCCTTAGGAAGTAGTGAGAAAGGTAAAAACTGAAGCATAGCTCGCGGTGTGGAGCGTGATGCAATACTGTGGAATTGTTGCCCTTTTCCTTGCCAAATAGATCGTAATATAGCAAAGCTATTCTAGTACTAGTAGCACTACTGTATTTGTCCCATCCCCACCATTTCTAAAAAATTTATTTAGGCCTACCAGTACATATAAAGCGAGTGTAATTGAAAAATATGATGCTGTATAGTGTAGTGCTAATATGTGTGGCAGCTTGCGTTGACAGTATGATGAGACATAGTCTGACACGTCGTTTATATGTTTATAGTTTGTCTACGAGGATCTCCTTGGGTGGTGGCAAGAGGCAGACCAACGCACACAAGAAGAAACGAGGCGATCAGTCAAAACGCACAGCTGGAGCCTGGAGTATGGACGGTAAGGCTGCTGTGCACTACCACTCTTATCAATCAACAGTTTACTTAGATCTCAGGGAGGCCAATAAAAAGACTAATTTTTAAAAAACAGGTTTCTTATAGGGTCATATCATATAGCCTAACGTCATATTTTAATGAGGTCTAGGCCTCGATAAAGTTTCATCAAGTAAGAGTACAGTAGTCCCCCGACAATTCGAAACTCTGATAGTTTGAAATTCGGAAAATTTTGAACAAAAAAAATTGGTCCCAACCATCAATATAGGACTTCACATGTTATTTTATTTGGTTACTTTGAAATTCAGCATTTTTTGTATTTTGAAGTCATATTGAGTCCCTAGTTTGAAAAGAGTCATGTTTTTGGAACGTAGTGTAGCTCGTAATGTTGCGGCGTTTCTCGGCGGAAATCCCCGGGCTATTTATAGCTCTCGTCCATTATCCAGCGCTCGACTTACGAGAAAAAACGAAGGCTGGAAGGTTGCCAAGGAAAGCATGCGTTCACTTGCTGATGCCTCGCCGAGTAGATGCACAGTGGTAGACGTGTTTGTCCCTGGTCTGCGTACTGTTTAGTGGGCGTTGCTAACTAGGGATGGTATGGTATACGGCATGTACATGTTTATATTATCATTTATCCTTGATCAGTAAAACGATTTTTATGCTGTTTTTATCCTGTGTGCGACCAGCCGAAGTGTTTTCTCATGAACCCAATTTACAGTCATTGTTTCATTCATACGGGGGCGGGTAGTCTCCAATTTCAACACCCTTCCCGTCTTCACATTGGCAGCTTGAATCTTCGCAAACTCGTAGGCCTACAGTCAAGTTTTACGTCATTACGACCGGGCTCATTTTCTTAGTGTTTCTGCGATCCGATCACAAAATTCGGCGCATTGGCATCTGTTTTGTCTCAAGTGCAACCGATCACCATATCGTATCGGTATAGTTCGCTCAAGGTGAAGCCTTGTTTGCTGCTATCTCTATCCCTATCACTATATATCTATATCTATCACGATATCGTATCGGTATAGTTCGCTCAAGGTGAAGCCTTGTTTGCCGCTATCTCTATCCCCCGGGTGTGTTCCCCGATGTCGACAGTCAACATCAGCTGGCTAGATGGGTCCCCCCACGCGCTCTCGCTGTCAACTCAGTACAATGTATAGCTCTTCTGTGCTCATACTTTGAAAAGCTTCGATGTGCTTTCAATGATACCGAATGTCCGAACTAATACGTTCAAAGGAAGTTTTAACAAACTTGCATTTTTTTTTAAAATTTTGGGTTTTGGGTTTTTGGGCTAATTTGAATTTGCATATTTCAAAATGGCTTCTTTCTTTCTTTCTTTTTATTTCATAATGGCGACCCCCCGCACAATATGTGTCCGGGGTATATTACAGGTACAGGTCTTAAAAATAAGTTATACATATATATACTATCTCACAAGGCAAAAAAAAAAAACATCATAAAATCCCCTTAATAAATAGGCTACATTAAATATGAGCATGAGAATGATGTATAAAATAAAAAATATAATATTAAAAAAAATGAAGGACATAGGCCTTGTATATTGTCGAAGTTAGTACATGTCACTCGATTTCAATTCGACCCTTTTTTAAAAGCTACAATTTAATAAAATGCATTTTGCACCAGGTAGGTATATATTTTTTGTGTGAGCTGTTTTGGTTATCTATCTGTTTTATATGTTTGGTAAACTGTTGAAAAGAGTTATCCCCCCTATATGTGAGCCTTTTTGGCATCTCGTGTTGCTGTGGGTATAGGCTATGTATGTAAATTATCTTTTTGCCTCGTATTATGTTGGTGAATATTTTCATTTGTTGTTATATTTTTACCATTTTTGTTTACAATATTATGTTTAAGGAGCTCAATACATAGATGCACGGTACTGTAAGTATTTTTTTATTTTTTTAAAGTTTGTATACATGATTGTCTATATGAAAGCCTCCAGGGGTGCGAAAATGCTCTTTTTTGTAGTTTAAAAAATTTCATTAATGTGTGTAGTGTACCCCATATTGTACCCTACAATGATTCTAAATATGCATGGTAAGCAATTTGCTGTTGAACACCCGTGGATCTTTTTTCAACTTCAGTGCAAAGCATTACAGAGCTCAATTTTGGGGGGCAGTATTTAACTGTGCTTCCCAAAATTTAAATTTCATCTACTGTAACTCCAAGGAAACCCGGTGTTTGTTGAGTCCCGCTATTTTGAAATTTGTATCCATCTCTAGTTCTGGGAGTTTGTAAATTTTTTTCTGGTATAGATGGAAACTGGATAAATTTGTTTTGATATATTCATTCCCCAGTTTATTTGTTGTAAACCAATGTTGGATTAAATTGCTGCAAGTTGGACCCTAACTAGGTTTAAAAAACACTTTGCTATGATAAGAGCAGTGATATTGTCAGCAAAAAGGATCACTTTGATATGTTCCATAAATTTTTGGAGATCATTTACCTATGTATGTATAATAAAAAAATGGAGGGACTTAGTAGGTACTGTGCCTTGAGGCACTCCTGCTTCGGTTTCTACCCAATCTGAATAGATTTCTGAACAATTTCCTTTTCCGTCTTCATGCCTAATTTTAGTTTTTTGTTTACGCTTGGTTAAATATGATTTGAACCATTTTAGTGCAATATCTCAAATGCCATACATTTCTAATTTTTTTAATATAGTCTCGTGATGAACACAGTCAAATGCCTTGCTTAGATCGCAAAATATGCCAAGGGCATACTCCCCTTTATCCATGGCTTTGAGAGCTAGATTTTCTAGTTCTACTAGTGCTGTGATTGTTGATTTATTTTTTTGAAATCCATGTTGGGAGTTTGACAGTATTTTGTTATTTTCTAAGAAGTACTAATCTATTTTTACTAATGTCTCTAGAATTTTTTATAATATTGGTAATATTGAGATGGGCCTATAATTGTTGATATATATATACATATATATACCCTCTGCCTCGTTTCAGTGTCGCAAACACTCTATTGAATCATCCAATCTCCCTTTAATATCAAGTGAAGGTAGACCTCGTGGATCAATCCATGTGCAACATCAGAAGCTTAGACCTACTCTTGGTCCGCGCAAGTCAACGTATACACAAGAGCAACCTAAAGTGCGTATGTTTAGTGCCCAGCCAATGGACGTGAGCTAAGCCACAGAATCACATCTCAGCTATCTGGAAACTATGAAGTCTATAACATTTGCAAACCTAATGCAATGCTGAAAAATGTAGTTGAAGACGTCCCTTCTTCCATGCCTACCTTAACTGCCGAGACTGGACTATTATAATTGCTGGCACAAATAACATGCCAAATGACTGTGAAGCGATTGTGGATGATATGAAAAAACTTATTAAAATCCCACGGTCCGTGTCCTCTGATCATAGTTGGTATACCATTTAGATATGACACGTTAAATTTCAACAAAAGAATCCTAGACATCAATCAGACTATTTATAAATCATCACTGCACAAAAAAATTGCTATTTTGTGGACATGTCTGTAATGAAACGATCAGAGTTTACTGTGCACGGTTTGCACCTGAATGCTGGTGGTAAATCCAAAACTAACATCCCAACTGGCAGAGATTATTAATGCACGAAATTCACGCAGCATCACTTCACTGCACCATGAAATACATGAAACCAATAGCAACTCTACGTTCAACAAGACTACTTCAACCCCGAGCTGCAACTTCATGATATGTGAACACCAAAGTGATATTTCTCATGCCACTCGACACACCTCTTGTACATTGTGTGGCGGAAGACTTGAAGTTTAAAACCGTGGAATTGCAACTAAATTTAAATTACATTTGGCGGCATTGATTACCTTCGGTCTAGAGAGCCCAGAGTTGGAGACTCAGTTTTTCTCCGAAGCAAGGGTAGACTTATCTGCAACTTGGTGATCAAACAGCAGTCGCATCACAAGCCTACGTACCATAATGTTGCCAAATCGCTAAATAGCTTAAAAAAGTTCTGTTTATTTTATAATATACAAGAACTAGCAATGCCTAAAATTGGATGTGGCCTAGATGGTCTTCATTGCCTACCATAAAAATATATTATCCAAAACTTTCATAAATTCCAATATTAAAATCAACGTTATTACATACAGTCAAAAAGAAAGCAGCCACCAAAAACAAGGCAAACGACAAGTAAATCAGAGCACAAAATGTTTAACTCCAAAAAAACAACCCTCAAATAAGCTCCAAGTTCCAAGAATGCAAGAAGGTTTACGCAGCTGTCCAGTGATTTGGAGTTCCGACTCCAATCAGAACTTAATGAGGAATGTGCAAAGCAACTACCATTCATGATGCACTCATCTGTTGACCCCGGCGTGAACTCTACGTCGACCCCTGCTAGCACACATCACTCATCATCTATATTTTTACGAATAGAAGAGTCGACTCAACAAACTGTAAAGCCTAAACCTTCATCTTCAGAACCACTTCACCAGTCAATCCATGTAAAGCAAAAACTAAAAGCTAGTACTAAAACCCCAAGGGGTAAGCCTAGCCTTAGCTTCCAGCGTGACCCATTCTCACACGGTCATCAGCAAGGCCAAACATGGCAGCCCCTATTTTAGCAAACAAAACAAAACTAAAGTCAAAAAAGCTATCACCTCGTCTTCTCAGGATTTTCCCCGCACCACCCCCAGAAAAAACAAAACATAGCCTCGTCACAGGTCCCTCTCAGAACACATTCTAAATTAGTGTTTCTAAATATACAATCAATAAGGAATAAAATAGAAGAGCTTGAGCTTTTCCTCAGCGCTTCTTCTCCAGATATCCTCTGTATAGCAGAGCACTGGCTTACAATTTCTGAAATTGACTCCTTTTGTATCCCAAACTATGTTAATGTTGATATCTTTTGCCGCTCCTCATTTATTTATGGAGGTGTGGCTATATTTGCTAAACCTCATCTTAGCATTTCTCCTATAGCTGAAATTAAAAACTTTAACATTGAAAAGTCTTTTGAATGCTCTGGGGCTTCATGGCACATCTCTAATTCTCATTTTATAATC
Organism: Sweltsa coloradensis; assembly: GCA_024449915.1. NCBI lineage: Eukaryota > Metazoa > Arthropoda > Insecta > Plecoptera > Chloroperlidae > Sweltsa > Sweltsa coloradensis. The sequence goes on along the minus strand of JAMZAV010000781.1, from coordinate 6,442 downwards.
ATATCTTTGTATCGATCTCCACTTAGTGACCCTAAAGTTTTTTTCTCCTCCTTAGAGAAAATGCTAGTGTTTATAACAAAGAAATTCCCCAATGCCTCTTACATAATTTGGGGAGACCACAATATTGACCTCTTAACACAATCTACCACCAGCACTGAACTAATTGATTTACTAAATTCCTTTCATATGTATGCTACCATCACATCTCCTACAAGAGTCACACTTTCCAGTAAATCCTTGATTGATAATATTTTTACCTCCATCGACGAATCTCTTATCACTGCCACAGTGCGTGATCCAGGGCTTTCCGACCATCATGCTCTTTTTCTTGACCTATCCCTCTCCCATTATCACTCAAAGATTCTGACTCAAAAACGTTTTTTCAATGATGAAATATTGCTCACTTTATCTCACGGCTAGGTGGTGAACAATGGTCATCTTTATCATTTACAGCAGATGCTGATGTTTTATACTCATTTTTTGTGTCCACTTTCTTGGTTCACTTCAAAGAAGCTTTTCCTCTGAAAACAATTCAAATTCGGAAACCAGTAGGTAACCCATGGATTACTCAGGCACTTCGCTGTGAGGGAAAAACACTAAGAAATCTTCACTCATCATTGAAACACTCCCAAAATAGATCAGTTAGTAAAGAGCAATACTTGGCCCTAAAAAGTCTCATGCCATAAAAAATTAGTCAATCAAAACTTCAATTTTATAGCCGCAAAATAGCCGACTCCCGTAACATCTCTAAAATGGCCTGGTCTGTAATCAAATCTCAGACTTCTTTGCCCATATCCAAAGAAAGTATCACCATAATGCATGAAGGAAAACTAGTATCTAACCCAACTTCATTAGGCAATATTTTAAATACCTTTTTCACCACCATTAATGTGCCACCAGCAATTGCAACAGGGAATTCTAAACCCTCCTCACAATATCACCCAAAAAGGTTCCCTAGCCCAGTTCAAACCATTTTTCTAAAGCCAACCACTCCCAGTGAAGTGGCAACTATATTGAAAAAACTAAGCACAAGACACTCAGCTGGGCTGGATGAAATTCCAGGATCACTCTTGGCAAAATGCTCCCACTTTTTATCTCTTCCCCTATCTTACATTATTAATGAGTCTATTTCATCAGGTATTTCCTCTGATTTAAATAGCAAAGGTAATACCAATCTATAAGAAAAAAGGGAAAAAATCTGACAAAAACAACTACCGCCCATCTCAATCTTATCGTCTTTTTCTAAAGTTTATGAATACATCATGCATGATCGCCTTATGGCACATCTCAATCATCACAACGTTCTTTCACCAAGTCAACATGGTTTCCTTAAACATAGATCAACAACTTCCGCTCTTTTCAGTTTCCTCTCACATGTTTATTCCGCCCTTGATAAAGGAGAACAGGCAGTTAGCATATTTTATGATCTTAGCAAGGCCTTTGATTCAATTGATCACAGGACGTTTCTGTCAAAAATGGAGTACTATGGGATCAGAGGTATTGCTCAAAGTTGGCTTTCATCATACCTATCTGGACGCTCACAAGTAGTCGCTATCCGCACTGTTGACAATAATTTAACAAAAACAGTTCTCTCAGATCCTCAAAAATTAGTTAAAGGAGTCCCTCAAGGCTCGATATTAGGTCCCTTAGCTTTCCTCCTTCATGTTAATGACCTGCAGCTGCACCTAACCGGTGGACTTCTTCTACAGTATGCAGATGACTTCAGTCATCTGCTAACTGCCCCCAAACACAATATATCTAGCTTTCCAATGATATTAAATCAAAAGGCTGTGCAAATGTCTCAGTACTGCCAGCAAAACATTCTTTCATTATCTCTTCCCAAAACAGTATACATGAATTTTCATACTCCCCAAATATACCCCAGTCAAGCCCTCTAATCCAAATTGGGAGTAACCACATTATTCGCTCTTCTTCATTTAAACTTTTAGAATTAATCCTAACAGAGACTTTGGATTGGTCGGGTCAAACAAACATTGTTTCATCTAAAATTCTTAGTGGGTGTTATATTCTCGGGAAACTTAAAACTATAGTCCAAACCCATATTTTGATTGTTACATACTTTGCATTTATCCACTCCCACCTTTCGTATGTTACACTTTTCTGGGATGCATCGCCTCATGCAAAAAGAGTCTTCATCCTCCAGAAAAGAGCAATCAGGATAATAGCGGGAGCTTCTAGAAAGCGATCTTGTCTGGAACTCTTTCGACAATTAGAAAGCCTAACACTAGCATGTGTCCTGATCCAGTCAGCATCTCATTTTGTTCGCCTTAATGCCCAATCTTCCAGCAAAAAACAACTGTTCATGATCACTTTACACGTTCCAGCAATTTAGTTCACATTTCCTCTCATAATCTTTCCCTTTTCTCTAAAGGGTCCATACTACTTAGCATCAATTATTTATAATAACCTTCCGAATAAAATTCGCTTATGCCATCTGACAATTCTTTCAAATCTAATCTAAGTCCTTTCTGCTTAAAAACAGTTATTACTCACTTCATGAGTTTCTATCTGACGGCTCTCCCAAATAAATTACCTTGTGATTGTCATTAATATCAATATTTACAATGTATTAATTTTTATTGTGTGCGTCATTGTAAATGTAATTGCATTTTTTTATGTTTCATATTTTATTATTACATTTATCTATGTATTAACAAAAACATTTGTTAACCTTAATTTTATTATAACCTTATTCATTTCACTCCACCTATCTCTCTCTCTCTAGAGAAAAAGGTGATAGTGTTATACTTCTACTCTGTATTAGTCAAATGAATAAAACATTACTTACTTACTTACTTTATATATATATTTACAATATTATGTTTAAGGAGCTCATATACATAGATGCACGGTACTGTATATATGTATATACATATGTATATGTGTTAGCGAAAAGTGAATCAAGGTCAAAGCAAAACATAATATATATATATATATATATATGCTATAGGCTGTATGAAAAATGGAAGAGCAGCAGGGGTGGATGAAGTATATATAGAGATGATCAAAGCAGCAGGACCAGTAGGGTGTGAATGAATGCACCGTGTGGTAAAAGCAGCCTGGCAACAAAAAACAGGCGGAAGGGAGTGATTGTCCCACTTTATAAAAAGGGTGACAGGAAGGAAGTAAAAAACTACAGAGGCATCACCCTAATGAGCCAAGGAGCTAAGATATATGAAAGAATAATACAAGCAAGATTAAATGAAATAATAGAACCACAGCTAAGGGAAGAGCAGTATGGGTTTCGGAGTGGAAGGTCAACCACTGATTTGATATTCGCAGTTAGACAAATCATGGAAACTAGATGGGAGGCAGGACAAACGGTGCACCTAGTATTTTTAGACCTAGAAAAAGCCTATGATCGCATGCCCCAAGGGAAAGTATGGGATTGCCTAAAAAAGAAGGGTGTTAACCACGGCATGATCAAAAGAATAAAAAGTATGTACCAACAATGCACATGTTGTGTTCAAACAAACCATGGAAATACTGAGTGGTTTAACACTAACTCTGGCCTAAGGCAAGGCAGTGTAATATCCCCATTACTATTCTCAATAGTAATGGACGAAATATTAAATAAGGTGGAACCAGAGACGGGAACTGGCACAAGGACAATGATTTATGCGGATGACATCCTAGTGTGGGGAGAGACAGCTGAAGAAGTGCAGACAAAAGTGAAGAAGTGGGATCTTGTATCAGAAGAATTTGGACTAAAGATCAGTGTAGGAAAAAGTAAAACTATTGTGATGGAAAAATCTAGAAAGAAAGGAACAAGTAAAGTAACTAGAGAGAAAATTAAAATTGGAAATGAGGAACTGGAAGAGGCAGAAGAGTTTGCGTACGTAGGTAGCATTATCACAAAGGAGGCAAAGATGGGAAGTGAGATCAGTAAAAGGGTGGCCCAGGCAGAATCCTTTTATCAGCAAGTAAGGAGATTACTTTGGAACGAGGATTTCCCTAATGAATGCAAGTGTTATGTAAAGGTATACTATCTACCATCCTTACATATGCTTCAGTGACCTGGACACTAGGAGCCGTAGATGCAACGTAGGATTCAAGCAGCTGAAATGATTTTGTAAGAAGCATAGCCGGAATATCGAAGTTAGATCAAAATTAGAAGCCAAGAAATCAGGACAAAAGTTGGAGTTGAGAATGCAATGACGAAAAGTTAGATTAGACACAAATTAGGACAGATGAAAGTGGACAAAGTTGGTAGAGTGGAAAGATTCAAATGGTACAGAAAGGTGAGAATGGAAGAAGTCGAGAAGAATGTGGAAGAAGAAAGAATTCCAAAGGACGACAGAACTTTTGTGAAAAGTGGGGACAAAGATTAAAAATGTACGAGTTCGGGACCAAGAGTAGAAGGTTGGATAATGACTCAAATAAGAATGATATACAGTCAAGATGAGAAGTGGAAATATCGAAGCAACTGAAACTGTGGGAAACAGAAGTGGATGGATGAACGGTGGGAAGAAGTGCGAGTGTACCTGAAGAGGACATGAATAGTCCTGGCAAGCCGGTGTTTAACAACTCATAAATGATGCCCTAGAAGAAGATGGTGATATCCACCCCCTTGCCTAACTTTAAGTTGGAAACAGGAGTCAGATATATATATATATATATATATATTAAGATCATCTTTTTTGTGTAGGGGTGTGACAACAGAGAGTTTCATTTTATCTGGAAATGTTCCTGTTGGTGATTAAATATGTGGACTAAGGGCCATTTTATTATATGTACTACTTTTTTTATTACTATTGTAGGGATTTCATCCCACCCAACTGATGACGTGTTTTTTAAGCTATGGACAATGTCGACTATTTCTTTTTCAGTTACTTGAGCAAATGTCATAGAGTTTTTTATTGGTTCTTGATGTAGTTTTATTATCTCAATAGGGTCGTTAGGGTAACTAATGTTGTTGGTCTGTTCCACCTCTACCATTTTATAGCAATTTTAAAAAAACAGGTTAAAAGCATCTGCTACTTCCTTCGGGTTATCTACCCTATTTACCGGTTTGTCTGGATAAATTTTTATATTCAATTCAATATTATTACGGTACGTACGTACGGTACGCGGCAGGCGGGTACGGTAGGTGGGCAAAAATAGATATTGTACTGTGACTTGTAGGCTGGTTCTGAACTCGAAAGTCGCAAAAACAGATCTAGGTCCGCAATAATTAAAAAACAAAAAAAATAAAAAAATAAAAAAGATGGCTCTCTAACTAACTCATTCACGATAACTTGTACAAAGAAACAAAAGTTAAATAATCCGAACTCGCGGCCAACCGATTCAGTGACGCCGCTGGAAAGTCGCTCAACGACGCCGTTTGGAATCTGTGTACCCAAAGTACACTGGTCCCAAACCTTACCCTGGCGCTGCGATGAGGGGGGTCGCCTCCAGGCGATGATGCTCTGCCGGTACCCAGCTCCTTGGTCCTCACGTGCTTAGTGGCTAATTTTATAAACTATGCAACTAGCTAGAACATGCATTGGGTGACTTGATGACGGTTCGACGTGATGCGTCAACATGCTAGGTTATGAATGGAACAAAGGATGCTTCCATTGACTGACTCGACTCTCTGTTTGGGTAATGTGAATTCAACTTTATATTGTGGAAAGTTATTTGGTAAACATGGTACAAAACGTGACAAGTTGACAATGAAAAAAGAATAAAAAAAAAAATGATTGGATCCAATTTTCCCCCTTTAGATTTGTTTAGAATTTCAAATAAACATGATCAAATGAATACAAGACATACAAGTTTCCTCATTACATAAATGGTTTGTTTGCTACTCAACACTCTCTCTGCGCGGCTTTGTCCCACGGCGTCGTACGCGTAGTTTTCATGTTAGCGCTCCCTGCGCCCTGCGTCCAGTCCGTCGTCCGGCGATTTCCTGGCGTCCTGGTCTTGGCTTCCTCCAGGAACGACGTGGAATATTCGACGACTGATGGGGAGGGGTACGTGATGTGTATGCACGCACAAGATTTGGGACTAACTGAATGAATGCGCCGAAGGCCTAGATACCACCAGCATAATGTGCTGACTGAGGAGGTTAGGAACTGTTATAGCTCGAGTATGGACAAAATTATTATGAGAAACAAGGAAAAAGTATGGTTCACATTAGGAAACATCGGAGAAAATAGGACAATTAGCCGTATGGATAACCATGATCAGGCGTGGGTCGTCTCGTATGTGAGAGGATGGAAAAATGGCGCCTAGCGTGGCATGGCTGGGCCAAGGATACCCTACGCCTCCTACGTAATATTGATAAGAATGTATATTGATATCTAGTTGCTTGTCCGGTGGCACTCCTCGTCTGTTAATCTTATCCATGGTATTTCTTCTGGACGAAAAGACTATATTTTTATTTTTGTTTTGCTAGACCAGCCTTGTACAATTGGTTTTTTTAAATTTTAAAACCCTT